>CM021103.1:52954471-53333017 GCA_007115665.2 Sequoiadendron giganteum
TCTTTCTCCCACTCTCCCCTTCTCCCTCCCTCTCTATCTCCCACTCTTCCCATCTCCCAGTCTCCCCCTCTCTCCTTCCCACTCTCTCTTTCTCCCACTCTCCCCTTCTCCCTCCCTCTCTATCTCCCACTCTCCCCCTCTCTCCCTCCCACTCTCTCTTTCTCCCACTCTCGAAAATATACTAAGAAAACCAAATTTCACATAACGAGCTCATGTTATAACGCGAGCACATTTTTTACTCCACTAAAATGATAAAAAACTCTATATACCCGTGATTTGAAGGCCCACGGTTTGCATATTCCCCTAGTTATGTGTGTGCTCCGATAAAAAAAATAGCTTTTTGATGATGTTGTGAAGTGTGCAAGCATATTTTTCATATTCCATCACCTTTTCCATGATCTTTTTACCACCTTTGCATGAAATAGCAGAGTTTTGATGTTGAAAGACATATAATATCAATTGAAGTTTGAATTCCATTGAAAACTGATATACAATTGAAGTGTGGAAGGGAACAAGCTTTTGAACAAGTCAAATTGTTGTGGAGTTTGAAGAAAGAAGAAGCTAAGTATACATAATTGGGTTGAACTCCTCCATTTGAAAGTCTGGTTTTTAAGGTATGTGAAGTCTTTACACATTTTCTTTCATTCTATTATGGATTTCTTTCATTTTTGTTTGTCATTATAACCTTAGGTTGTCAATGCACATTTTAAATTACCATTATATACACAATTATATACACTTTCCAATTACCATTTTAATCTTGATGCAGAGCATCTACCAGGATCCACAAATCATCAAGGGTACTTATGAACCTAACTTAAATTGAAGAAGATCAACAAGCAAACCCAATCATCTTTTCATCAAAACATTAGAACTTGGTTTCAACTCTTTTTCAAACTCAAAAAAATAGATTAACCATCATAAAATTGATTGTAACATAGCATAAAGCTGATTAGAAACTCATAACCTTTCACGAAAATTCATCCTTTAAGACAACTTCAAGCCTCTCCCATTCCTCTGAAGGGTCCAAACACCTTCCAATACCTCTGCACAAACTGATGCAGTACAAAACAAGAAATCAACACATTTCTTGACACACTTATTCAACTATATTTCCCTTCACAAAACATTTGATTTGTATACTCAAATTAGCATTAAGAGTTCCCAATTCCTTAATGACCTTCAAAACACCTTAAAAATCTTGAAAATAAATTATTACAATCAACTAGGTTCCTCAAAACATCAACCAATGATCATGTCATTCATAAGTTGTGTTAAATCTTCCATAATGGCACCATTGTTTACAAACAGAAACTATAATTCTTAAGGCACAACCAAACCATTATTTGCTTAATAAATCTTTGTTTGAGTTAGTAAAACAAAAATGAAACCTTTCAAATGTCTTCCCTTACACAAAAACTTAGTTCCTTTGTTCACTGTCCACATTACTAGTAGCCAAGCATCTGCAAACTGTCACATGTATCTCCCAAACCATGCACACACTTCAAACTGTGATACTCATTTTTGATGCAGAGTTAGAGGACCCAAAACCATTGAAGATGTCAACTTGCCTTAAAGAGCTATATAAGAAGATTAGAAAGGTGTAATGGACCAATCCCAACACTCGTCCAAGCTGGACAACAAATAGAAACATTATTTCCCACATTTCACCCTTGGAATCTAGTTACTGTGCAAAACCAGTTTTGGGCCCTTAACTCCAAAACTTTCCAAAACACTAGGAAAATAAAATAATGATTGTAGCACCAATTTCAGAGTTGCAAGACATACCTAAACCCATCACATGACTCCTTTGGGACAACTTTAAGAAAATTGACCTTTTCACTATTTTAGGCCTCCCAGTAGGCCAATTTTACAAAGGAACTACCCTTAGATCTTCACATTAGGCTTCCAAACCCAAAAAAAGTCTTTAATTAGGTCTCAAAACAAGATAATTTCTAGGTCTTAGGACCTTACCTGCTCAACTAGGCTTCCAATACAAAACCCCCATTTTTCAATGCAAAGAGGGAGGGTTTATAGAAACTCCTATACACAGGCCTTACCAGACCATTCCAAAGCATCAAAAATCTTCAAAATACACTACACAAGGTCAAAATTTAATTACATAGACCACTCCTTCAACACTTTTTCAAAATAACTCCTTGGTTCCTCAAATTCTCATGGAAAAGTGCTTGTTTGAGCTAAGAACCCCATCCTATTGTCATTAGTTTCATTACAAGGCATGTTCAACAATAAAAGACCCTAATCTAACAATTTACATGCCATCCCACCAAGAAAAAACTCATAGCAGTAGGTGGGATGGTCATTTCATAATTAAATCCTACTCAAACCCTTGACTGGCTTGAAATGAGCAATTTCAAAAAATTGTCAATTGCTCCCTTCAAACGTAATGTTAAGCCCTCAGAAATAATGCATTAGAGATTTAAGACATGTTAATACAGTATTATATTATTTTTCTATCAATGGGATGCTGTATAGATGTGTACAAGTGCACGAAAGTGCAAACAACCCAGTGAATTTCTGCAAAAGAGCATTTTTTAATCAAAAAAATGGATTTCAAAATGAACAAAAATCCTCCCTTCGAGCCAATGGAGGTTTTTTAAACCATTTTAAATGACAAACAACTCCCCCAAATTCCTATAACTAACAAACAACCACCTTTGAAAGCTCATATAACCGGTACATGGAAAATGTCTTTAACGACCCTCTTACAACATGAAGATACCCAAAATTGAATCAAATTTCAAAATGGAAGCATAGATTGTCAAGGTGATCCTACACCACAAACTTATCAAACACTCACAATGCCATTACACTCATTAGTTTTCAGAATCACCATCATGTTTATTCACTTTTAGTTAGGAATGTGCTTTGGGCAGCCTAGTGCTTCCATAATCTGTACACATTTGTCTACATGCTAGGTTAAATTTTGTACACGATGATTGTAAGTATTATTTAAATGAAGCCTTCAATAACATATATTTTTCAATTAACTTCAATGGATACATTTCTCAAGAACTAATATTCGTCTCATTACCATGGTATAGATAAAATTATCCACCATGCCGAAGAAAAAGACAAAGAGGAAACTAACAGACGAAAAGAAGGAAACCTTGAAAGAAAAGGAGAGAGTTTGGGTGGCGACATATCATGAAAAGAAGAAATTGGAAATGATTGATGAAAACAACCCGATTGTAGAGGAACCTCAACCATAAAAAAGAGAATGAGAATTGGCAGCACAATAGGCACGAATGTGAAAGCATCGTCGTAAGACAGATTCATATACCGTAGTTGGAGACACACCCTCTACGACAAGTGAATATGAAGGGACACCATTAAGCACAAGTGAATATGGAGGGACACCATCTAGCACAAGTGAATATGGATGGACACCATCTAATGCAAGTGAATATGGAGGGACACCATGTACCACAAGTGAATATTGTTGGACACCATCCAACACATCTCAAGTTGACAGTACATCATCACTCGGAATTGATGAAGAAGGTATGCCATCATCCCCATGTGAACCTCAAGGTATGTATTCTTCTCCACCCTTGATCGAAGGTATGCAATATAGCCCACCTCAATTAAATATTGATGAAATTCCTAATGTTGAGATGTATGTACCTGGGAGAACACCACCTAGAATTTTGCGTAGAAAGCCAAAGTATTTGATTAATATTGATGATGATATTTTGCAGCACATGGAAGGTAATATTTCAAGACACACTTGTAGAAGATATGCTGATAAGATTTGGGAACGATTCTTTGCAAGGCTAAATGAGACTGCAAGATGTCAACTATTTGTTGAAATGATGCGGGGTGTAAAATATAGGAACATCATGAAGACTCTTGGGTTGAGAACATCGAATGCATCGAGCGAAGACACTATTGTGAAGAATATAATGGATGCTTATGAGAGTGTGGGTAAGCCCTCACGCTCAAAGGATAGTAATGTCACCCGATGTGTCATTACATCGACTTTGGTAAGCTGTCAAACAAAGAGAGCTCATCTAATTAAAAAGACTAGTGAACAAACAGGAATTAGTAGAAAAACTTTATCAAGAGCCATTCAAAGGCGACAAAGAATTGAGGCCAATGATACAAATGAATTATGGGCATTCTCGAGGAGACTGTCATGAAAAGATAAAGAAGTTGTCCAAGCCTTGAGAACACTAATTGAAGAGTATTGGAAGAATAACACAAGGTCATCCCTGAATCAAAGGGATGTGGTAAGAAGGAGAATCGGTAGTCGAAATCGTGAGCCACATCCAAAGCATTTTTTGGATATGACTCAAACCCAATTTTTTTGGAAATTTGAAAATGATTATCCTCAAATTAGTATTTCTCAAAGATTTTTTGAAATGCTTAAACCTTTTTATGTCAAGATAAATCACACACGCACTACTTGTTGTTGTAGACTACATATTGAGTTTTCTAACCATTATGATGTTTATCGTTCTATATGTTTAGATTTGCATACTAACAATGTTTTGCAGGATTGTGGCATAGAAGCCCCACCAAAATCTTCAAGAGAGTTCTTATCAAAAAATTTATGTGAAATAGAGGATGGCCATATATTCTATAGGACAACATGCTTGGATGGTTCATGCGAGCGTTGCGGTGGCTTCCAACGTATGCTAGTATGTCAACATATGGAAAGCACAAATGAGGTGGGAGAAAAACTAGTAGAGTTCAGGAAGTATAAAATAGTGGCATATGCTACAAAATATGGATCTCAAGCAAAAAGGTGTGATTTGGTTATTGAGAAGATTCCAATGTACCAATTTATGACCACATTTCGTGACAGTATATTGTCTAAGTATGCAATGCATACCCATAGAGCCCGATGGTTGGACACGCAGTTCAAGCTATGCAAGGACACCTTTCCAGTTGGAAGCATAGTATTCATGGTTGACTTTGTAGAGAACTACACTCTATAGCCACAACATGAGGTGCAGTCACAGTATTAGAACTCCACACAAGTTTTGATATTTGTGCAAATAGCATTCATTCATGCATCTGATAGTACATATGAGCAAAGGAAGGTATTGAGGAAGTACCACTTTTACATTAGTGATGATCACACACATTCTCCAGAGTTCGTGCAAGGTTGCTTCCAGATGTTCTACAGTGGTTTGGATCAGAGGGGCATAGAATACGATCAACATATAATATGGTCTAATAACTGTGCAACACAGTTCAAGAACTCGCACATGTTCTACTGGTTGTGTAGGATGCATGTCATTATAGGTGTTCAACATATGTGGAACTTTTGTGAGGCTGTACATGGAAAGGACTAGCATGATGGTGCAGGAGCATGTGTGAAAAGAGCATTAGCACAAGAAGAGTTAAAGTATAAAGACAGTGCAAAGTTGACAAATGCAAAATCAATCGTCGAGTGGTGTAATGCTTTGATGGGTCCAAGTAATGAAGGTACATCTTTAGTTCATAGATTTTTTTGGTTGATGGATGATACTAACATTACACCATATGAAGACTGTTGTACACTAACAGGATTGAGTGAGGTAAACTCTTTCCTTAGCTCAAATTCAAGTTCATGGAGTATCGATACACAAAAGATGGCATGCTTTTGTTTTTCATGTACAATGCAAGTCTGAAATGATTGTGAGTCAAGGGAGTGGGTTGACAAATGGTTCACAAGTTATCTTAGCCCACTTCACACATATCGCCCTCCGATGGCATTGGAACTGACACAGATGGAATCATCGGTCGACTTTGACCACGTATCAGATCTAGTTCAACCAGGTGATATATCTACTTTCTTAGTTGTTGAAATTCCATATCATTATCTTACTTTGTATTGTATTCGTAATGTTGAAAATTTTCAAGAGATTTTTTGCACATATCAATACAGGGCATGTTTATGCAATTATTGCAGATGAAGACAATGAAGAGGGAGCAAACTATTACTTGTGTCATTGTGTTGAGACCAAAAAAAAATTGGAGGCCCGAGTTATAGATGGAGAAAACATCGAATACCCTACAAGCTCAGTTGTGGTTACTAGAACATGGCTTAGAAGGTACCCACATTCAAGTGTTAAACATTGGCTATTTCAAGACTTTGACATGCATCGTAAGATTCTTCATTACTCGAACCTTGTCGTGGCATCGAATGTTAATTTGACCAAATATGGGGGTAGACCTTTGAACAAGACGTTATGGAAGGTCCGTGAGTCTGAACATGAGGCAATACTTGACACAATAAAGAGTAGAGCAGACCCGGATGGTTTGTTGGATTAATTTGTAAGTATATGCACATTGGTTCTTATTAATTTATACTTGTATGCACATTAATTTGTTTGATGCCAATTCTATCATCTTCTTTTACAGTGATTGGTGTCCCCTTGCAAAAAAAGTAGATATATGAGCCATCCAAGAGAATGTCAGCCAGAAAAGCAATGCAACATCCTTATTTTAAAGCCTGCATGCAACATCTGTAAGTGCCTTCCATCTATTTTTATTTCATTTCCATTTTGGATGCTCTTTCTTTTTCTCTTTTACTTTGCGTATTTGTAAGTAAACTACTAAAAATTGATTGATCTTTCGTTGCAGAAAATGCTGATTTGAGAGCCATCAAAGAGAATCTCAGCCAAAAAAGCAATGCAACATACTTATTTTGATGATTTTGACAAATCTCAATTTTGATTTCAAGCCATTATAAGAGAGTGTGTAAAGCTTAGCGAGGGAATCTCAAGTTACTCTTTCGAAGTTAACCTCATAATGAGCACCTATGATGTAGACATTTCAAGAGAATCTTGAATGTATGAGTGAAATTGTAAAAGATCTGAGAGAACGAAGTGCCAGAGGAATTGTAATAAGATTTAATTACATAATGAGATATACTCAAATATTATAAGGTTGGATTTCATGTTTGGTGTAGTAGCACCTTGTTCTGTAAATGGCTTGAGTATGAAAATTTGCAAACTTTGAATTTTGAAATGTAAACAATGTGAAAAAGGTCATATAAAGGTCATGTAAACAATTTCTACACATTTTTATGCAACTTGTGTGACCAAGCGGACTATTCCAACATGTCTGAATAGGTATTTTTATGCTAGGCATGGTCCTCTTTCGCACCGAAACACGTAGAATCGCTCTGAGTTATGTTCCACCAGATCGATCCCTTAAGGGTCCAATGCAAAATGGCTGCAAACTTCAGCATGATATTACTCAGATACCATGACACTTAGAAACTTCTCATCTGATCCTACAGAAAGGCATTGGGCCCCTCTAGAAAAACCTCTCTCGGTTTTGGCTATCTTGGAGTGGTTTTCTCGTGGCGGTGGATTTTCACTTGATGGAAAAAGCATCAAATTCAAGCAGTACAAAGTTGCAAAGTGGTGCAACTTTTGTTCTACAACTTGTGTGACCAAGTTGACTGTTCCAACATGTCCAAATATGTATGTTTACACTAGTCATGGTCCTCTTTCATACCGAAACATGTGGAATTGCTCTGAGCTATGTTCCACCGAATCGATCCCGTAAGGGTCCAAAGTGCAAAATGGCTGCAAACTTTAGCATGCTATTATTTGGATACCGTGACACTTAGAAACTTCTCATCTAATCCTACAGGAAGGTGTTGGGCCCCTCTAGAAAAATCTCTCTCGGTTTTGGCTATCTTGGAGTGGTTTTCTCGTGGCGGTGGATTTTCACTTGATGGAAAAAGTGTCAAATTCAAGTTGTGCAAAGTTGCAAAGTGGTGCAACTTTCGCTCTGCAACTCGTATGACCAAACTAAATGTTCCAATGCATCTGAATAGGTATGTTTATGGTAGGCATGGTCTTTTTTCACATCGAAACACGTGGAATCACTCTGAGCTACGTTCCACCGGATCGATCCCTTAAGGGTTCAAAGTGCAAAATGGCTACAAACTTTAGCATGCTATTACTCGGATACCATGACACTTAGAAACTTCTCATCTAATCTTATAGGATTGTATTGAGCCCCTCTAGAAAAACCTCTCTCAATTTTGGCTATCTTGGATTGGTTTTCCCGTGGTGGTGGATTTTCACTTGATGGAAAAAGCATCAAATGCAAGCAGTGCAAAGTTGCAAAGTGGTGCAACTTCCATTCTACAACTTGTGTGACCAAGCGGACTATTCCAACATGTTTGAATAGGTATGTTTACACTAGGCATGGTCCTTTTTTGTACTGAAACACGTGGAATCGCTCTGAGCTATGTTCCACCGGATCGATCCCTTAAGGGTCCAAAGTGCAAAATGGCTGCAAACTTCAGCATGCTATTACCTGGATACCGTGACACTTAGAAACTTCTCGTCTAATCCTACAGAAAGGTGTTGGGCCCCTCTAGAAAAAAATCTCTCAATTTTGGCTATGTTGGATTGGTTTTCTCATGGCGGTGGATTTTCACTTGATGGAAAAAGTGTTAAATTCAAGCTATGCAAAGTTGCAAAGTGGTGCAACTTTCGTTCTGTAACTTGTGTGACCAAGCGGACTATTCCAACACGTCCGAATAGGTAAGTTTATGCTAGGAATTATCCTCTTTTGCACCGAAACACGTGGAATCGCTCTGAGCTGTGTTCCACCGGATCGATCTCTTAAGGGTCCAAAGTGCAAAATGGATGCAAACTTTAGCATGATATTACTCATATACCGTGATGATTAGAAACTTATCGTCTGATTCTATAGGATTGTGTTGAACTTGTCTACAAAAACCTCTCTCGGTTTTGGCTATCTCGGAGTGGTTTTCTAGTGGTGGCGTATTTTCACTTGATAGAAAAATCATCAAATGCAAGCAGTGCAAAGTGGTGCAACTTTTGTTCTGCAACTTGTGTGACCAAGCGGACTATTCCAACACATCCAAATAGGTATTTTTACGCTAGGCATGGTCCTCTTTTTCACCAAAACACCTGGAATCACTCTGAGCTATGTTCCACCGGATCGATCCCTTAGGTTGGAGGAGTCTAAGTTGCAAATTTGTAAGTTGCTTAAAGCAAAAAATTTGAAATGATATTGAATGGCCCAGTTAGCACTCATTGCATCTAGGTGATGCTCACAGAGGTGAGGCACTAGGCCTTCTCGGGAGGTCACCCATTCCAGTATACTCCAGCTCAAGTGCTTAACCACAAAGTTTTTTTCCCAAGGTTAAGCCCACTTAGCTTGCAACCCCATTTGCAAAACCTTCAGCAAGTGTTGTGCCTTATGAAACATTCATTATAGAGGCCCTTTAGCTTATCAATTGATAAGTAGGAGGTATTTTCTACAATGTGTCAAATTGTGATATTGCTATCAGGATTCCATTGAGCAGTCATTTGTAGTATTAGATATAGATCTAGCTTCTACAGTATTGCACATGATTGCAGACAATTTCAAAGATCTAGATGACAAAAATAGTTCACATTACTCAAGAAGGATGAACATCTTAAAGACATTTGCGAAAATCAGGACAAGTAACCTTCTTGTGGACTTAGGGTTGCAATATTTGATCTACAACATGTTCCACCATTTCTTCAGTAGGATCAAGAACACACATGTAATGAAGGTGTGTTTGTAGCCTTGAAAAATTATGGTTCGAACTATCCAGAAGAGTGATGTTTTATCTCGACCAACCATATCTTTACCATGGTTTGTTTGGAAACAAGGATGGGTTCTCTCTTCATCGGCATATACATTATTCCTCAATGTGTTCACACCAGTGTTACAAGACTAGGACTCTCCTCAGACTTGACAAGCCATTTTTTGACTTGGAATCAAGCTCGGAGCCCAGACTCGACAAATAGAAAAGCCTAAGAAATTCAAAGATTTTTAAGGATTTAAAAATTGTGTCATGCACCCTTTAATAAATAAACCTTAAAGACACAATAGCATCATCAAATAGAAATTACTATGATCCCATACACAAACATACATCAATCACATAAGTATAAGCACAAGTTTTAGTTGAAGGAAATAACACATTTAGATATATAAATATTGTGATATTGCTATCAGGATTCAATCGTGTATTTTTATAATTCAAACTCATTGGACCATGATTCATCAGTAGTGGTTCACAAGAACCAATCTCTCATGATAATGAATGGTTCATAAGGAGGAAGATAAATCTTCATACATTTCTTCTATCACAAATGAGATAAGTGCTTTGTTTCATGAAGGTCATGAGACAACCATTAAAGGGGAGTGCATACATGAAGAACTGATGGAGAATGATAATGGCTTCAGACCTGCTATAAAGGAAAAAATATTTTGTTTCAATGATGTAAGAGGTTTGTGGTTTCACTACCAAAATGATCCTATGAAGAATGCATGTGAAACTCCTTTTGACCTTGAGGGTGTTCTTACTCCATCTCAAGGATCATGCATTGAGGATGACATAGAACAATGTTAGGGCTAACCAATTAATAATTATACACATGAATAATTCAAACATGTACATGTCAATAAGGGAAGTACAAGTTCTCAAAAACATGTAAGCCTCAAAAAATATACACACGAATACATAATATACACAAATTAAAACAAAGTATATGCACGAATACAAGGTATATGCATGAAAAAATGTAAGCCACAAAGTATACATTCGAATGCACGTAAGTCACAAAGTATACACATAATTTGTAAAGTATACACTTGAATACACGTAACTCATATCTATTGAACCATCAATTTAGAATGCAAATATGGACAGGCATCGATAAAAGATATTTGTATTAACCAAATAGCCATGTAGGCATACATCAATATATGTTGATATAAGTATGAAATATATGTACAAAATAGCCATATAGGCTTATGAGAATGCCATCTAGGCATACAATGTCAAATATGTCCAATAAAAAATATGTACAAAACTGCCATGTAGGCATACAACAAAGGACTCTAGAATCAAAAGTCATTGCTCTCCATGCCCTGGAAATAAAATCTTTCCCTTTCCTTTTCGCTCGGATGGAAATAGGTCTGCCACTCATTTTTGCTGCACTCGTGGATTGCTCTTGCTACTCCTCCTAGGGTTTAGTTCATGGTGAAGTTTTAACTGATACAATAAGAAGTAAAGACATCAATATATAGAAATTACATTATAAAAAATGATATGTTTGACAAAATAATCACTTACAGCCATCTCAGGATCTCTCTCCATGAGGGAAATATTCTCACACCCATGCTCAGGCATGCTCAAGCCCTGTATAAACCATACAAATAGAAATTAAACTACGTGAATCAATAATGGTTTGATTTTTCACTCACTAACATCTATAACAACAAATGTAATTTGAGATTTACTAATTTTCCTCATACCTCTTCTATCAAAGCCATTGAGGATTGTATAGCAGATGTCACACCAATATCCATTGCCCTCGTCACATTCGAAGGTGTATCGTCTCACAACAACTGAAAATAAAACAAAAAATTATTCAACGTAATCAACGATGTGCATGTATAAACTACACAAATCTATTAAGTACTTGATTCATTAGTTAAACTCTTTATTCTATTACCTATGTGAATGTTTGAGTAAATCTACCTCCACTGGGAAGTGTTCCATCAAAACCTCCAATATTAGTCTATTCAACATCCAAAATTGCATATTAAATTATCATTCATAAAACAATGCCATTAACTTGCAATAAATTTATAATTGTTTACTAGTTACATACCCTAGCGATAGGTGTACTGCAGAAATAGGTTGGTGGGGGGCCGGTGTATCCAGTCTCAACACTGTGACCCTACAATTTTATTAAAATCATAAAAAAAATTTAGTTAATCTTGCATTTCAAAATCAAAATTTAATAAATTAAATTCAATGAACACATGCACTAACATTTACCTAACTATCAATGCCATATGCCTCATGCAAAATTTCAGCTTCCCTCTCCATCTCCATAGTTGCAGACGGATCTTGCGTACCAGTCTCCTGAGGGTCGGTGGGGTCATGTGAACAAGTAGCCCTGCAAGATTGACACACATGTGTTCGAAGGCCACCACTCGAAGACTCCCCTAGATGGCGTTGTAGAATAGGGCTAGTATGATGGATGACACTCTGGGTCAAAGTGTTGATTGCCTACAATGTCTCTACGTCAACACTTTCCTTCATGACAGAAGGCATAACAACGTGCTCACGAGGTGGCCTAGTGAGAGTTCATCTACCTTGCCGCGTAGGATCTAATTGTGCACCAGGTCTATCCTGAGCTGACCCCCCACCTCTCCCCTAGAAATCCCTCATATCAAAATAATTTGGGATTTTGTTCAATATGAACTCACTGTATAGTTTCCTAAGGAAATATTGTGGGACCTCACAATTGTTGCACGGTGTGTAATCGAAGACCATGTACCACCTATCATAAACCGGTCCCTAATTTGTCGATGGTGGCACTAATGGATAGGAAACTTCTTCGCATTGAGGGTAATATTTTGATTTGTGCGTGGGTCGGTGAATAATGAGCACAAATCACCTTTTGTAATTTTTAAATCCTTCACATCCTTGTATGATAGTTTATTTGCATAATAGTCCCTAGTTGCTTGCCTCCTATCTTCCCATCCAGTTATTTGTTTGCTAATTGAATCTACGTTTTCTAACATATCTTTCAATGAATTTTCTAGGGTGATTCTTTCTGTGGTTGAACCATTTGGATCACTCAACCTATTGATCAAATCCTCAATTTGTTTTTTGTTCTCAATTTCACTCATTAAATTTTGTTGAGTGCCAGGAGGGGGTTGAGTGATTGGTGGAGGAGGTTGATGTTGTGGTTGATTTTGATCTTCAGGATTTGGTTGGTCTTCCTATTAAGGATTTTGAGGGTTTGCAGGTTGATTTGTATCTCCTAAAAATTCAAACAAATAGATATCAAATTCAACCTAAAACTAACAAATTCAACCTAAAACTAACAAATTCAAAACAAAAACCATAGAATCTTTACCTCTCACAACTCCTCGTCACCGTGGCACCATTGTTGTGAATAAATACAAATTGTTGGTGAAGATTTTCTCCTCCTAGAATGTGAGAGTGATATTGTGGGGTTTTTGGCCGCAGGTGCAACAAAAAAACCAGTCGAAATGCAAATGAGAGATTTGCATTTGTTTTTTTGCTTTTAATAGTAAATAATGTGAGCGCGTTATAACGCACATGCATTATTTCTTTTTAGTTGTCGAGACCTAGCCTAGGCTTAATGGAGACATAATGCGAGCGCGTTATAACGCCCTCACGTTATGGTTTTCAAACTCTTTTTTTGAGGGTGTCCATATAATTGCTACCCATTTCCATGCACTCGCCCAAGACTCCTTTGTGTTCTTTTAATTTCTTTATGAAGACCCCATTTGATAGGTTATTGGATGTTTGGAAGTGTGTATAACTTTCTCAACTTCCTGCTTGATACCCTCAACTACTACCCAATTCACCCAAATTTCCCTATATGCTTGCAACTTACTCTTAATTGGCTAATAAATATTTTAACTATCATAACCTCATCATACATGTTTATAGGGCATGCATACAAGGAGGCAAGGCATAAGATAACTCCTAGGGGTTGAATTTGTGAAATATTCCATTCATATATGGCCCTTTTTATCTTCATTCCTTCACCAAACATAAATTAGCATCCCTTGCATTAACCTTTGTCATAAACACTACCCTCTGTATTGGCTTTGTCACTAGGTTTGTTGCTTCTCATAGACTGTCTCTATGTAATTTTCATCACTAGTTGACACAAAACCTTGTAGAATTCTATTTTATAAGGTTTGAATATCATCTCATTTTTCAAAATGACAGGTATGTGCAGGATCATCATGGAAAAAACAAGCCCTTAAGTGGCAATAAAATTCAAAAAATCAGAGTTAGGCAACTTGACGTAAACATTTGAATAAGTTATCTATATTATTTCAAAAATATGTAAGAATAGAATTTGTATAAAATTGAATGGAGTTTCTAAACTAGTAGGTTTTTTATTTTAAAAATAAAATCTATTTGGTGAAAATTTGAAATTTCAATGTAGTAGTACTTAAATTTCAGGGAGAAAAAAAGAAGTAGGTGTTTGTCTGACCACCCTAACCACAATAAAATGATAATTATTTTTTATAATATTTTAGATATAAGTAGGGGAATCATGTCCCGATGTGATGCATATTTTTTTGTAATTTGTTTCCAAGTAAATAATTAATTATGAATTTTTTATTACATCTTTTAAAAAATATTAAAACTCGTATGTTTGACCACCTTAACTTGGTCAAAAATTCATGAAATTCAATTTTTTTTTTTAATCCTATATTATGTGAACATAAAATGTGACACATATTTTGGATTTAGAAAATGTGATACCCTTTGAAAGCTATAGATTTTTTTCAATCAGCCTATCAATCAGGACTTTACTCATAATTCAAGTAGAAAATGAATAATAATTATTTATTAAATTCAAAGTAAAGAATAATTTATATTGGTGGAAAGCTGAGAATATCCTTTAAAACCCCTTTTTGTTTCATCAATTTTGGGTAAAAAAAAAGTCGTCAGCCACATGGGCCATCATATCACTTAGATATCGCAAATGTTTAGCCCATCATGATCCTACACATATACTAACCTTGTTTTCATTTGTGGAAACTTTTCCCTTACTTATGGCACTATCCTCTTATTCCTCTTCATTGCGCTTATCTCTTTTTAGCCCTATGACTATCTTATGGAGTTCATTTCCATTCAAGATCCTTCACTCCTTTTAATTTACCTTAAATGAAATATCATTAAATTATCATATTGTGACACTTTCTTTGTTGATGTACTTTGGCACAAGTGTCCCTCTTAGGTATGCCATTATTAACCTCTTCACTAAGTGCCATGTCATACATTAAGCATTGAGATTTTTAATATCCAATCACTCTTACCATTCCCATGTAAATTGTCTTGTTAAGGGTATCTGAGTGTGCATTTTTCATTCATGGTCTCTTGACAATTCCATGCACAAATGCACTACCCTTATGACTATTATGTGATGAATGTCATGAGATTATTTTCTCCTCGTGTTAGGACTGTCACCCTATGGCTTAATCACTCTCAACTACTATATGAGATTTGTGATACTATGTTGACTACCTTATCTACTTTTTTTGACTCGCCCCATTGGCATAATAGTTCTCATTCCATTACACATTCATATGCTTCATGCTCCCTATCTTACAAGAACTATCATAATTTTTCCATCAAATTCCACTTAGTAGATGGCCTCTTGAGTCTTAACATGTCTTAGTTTGAAATTTATTGTCATTTCCCTACATTTCTAATTGAATCTTCCTCTTTCTTCAGGGTTTATTTCTTTATATGTTGACATTTTTCATTTGGGCTATCATTCTATTTCTAGACCATACTCAACCATTTTAAAAGTTGGTAATCTATTTTAACAAGAAATTGAAGTGATTCATATAAATACATCTTTTAGTATCATACATTTTGGACCCTTAGGGTTTGGAGAATTTATTATACTCTCTACCCTTATTCCCATATATGTCTTTCATTATAGGTTTGTTGCAAAAATTATTCTTGGATCCTTCGGTCTTTTGAAATTTTCTTTATCTTCAAGATTGTTATTTTGGACTGTCACAAAATTGGCCTCTTATAACTATCATTCAAAACTTATAACCTTTGTCATCCTTTTGTGTCATGAAGACATATCCTTGATGCTTTAAAAAAAATTTGACCATGTTCAGAGTCTCTTCAAAATATTTTCATTTTATTAGCTCTCTAGTATTTTCACATTGTGAAACCCTCACCATACTGTCATCACAATCACTTGATACTTTAAATCTTCCATCTATGCTAATGTGTCTTTGCCATCTCTTCATATTGCATTTCTCTTCATAGAACATGCCATTGTATCCTTCCTTATGATACCTTATTTTGTGATATTTAACTTTTGACTATTCAATGACATGTGTAGGTTTTCTTTATCTTTATGTCTCTTTCAATAACAATAAACCAAATCCCAACATAAAGACTCACAAAAACCTTTTATATTTGGTAGATAAAACCAAAATTTCCAAGGGATTTAACAATCTAAATGGGGTTTGACAATAGTAAGCTTTTGTACAAATACCAATGCATGATACCATTATTTATTATAAGATTCCTTTGTATATAGTCTTCAATTCATTGTCTTTTTTCAAGATTGTAAACTTATTCTTTTTATTGTTCTCCATCTTCTTTCCACATCTATTACGTCATTATCCTCTTGATAGTGAAAGTCACCACCATACTTGTCTTGAAGATCCTCTTGCATCTTTGTCATAGTAGATTACACCTTTTACCAATCCATTTATTGTAATGGTCTTGGTACTAGTTATAAAAAGGGTTTTGACATGACTTCTCACATGGTTTTGGAAACTCAAAATGGCAAGGACTTTTCACAAGGTTTAAGAATTTAGACAACCACTATGACCGTGTATATTTTGCATCTATCAAAAGAGTAAAACCACACTCGGATGAAAACCCCTATCACATTGTTAACTAAGGGTTGGAAATACGTCACAACTTTCATATCTTGTTGAGAAAATTATCATCAAGTCTTCCATTTGTGTCCATTATGGTCCCTTCATGAGACCACTTTTTTTGGTATTGTCAACTCATATTATCTATCTAGGGATTTTTGGTTCCTTTTAATAGACTTGTAGACATGGAAAATGTACAATTTGGTTCGACACACTTGATCCTGATTACTAACAACATTTCCTCCTAAATCATATTCTCAAGCTTTTCATCATCTTTTGTCCCTTAATTTAATAAATCATTTTTTATTTGATTAAGCCTTTCTCCTTCTTTGATTAAATTAATCAATTTAATTTAATTAATCTCGTGTCTCTGTTTAATTAAATCAATCATTTTATTTGATTAAAGTTTCTAAAGTCTTCTTATTAATTAAAATAAATTAAACCTTATTTGATTTAATCTAACATTTTCCCACTTAGTTGAATAAATCAAAATCATTTATTTAATTAATCAATTCCTCTCAATTCTGATTTAAATCAATTCATCAATTTAAGTCAAAATTGTCAAATCAACTAAACCCTCATTAAATTAATCAAAATATTGATTAAGTTAATCCCTATCACTAAAATCTTCTAGAGAATGAAACTTGAACATGAAAATAGATTTAATTCATTTATTAAATCTCTATTTTTCCCTCACATGGCATCAAAAGGGAATATTCCCTCAAATTTGAATTCAAAAAGTCCAAGTGGACTTGTACATCCAACAAGGAAGTCACTCCTCTTACATGTCCTTGTGCATTGAGCCAAGTGGCATTTATTTCATTCATTTTTCCCTCTCACATGTCATTTCCTCAATTTCAAATTCCACCTAATTGCATTTATTGGCACTTTGGCCAAAATGTGCACAACCATCAACCATTCACATCTTGACAAGTGACACTTGGCCATTGGATGTTGAATGATCCCACATTGCTTGTTTTCACTCTCTCTTCCATTTTAGAAATCTATAAATTGGAGGCTTTTCTCCTCATTTTAGGATATACACAATTTTGAGTAAACTTAATATACTCAACTTCATCCACAATTTCATGCAAAGTTACTCTCTAGAATTGAGAGCTAATTTTGTTCATTCCACTCAAGCATTCATCATTTTCACAATTCATAGCTAGGTTATGCCCAATTTTATCAAATTGGATCAGTCTCACCATCAACAATCATCAAGCTTACAAAAGGAGTTGGGAAAGGGTTGATTTCGACATACCAATCAACACCAATTCCCCCATGGGATCAAGAGTTTGCATTTGTTTAAATTAGGATCACATCTGTCTTTTATATTTTGTTCTTTATTTTCCTAGTTTAAGCTGGTGTAAATGGATTTCATGGGGAATCCTCATTTCATCTTGCATTTATCTCTAACAATATTTTTGTCTATTGCTTGTGTGCAGGTTCGAAATTAAGGGTTCACATTTCTGGCGCTAGAAGGAGGGCACTTCTGAATTTGGTTCTGTTTTATAATATTACTTGTATCTTTGTTGAAGAAAATTTCATTCATGCAGATGTGTTTAATTGTTTTATTGACAGTATCTTTTGTTATTTTTATGGTTAAATGCCTCTTTGCACATCGTTGCATTTCATAAGAAGACAATTATCTATGTTTCTATTTCTTTATATTATTCTGTCTGAGAAATCTTCTATTTCTTTATAGTATAATGTCTGAGAAATTTTTCATGGATTATAAGTCTTGAATCTTCTTTGATAAATGCTTAATATTCATGTATCCTGAAGACAAGTAATCTAAAATAATCAAATCATAATCTGAACAGGTCCTACTACAAGATTTTTCCCTCGTGCTATTTCTTACGGTTCTCCCGCGTAGTTAATCCGGCCATCTATCGCGTTACCATGTCATTCATTCCGTTCACCCACGGTATAGTGGTGTCTGACATTTTCCTCAGGCTTTACTTCTTCTTTTACCACCTTACCGCGACTTCCTCCTTGCCTTCTAGCGGTTGCACGGTGAACGACTAATTTGTGCTTCCCTTATCCCACTGCTCCACCGCAGCTTGTGTTCCAACCACTCGCGGTATCACGGTATCCATCTTCACCGCCTCCTCCACCACTTCTCACTGCCTTACCACGCCTCTCACCCTCACTGCTTGTAGTATCGCAGTATCCACCACCATACTGCGGCTTGACCTCCTCACTAACCGTGGTCTTGTAGTTTCCACTCTCCCAGTCTACCATGGCCTGGTCTTCCCTTGTCTGCGATTGAGCGGTGAAATGCTTGCTCGTTGCTACCGTTGTCCCATGGTCTTCCTCTATAACCGTCGTGGTAGAGAGGTTTCCACTGCGTTACCATTGTCTAGCCATTCCTTTCCTGCGGTAGCGAGGTAACCACCTGTTCACTGTCAACCGCGACCCCGCAGTCTCCAACCTAACCACCAACAGTAGCACAGTAACTGTCATCTCGCTGTCTATCATCGCCCCGCGGTCTTCTACCTTACCATCTGTGATATCGCGGTAAACCTGCTAAACACCGCCCTTGTCATTACTTCACTGCCACCATGGTCTTCAACCTCACCAATCATGGTATCACGGTAAACCTGCCAACCAACTGTGCTCACCGCTTATCGTGCCACCGTGCAGGCTATCTCAACCATCTACGGTATAGCGGTAAGAGGTATGATGACCGCCCTTAGCTGCCAACCGTGATACTACGGGCCGCGGTAGAAGGGTTTAATTTATGAAATAAGACAACGGTAAAGGGAATTTTAGCATTATAAGGGGTGGTAAATGTTTTTTTCATAAAAAGGTGGCAATTTTTTTTGTTATGACTTATGTTTAATACATTAATGTATGAAAGATTTTGTGGATTATCTTATTCATATTAACTTTGTATTTTTTTTTTTACAGGTTGATATCAGAATCAAGAATTGGAATCAAGCCAAGGCATAGCAAGATTGGAGTCAAAGAGAAAATCAAGAATTGAAATTTGAAATTCACAAAAGCATTTTTTAATGCTTATTGAGCTAGAACTTCCATTTTCTATGCTTATTTTCAGTTTCAAACCATCTCACATCTATTTTTTGGGTTTAAAATTGACCATTTGACTTGATCCTTTTGGTTAAAAAGAACCTTAGACATTTACTAAATTTCAATTTGGGTTCTAAAAATTGAACAAGACAAACTCTCACACTTCAAAGTTGGTGCTTTAAAAAAAGAACTCTTTTTTCTTTGAGGATTAAAATGAACATGTGTACTTGATGTTTTGTAATCCTTTTCACAAAGTAATATCATTTAAAAGGCGTATGCGCTTCTCTCATGCCTCACGACGATCTTTAGAATCAAAAGTATTTTTGTGATATTAAGTTGTCAAAAGAATTACCTCCACACTTCATTCTTTGGGTTTAAAATTGAACAAAACATCTTGTGAGTTTGAGTAGGCTTATTGCGTGTGTTCTCCCTTTGTTTCTAAACAAAGGTTGATCAAACTATGAATATGTTTACTCTCTTTTGTTTATCTTAGCGGGCCTGCCTTGTGGGAAAAAGTACTTACCCAAGGGAACGACCCAACCGGTAACACACTAAGGACAAGCGTATTTCCAACCGAGATATAAAAGTGGGTATTGGAACAAAATCCAGTATCACGTGGTTGGCTCCAACGAGAAGAGTAGCAATGGTCTCTCGCTACATGGGTCAATCTCCACAAATGGAAAGTTTGAATTAAAACCCTTGTTTAGAAGGCCAAATCCTTATCTATTTTGTTGGTGCAAAAGGTCATGTCCTTTGAAGCTACCCCACATTATACATGCAGTTTTGTTGTAGAGATGAAAAGTATGCCATGGGATTTTCATGGGTACTGATGCTTGGCTGACCTGAGAAGTGTGTGCACTATAAGGGGGACCCTGTGTGGTTAAGCATCTAGTCATCCACACAGAATATGTGCAGCTAGATTCGTCCAAGTGGGAACCCAACAAAATATTGTCTCTTCATCCTAGGGTTGTACATGTGCTTGGAAGTGGAAAATACATTGCTTGGTCCTCAAAACAATCAAAAAAAAAACATTCACAAAGAACTCCAAATTTCAAACCCCTTGGAGGAAACAAATATGCTTTGAAAAATCTAAGTACTCTTGCTTTCCCTAGGGATCATATCCTTAGAGGTTTCTAATTGCTTGGGTTTAATCATCATTTGGTTTCACTAAGGTAAACCTAGAAAACTTTTGCCCGAATTTCCTTGATTTCCACATAATGGACCTTGTGGGACGAAAAGAAAGTGGGACATTAGACATGCAGTTTGAAACATGATCAAGAATGTGCCTTTGGTAAAAATAATTCACTAAGGAAAGATAAAAGAAAAATTGGACCTCACATGAGTTGTCTCAAATGATTTCCCGAAAAGTCAAAATCCCAAAACCAAGATTCAAAAGGATTATTCTAAAAGCCCGAGAACAACGTCTTGAAATGCTCCTTGAAGTTAGAGAAAGATTGGTGTACAATTTGTATAAGAAGGCTTCAAGAAATAACCCAAGTTTGTATGCATTTTATTTTCAACAGAATCCTGAGCTTTTTGAGAGGTTTGCTTTCCTCACATAAGAAGTATAGCATGTTCTTCAATACCAAGGTTTTGTAAAAAAGAGCCATGTCTAGGTCAAAGTCTAGGATCAAAAGTCTTCACTCTCATCCATCTCCCCATCAATCAAATTTCACCCCACTAAGAAATTTTTTGAGAAACTTTGGAAAATCATTCATGCTAAACTTAAAGGCTAAATCAACATCACTCTATTTTGGCTTAATACACCTAGCCAAATAGTCACATCCCTTGAACGAATTTGCTTCTAGGATAACGCAACTTCTTGAGGTCTACTAGTTCATGATCACCTTGGTTGGCTTAATACACTTAGCCAATCCATCCTCTTGTGTGAGTTTTCCTAGGATAACAAAACTTCCTAGGGTTTACAAGTCACTACCGTCCTGTTTGACTTAATACACCTAGTCAAAATATCAAAATCAATTCAAGCCCTGAAGTTTAGCATTCTTCTAAAAAATTCTTCAAAATTTTCACTCATTCACTTCATCCATTTATCTCATCATAATCACCACCCCCTTTTGATCCTGTGCTCTCCCTAGTTCCTCTCTTTTGGGCCTAAAGATTAAGATCACACGATCCCTATTTTTATGGTCCAAACAAGATCACAACACAAGAGGAACATGGAAAGCATCAACGAAATATCAACTTCCAGTGATTTAGATCAAGTAACCACCGAAGTAAACCTTGCGGGATCAAGCAATCCCCCAAACAACTCTTCTCTACCATCACAAAATCCTCAAGAGGAAAGCTATGAAGAGGACATCAAAAATGAGGACTTGGGGATTACACAATCAGAAATGCTAGGAATGGTTCAAAATCCAGAGAATCATAAAATTGTCAATGTCATGTTTAAATACTTGTGCACGTTAATGGAAGGAGGGGTCCAATTCCCTTTTGGCTTTGACATAGGCACTAGTATGGATAGGCCTCTTACAAACACATCCCCAATGTCAACTCTGGATATCACTCAAGAAATGCCTCAAACCATATCAACAATCACAACAACCTCACCAATTGTGAACAAGGGAAGTGCAATGTTCCGTGAGTTACAACAACATCGCCTTGTAAACAACAAAGAGGTAAATGTCAACACCACACCGGAAAACTCTATTTCGGTGAATCCATCACGCCCATACATCCCACTCACCTTTCATAATCATGCAGATTCATCCTCATTCTGTGCAACACCGGCTTATCTATTAGACATACAAACTTCTCTATCGCAAGGAGAAGGTGGTTTGTTTGGAACAAAAAGAGTCACTGACCCGTTCTCCTTCCAAGGGAGCATATCATCACTCCCTACATTACCATTCACATTTGTATCAACTCTAGGGTTAAGTATTCCCCCCTACCCCTCACCAGTTTCTCAAATCAAGGCGATCCAAGCATCACATCGAATCCTCTCCTTTTGCTGGCAGCATCACAACAACAAGTGGCAACCACTCAAGCCACCATGGTCAATACATCAATCAGTCCTCAAATCTCTCAAAACATACCTTCCCAAGGACCGAGCATCTCAACCACACCTCCAACGACCCAAATCCCGACCCCCAACAGCACCAACTCACCCATCACAACGGTTGGCATCATTCCCAATCCACCACCAATCCCACCAAAATCTAATGTGGAAAATTCATTCATCACCATGATCCAAGCCATCCAAAAAGCCAATCATCAGAGGGTACTGAAACAAAACCAACAAGCCGCACAGTAGGCTGCTCAACAAGCACAAGCACAACTAGTTTCCCAACAAGCTGCACAAGATGCACAAGCCCAGCAAGCCACACAGGCTGCACAAGCTCAAACCCAAGCCCAGCACCAGGCTCAACAATTGCAAACACAATACCAAGTGCAACTGCAAGCAATCCATTGGCAAGCATACCAACAAGCCCTGCAAGATTTTTAGGCACAACAACAAGCTAAACAACAAGCTTTGTTGGCACAACAACAACTAGACCAACAACAAGCTTTGTTGGTGCAACAACAACTAGACCAACAACAAGCTTTGTTGGTGCAACAACAGCTCGACCAACAAAAATCTTTGTTGACGCAACAATAGGCTTTATGGGAACAACAACAGATGGACCAACAACAAGCTTTGTTGGAACAACAACAACAAGCGTTGTTGATGCAAATGTAGGAATATCAACAATCCTTGAACGCACAACAGAGTTTGCAGAAAACTCCCACTAGTGCCCCTCCCACCAATCGAACCCCCCCAACATCACACAACACATTCATCCCACCCCCTGATCTACAAAACGATGTCGCAACACAAATAAAACTGCTCTCACAACAAGTGTTGGACCTCTAATCGGGGAAACAACCAGAACATCAAGCAACTTGTGTCCCTATCCATTCAAAAGAGATCTCACAATGGTACCGTTCCCAAAGGGATTTGAAATCCCCAAATTCGATAAGTATAATGGAATGGGAAACCCTGAAAATCACATCAGTGAATTTCAGGTGCATTGCATGGAGGTGGCATACGATGACACATATCTAATGCGAATTTTCCCCCGAAGTTTGACTGGTCTTGCCATTGAATGGTTTTCTCGCCTACCCACAGGCATTAAAACATTCCAGGAAATATTGGGAGCATTCCTTAAAAATTATGCCTTCAACATGGGGGCAGCTGTTAGTTTGGAAGAACTATCGACGCTCAAACAAAGAAAAGGAGAGCTATTTGCATCCTTCTTGCAAAGATGGCGATCCAAGGCCAATCAGAGCAAGTGGACCATGCAAGAAGAACAACAAGTTTTCAAAATCATATCCAATCTAGATGAAATTTTGGCGTTCTACTTAAAAATACAGTGCATCACATCATACGATCAATTAATCCCAAAGGTGTTCAACGTCAAAAGAGCCCTTACTACGCGAGGAGGCGCATCAACATTCACTCCACCATAGGATAACCGCCTGTCCAACAATTATAATGATAAACCTCGAACATGGTCAAGGAACAAAAATATCACAAACGACAATGTGGTCGATGCTAAAGTGGTCATTAGTGCCCCTAAGCAAAACATCCAGACTCATCACCAACCAAAAATTCATAATCGCAGTAATGTGCAAACTAATACAGTAGCACAACAATAACCACTCCCTAGCAATCAAATCAACAATTTGGATAATCAAAGAGGACCACCTCCCCGAGGCAAATACCCTCCCAAGCGGAAGTTCATGGCTCTTGGGGAATCTATCGAGTCCATAATGAAGAAGTTGGTCAGGGAAAACCTTATCAAAGTCTCCAACTCTGAGCAATACGTGGAACCCATGACCAAACCACCATGGTATAATGAAAACATCCTTTTTGACTTTCACAAGATCAAGGGACATACGACCGCAAATTGCATGAGGCTGAAGAATATCATCCAAGACCTCATCGAGGATAAGATCATCAAAGTTGAGGAACCGGCCAGTAATCAAGATCTGAAAAATATACACAAATCCGATGCCAAATCATAATCAAGGAAATAGCCAGGGGAACAACAAAGGCAAGAAAAAATATGCTAGTGCTAACCTAGTATATGAAGAGATAGTCACATGCATTGATGAAATGGTCATGGTCATTAATGTCAAAGGAGCCAACACTGACTGTGGAGTCACCACATGTGGTGAAAAGGTCACCATTGCAGGGGCACGAAAACCATCTAAGACCCCCAGTTCAAATACAAAAGTCATCCCCTATGACTATAGTGTCATCAACCAGCTGAAGAGAACACTTGCCCAAATATCCATCATGGAATTGTTAAAAATTTATGTGGCCCATAGGCAAATTCTTGATGAAGCATTAGCAACATCCACCATCTCCGCCACCCTTGACACATAACAATTTTAGGCTATGGTTGGTAATATCATTACCCCGAATCTCCTTACATTCTCTGACCAAGACTTCCCCCCGCAACCATCTCATAATCGTGCACTTCACCTTCAAGTTCTGGTAAAAAAAAAGAAAGTTAAAAGAGTCTTGGTGGATGGAGGTGCAGGCCTTAATATTTTCTCTCTCAAACTTATAAATAACTTGGGATTCACCGAGGATTCCATTAATAAGAACAAAATCATCACTATAAGAGAGTATGGTGATCAAGAAAGAGTGTCTCAAGGCACTATTAAAATCCCAATCCAAGTGGGACCAACAACCATGGAAACTACCTATCAGGTCCTTGACCTTGACCTACCATACAAATTCCTCTTGGGATGTCCATGGATCCACAGGATGAAGGCGGTTGCCTCAACATATCATCAATGCATCAAGTTCTTGCACCAAAATGAGGAGGTCACTATACATGGGGATCCTGAACCATTCGCCTACTGCAAAAACTTGGAAGCCAAGTTTTATAAAATCCCCCAAGTGCCAAAAAATGATGAGGGCCCATCCACTGCATACATCGACCTAGCTAACCTCGCCTCCACCTCTATGATAGAGACACCCACCATCCCTGATATATCTAACATCAAAATCATGATCCAGGACAACGAATGCGGAGATTATAGAATGAAGAAGAGTGAATTTGTCATAGGAGAGTTACCAAAATCTCCTAGGTCACAAGGGCAACCTCGATCAACCGAAACACCTGTCCACACTGTTAGGGTAGAACCTTCTGGATTCCATCATTGGGGGGATCTCAGTTGGGAGAATGTTGATGAGGAAGATATTTCAAGCACAATATACCATGATGAAAGACCCACACCTACATTACCCATGGATGAAACCAACAGAGGGTTACAAATGATGTTAGGTATGGGTTACAATAGAAACAAAAGCCTTGGAAGGAATAGTGATGGATGACTGGAGCCCATCATTACAGAAAGAAGAATAAGGAACCTTGGCCTTGGATGTACTCCTTAGAGTATAACCGTACATGGCAGAATTACCCCTAGTAGAGCAGTCAGGTCTCCCCCTCAGTTGTCGGCAACTGCTCTTCAACTACCCGTATGCACAGGTCTTCCACTAGACAATTTCACTTTTGACGTAACCAATGTCTACTCCAGCAGTGACGATGATGATACCATAACTGATCTTCCCGTACTCTTTGAGGATTCCTCCTTACTAATGATTAGTGCCTCACCCACTGAGTCAAACCAACAAACCCACAAAATCACCTTAGTATACCCTCAACTCATCGATCATGACCAACGAGGACCGCCAATTCTAGACTCATTCAAAAATGATGAGGCTCTCTCAGAATTCATGGGACTAAGGGATGTAGTTCCGTGTGGGGATCACAAGGCATTCTTTGACATCACTTTAGACACCCAAGCATATTACGGGGAGATGATTGAGTCCTTCAGTCGCAAAAGAAAAATATTGAGAATAAGCTCGAGGTTATTAAGTGAAAACCACATTGTGGCACTCTCTAACTAAAAAAGAGTAAAAATAAAGGATGCATCCAACGTTGAAAACCTCTCTGAGGAACCTAAGGATGAAGGATTCAATCTCCCCCCTACTGCACTGCATCAACAAAAACCAGTAGTCTTGGTAGAATAGTGTAATCCTATCAACTTGGGAACATAGACGACACCACATATCACTTTCTATGTTGAGTCACTCCTGACAGAAGAACAAGAACTATTAGCATCATTTCTAAAATTAAGGAAAGTAAATTTTGCATGGACCTATGCTAACATGTCGGGTTTGGATCCAAAATTTTTGGTTCATCATTTGGCTGTTTACCCTGGAGCGAAGCCAGTAAGACAAAAATTAAGAAAAAATGCATCCCCAGATAGCCTTGCTAGTCAAGATGGAATTACAAAAGCTCCCTGGATGTTGGCTTCATATGCCCAATTGACTATCCAGAATGGGTATCTAATCTTGTACCAGTCTCAAAACCAAATGGGGGCATCCACATCTACACTGACTTCAGAGACCTCAACAAAGCATGTCCTAAGGATGATTTTCCACTACCTAACATTGATATGATAGTGGACTTGACAGCCGAACATGAGATGCTATCACTAATGGATGGCTTCTCGGGGTATAACCAGATAATGATTGCAAAAGAAGACCAGCATAAGACAACATTCACGTGTCCTTGGGGCACCTACTATTGGAATATGATGCCATTTGGGCTAAAGAATGGAGGGGCTACATATCAGAGGGCCATGACACTGATATTCCATGACATGATACACAAGACCGTTGACGATTATGTGGATGACATACTAGCAAAATCAAAGAAGAGACAAAATCACATAAGAACTCTAAGTGACATATTTGACAAACTGGAGAAGTATAAGGTCAGGCTCAACCCAAAGAAATGTGTCTTTGGGGTACAATCAGGTAAACTTTTCGGCTACATAGTTTCAATGAGGGGGATAGAGGTGGATTCCATAAAGGTTAAGGCGGTCCTCGATATGGAAGCACTAAGAACACTGAAACAACTCAGAGGATTACAAGGCAGACTCCAGTCCATCCAGAGGTTCATAGCACAATTGGCGGACAAACAAATTTCCTATTCACATCTACTCCACAAGGGAGTAGTATACAAGTGGGATGAAAAATGTGATCAGGCATTTATCAAAATCAAAGAATATCTGCTCACATCACCCGTGTTAATGCCACCTATTGCAAGACAACCATTGATCTTATACATCTCAGCAACAATAGTAGCCCTACGTGCTCTTTTGGCTCAACATGATGAGAATGGAACTAAAAGGGCTATCTATTACATCAGCAGAACAATGGTTCACCATGAGTTAAACTATATGTTCATTGAGAAATCCTGCCTAGCAGTAGTATTTTCTTCATAGAAATTTTGACACTACATGCTAGCACATAAAATCAAGCTCATTGCCAAGATAGATCCCTTAAAATATCTATCGTCAAAGGCTATGCTCATAGGAAGGATGGCTAAATGGGTCATGATACTATTAGAGTATGACATTGAGTATGTGGAGCGAAAGGCAATCAAAGGATAGGTTATTGCGGACCAGTTGGCAGAAGCTCCCATCTACGTAGAGAACCCACTCATATCAGAATTTCCAGATGAGTCTATCTTTAATCTCAACATAGTTGATCACTGGAAACTATACTTCGATGGTTCCCACACACAACATGGATTGGGAGCCAGTGTGTTCTTCATCACCCCATAGGGGGATTGCATACCAAGATCTTACAAATTGGCATTCCTCTGTACCAACAACATTGCAGAGTACAAGGCTTTAACCATAGGTCTCAAAATTGTGGCATAGTGGTGAATCATGGAATTAAAGGTCTATGGGGATTCACAGCTTATTATCAACCAAGTCAATGGCTAATACCAAACTAAGGATGATAAGCTCACACCATACAATAAATTAGTGGAAAGCCTCAAAGAATCATTTATTGATATCACCTTTGAGCAGATACCAAGGGCAAACAACAGAGCGGCTGATGCGATGGCAACAATTGGATCTTTGCTAGATATCCCTTGCAATGTTTCAAAACATGAATTCTTGATAGAGAAGCTTCTTGTACCCACTTTCGAGGTACCAGAGTCAGAATATGCGTGTGAACTTGTTGGTCCCAGTGATCTTTGGTATCATGACATTTACACCTATCTGAGACTAGGAGTTCTCCCAGCCGATACCACCATGAACCTCAAACGAACCTTTGTCAAAAGGTCCTTACATTTTTTCATCCTAGGGGAAACCCTCTTCCGTAGAAGCATTCATGGAACCTTATTACGTTGCTTAAAACTTAAGGAATCCCTAACTACTTTGACTGAGGTAAATAATGGCATGTACGGTTCACACTCGAGTGGTATGACGTTGGCCAAGAAGTTACTAAGAACCGGGTACTACTGGCCGACAATGGAAAGAGAGGCACATGACTTTGTCAGAAGGTGTCTACAATGCCAGCAACATGGAGACCTCATTCATGCACCAGCTCAAGAATCACGTCCTATTATTACACCTTGGCCCTTTTCCCAATGGGGGCTCGATCTCATGGGTAAAATCACACCCACCTCATCCAACGACCACAAGTTCATCATCACCACCATAGAGTATTTCACAAAGTGGGTCAAAGCAATTCCCACGACCTACATCACTGGAAAGCAACTATCCAAGTTCATCTTGAACTATCTCATTTGCCGATATGGTGTTCCCCAATCCATTATCTCTGATAATGGGACACCTTTCAAAAATCAGGATGTCCATGACTTGTGCAAAAAATTCAAAATCCAACACCGCTTTTCCACACCATACTACCCCCAAGGAAACAGCCAAGAAGAAGCTACTAGCAAAACCATTCTAAAAATCCTTAAGAAAATAGTCAATGACTCTGGTCATGACTAGCATCTGTAGCTAAATCCCACCTTATGGGCCTACCGCACTAGCATCTACATGCCAACAGGTGCCACCCCATTCTCCCTAATCTACGGATCAAAAGCCATCCTCCCTATCGAGATCGAGCTCCCATCACTGAGAATATCACTGCATAACCTCATTATAGATGAGGAATACAAGGTTACAAGACTGAATGAGCTAGAGTTACTAGATGAATGGTGCATGGATGCCCTCAATCATCTATAGGTCTATCAGAATCACCTGAAACATAGTTACAACAAGAATATCAAGCAACACACCTTCTAAGTCAGTGACCTGGTGCTAAAAGAAAACCAGAAGAACATGTTGAATCCAGAAAGCAAAGGAAAATTCGATCCCAACTAGTTGGGACCTTTCATCATCATAGCCAGTTATAAGTCAAGAGCATATCAATTAGCAACACTAGAAGGCGAGCCTCTATAGGAGATCATGAACAACTGCCATCTCAAAAAGTTTTATGCCTAAGAACTTGCAAGATATAAAACCGAAAAATACAAAAAAATCATAAAAATTTCCTAAAAAAATGGTCACCTTGATGAAAACCTAGCAAACAGGCGTCTTGGTGACAGCAAAAAAATACAAAATACAAAAATCAGAAAAATTAGAATAAGGATTGAAAACAATACAGAAAAAAATTGTCCTCTAGCGAAAACCACTTTGGTGGCGCTTTGGACAAGTACCTTGGTGAAAACCTGGAAAACGGGCGCCAAGTGTCAATAAAGCACTCCCCATCTGCCGGGACTGCATGAATCACTCATCCATTCCATCACATTTCATTATCCTCCATCCACCCATCCGCTCGCATCCACGTCATAGCTTGAGTTGATGACCATATCATATTCCACTGTAGTACTACTTGGCATATTCCTAAGGTCGGTTTGTCCTTCCTTTATCGAAGTAGTTTATCGCTTAAATGTTGGGGGCATGTCCTTGAAACTGGCAGTGGATCAGATTTGTGTATATCTTTTGTGCTCTTCCCAAATTCACCAGAAAATCCAAAACATTTGGAAAATTCATCAAAAAATCCAAAAACATGTCAAAAATCTAAGAAAATCTCCAAAAAATTCATCATTGAGTCTTGTCAGTCTTTCACCTTGTCTGAACTACGTCATCTCTGAGCTTGAACGTAAGCAAGGTTGATCTTTGATCATCCCTCGAGACATTTAGGTCAGTCTTTTAAGCGTTTGTCGCATTAGCAATCCATTTGCCCATCTTTTTCACATTTAGGTTAGTCCTTAGGCGTTCGTTGCAATAAAATGACAATTCGTTTTCCCATCTTATCATCATCAAGTTTGTCGTCAGTCAAACTATGTGTTCTCTGCATGTATAACGTAGGCAAGGCTAATCTATGGATCAACTCTTGAGACCCCTAGGATAGGTCTCTTAGTTAGTCTCTCTGTTGTAAATCTGAAAATACCAAAAACATTTGCAAAACATCTTCAAAAATACCAAAAAAAGCCTCAAAATATCTAGAAAAATCCAAAATGGTTCATCCATCTCATCTCACTTTCACCCACGATTTTCATCACTCATAATAAATTCAATCATCACCTTCACCCTTTGGTGAGTCAGTCAGAAGCAAGCCTAGCAGGTTCAAAAGTGAACACCTAATCGTCAGAGTCTCAAAAGTCTAAGTCAATAAGCAAGCAAGTTGATCAACTCAGAGTATTAATAGCTTATCACCCAATCAGTCCCACCAAAACCCTGATCACTACATGTCCTAGGATGAATCCTTCCCACGATGGACATAAGCATCAGGTACTCCATAGTAGTTTAGCCTTGGCTAGTGGTACGAAGAACATTAGCTTGTTTGTTTGCTTTATTTGGTCTTTTCTTGACTTATCTTATTTTGTGCTCATTCCAAGGACCTCTCGATGATGCCTAAACAAAACAGGTTTAGAGAGAAGGGATGGGGCAAAGATTGTTGTCTCTTTTATCTACTATGCTTGTGGGATACACTTGTAAAATAATTTCGTCATATATGCTTTGATTGGTTTGTGGAGATGATGTTTTAGATATCTTGTTGACCACATAAGAAAGCTTGCTTTCCTATGTTTTGGCCCGAGATGTTTAGAATGTTTGAACTACATCCCGAATGAAGTATGTACGCTAAGTGTGAACAAGAATACTCCTATCTGATTGTCAAGTCAAAGTCCATCACACTGGATATTGTGCCATCTTGGTCATTTTATACCTTGATGCATTGTATCTATGTGTGTTATCAAAAATAAAGTAATTGGCCCTTTGAAAATCCCAACTCCTGGTAAGCAAATCATCATCATCATAACGTAGGCTTGTCAGATCCTCCTTACATCCATCTTATTCTTCTTATTCTTATATCTTTACTAACATTCCTATCTAAAATTGGTGTGTTGTATCAAAATATACACAATACTATCCATGGTCGATGACTATCTATACATCATCAAATTTGTCTACATCAAAGAATTATCTTTGTCTTCTAATCAATAGAGCCACTCTTGCATTTTATCGCGATATCGATTGGAAAATTAACATTTTTACTCAATATCTCGAAGGGGCAATATACCAGCATAATCCTTCTCATTGGGGCAACAGTGGGGCATTCGAAAAATCAAGAAATTTTTGACTTTGATCATAGTAGTTTATTATTTGAATCAATGCAACAATTACATTGCTTCAAAGAGGGGCAAAATATACACATGGAAAATGTACAATTCAGTTCGACACACTTGATCCTGATTACTAACGACATTTCCTCCTAAATCATATTCTCAAGCTTTTCATCATCTTTTGTCCCTTAATTTAATAAATCATTGTTTATTTGATTAAGCCTTTCTCCTTCTTTGATTAAATTAATCAATTTAATTTAATTAATCTTATGTCTCTGTTTAATTAAATAAATCATTTTATTTGATTAAAGTTTCTAAAGTCCTCTTATTAAATTAAATAATTTAAACCTTATTTGATTTAATCTAACATTTTCCCACTTAGTTGAATAAATCAAAATCATTTATTTAATTAATCAATTCCTCTCAATTCTGATTTAAATCAATTCATCAATTTAAATCAAAATTGTCAAATCATCTAAACCCTCATTAAATTAATCAAAATATTGATTAAGTTAATCCCTATCACTAAAATCTTCTAGAGAATGAAACTTGCACATGAAAATAGATTTAATTCATTTATTAAATCTCTATTTTTCCCTCACATGGAATCAAAAGGGAATATTCCCTCAAATTTGAATTCAAAAAGTCCAAGTGGACTTGTACATCCAACAAGGAATTCACTCCTCTTACATGTCCTTGTGCATTGAGCCAAGTGGCATTTATTTCATTCATTTTTCCCTCTCACATGTCATTTCCTCAATTTCAAATTCCACCTAATTGCATTTATTGGCACTTTGGCCAAAATGTGTACAACCATCAACCATTCACATCTTGACAAGTGGCACTTGGCCATTGGATGTTGAATGATCCCACATTGCTTGTTTTCACTCTCTTCCATTTTGGAAATCTATAAATTGGAGGCTTTTCTCCTCATTTTAGGAAATACACAATTTTGAGTAAACTTAATATACTCAACTTCATCCACAATTTCATGCAAAGTTACTCTCTGGAATTGAGAGCTAATTTTGTTCATTCCACTCAAGCATTCATCATTTTCACAATTCATAGCTAGGTTATGCCCAATTTTATCAAATTGGATCAGTCTCACCATCAACAATCATCAAACTTACAAAAGGAGTTGGGAAAGGGCTAATTTCTACATACCAATCAACACCAATTCCCCCATGGGATCAAGAGTTTGCATTTGTTTAAATTAGGATCACATCTATCTTTTATATTTTGTTCTTTATTTTCCTAGTTTAAGCTGGTGTAAATGGATTTCATGGGGAATCCTCATTTCATCTTGCATTTATCTCTGACAATATGTTTGTTTGTTGCTTGTGTGCAGGTCCAAAATTAAGGGTTCACAAGACCTATATCAACAAAAGAAAACAAAAATAAAACATTGTATATGACATGTCACCATTACTTTCCACTATTCTTTATAAACCTGATCCTTTGTACTCTTGTCATTTAGGTGTCTTTATGTGACTATTATGTGACTTGAGAAAATTTTAAAGACCTTTCACACCAAAATTTAAAACACAAACTCACAACTTGAAGATGTATTGTTCTTAATCAACTTCTTACTCATGATGTTTTCGATAAAGAGCTTTCACAAGACTATTGTCTTATTAATCTCAAACAATGACTATATAGTTTCTCACTATAATCTATTGTGCTTCTCACTATCATAACAAGTGTAATCATCAACACACTTAAATTTTCAATATGGTAAGGTTTTATCATTTTCCACCACTGTTGGTGGGTGTTGACAAGAAGTTGAGACCACTTTTTGGCCATCTAGTGGAAGTGTTTTCCCTGATTTTCTAAATTTGACACATTTAACCTTAAAATTTGAAGCACTTAGAGATGGAATCTTGAAAAAAGTCACTAATCATAAAATGTAGTACTCAAAGTTTAATTTCCAAATATGTAATTTATTTCAATACCCAAATGATACACATTGATTTTCAATAGGCATTTCTAAAAATCATTGTTTAAAAGTCCTTTTTTTACCATACCATGCATGTGTACGTCATCCATATTTTGACCTAAATGATCATAATTTATAAATCCTTTTGGGAAAATATTTGTAACTCACTAAAGCATGCTTTCCATATTTTTTTGTAATTTTTTACTGAATATTTTTTTTGTTAATTTTTTACTGGCCATATTTGGTGTTTCAAAAAATCACCGTGTACATCATGCATAAGATGACCTAAACTTATGATTTTTTGATTTTTTTTAAATTTAAAAGAATTTTTTGAAGTATGCTTTCATGCAATTCGTTCATGAAAATGTTATGTTGAAAAAAAGTTATTAAAATACTAAAATACTCTGATAATTCAAGTTTATGGACCTGTTTAATCAGAAATTAAATGAATTAGTTTTTATCCAATTGTAAAAAAATTACATATTTGGAATCTACATTGTCTAATCTATAATGGGTTTTAATTTCGTCAAAAAACTCTGCCAAAAAAGCCTTCAGACGTATGCCCAAAGTATTTTTGTGACATTGCTAGGACCTTCAACTTGCAAGTCAAACCAGGTCTAGGGCCTAGGTTCAAATCCCCAAACCTTTTCCCGAACCTGTCGACAAAGCAAAAACCCAGCGTACATTTCAAATTTTAAAAAATAGGGTCTCGTTTATAATATAAATGGGATCCCATTTAGTAAACAAGATACCATTTCTAATTCACCCATTGAAAATGGAATGGGATCCCATTTAATAAACGAGATCTCATTTATTAGCGGATCCATTGAAAATGGAACAAGATCCCATAAAATAAACGGGATCCCCATTTTTTTAACTCGATATCCCATTTACTAAACGAGATCTTGAGTTATTTTTTACCATTATTTTTTATTTTACTATCAAAAAGGGGCATCTCATGTCTGAGAATCATTTTGTACGGTTGACTGTGAAATATTCCCTATTTTCTATCACCTTTTGTCTTGTTGAAGCTCTTCAAGATGGGATTTTTTTTAATTTTGAAAGGAGGCATCATTGGGACATTGTGACAAAAGAATTTTGTTGAATTGCTACTTGTTTTCAAAGGAGGAAGAGGAATTTTATTTAATTGCTACTTGTTTGAAGGAGGAGGAGAAATTTTGTCGAATTGCTATTTGTTTTCAAAGGAGGAAGAGATTTTTTTTTGAATTCGTATTTTCTTTCAAAGGAGGATGAAAATTTTAGTTTAATTGAGCTACCTGTTTGAAGGAGGAAGATAAATTATGTGCATTTTCTATTTGTTTTTCAAAGGAGAAATCTAGGAATTTTATTTATTTGCTATTTGTTTGAAGGAGGAAGAGAAAATTTGTTGAATTCCTATTTGTTTTCAAAGGAGGATGAGAAATTTTGTTTGATTGAGCTACTTGTTTGAAGGAGGAAGATAAATTTTGTGTAATTGTTGCTTGTTTGGAGGAAGAGGAATTTAGTTTAATTTTTACTTGTTTGAAGGAGGAAGAGGATTTTTGTTCAATTGCTACTTGTTTGAAAGAGGAAGAGGAAATTTGTTCAATTGCTACTTGTTTGAAGGAGGAAGGAATTTTGTGAAAAATTGCTACTTGTTTGAAAGAGGAACAAACAAGGAAGACTCAAGTTTTTGACATTCATTTGTGTATACTTCAAAAAATTCAATCATGGGATCACAATGTCGGAATAAGAGGAAATATAGGAAGGTATTGACCCTTGAAGAAATTCAAGCAAAGAGAGAGAAGGAGAAACAAAGATAGAGAGAAATAAGAATGAGAATCCGATCAATGAATGATGGTGAAGCATCCAATTCTACAACTATTGAAGATAAAAACATTGAGGAGACCATGGATGTAGATGATGCAAACTTGCAAGAGGTGAATGTGGAAACTAATACAAATATACAAACTACTCTTGGTATGTCTTTAAATATCCCTTCCAATGCTATGGAGAATGTTTTAATAGGCACTAGTCCAAGTATGTCTTCAAATCCACCTTTGAGCCTCATGGAAATGGTGTTTATTAGAAATTTAGAAAATGTTGGATATCACAATGTTGACATTGACAATATTCGTAGAGTTCAAGATTTGAGTCAAATTGTTGTTGAAAATGAAAATGAAAATAATTTTATTGAAAATGAAAATGAAAACCATTTTGTTGTTGAAAATGAAAATGAAAATCCTCTTAATGAAAATGAAAATGAAAATAGTTTTGTTATTGAAAATGAAAATGAAAATGAAAATGAAGATGAAGATGAAGATGAAAATGAAGATGAAGATGAAGATGAAAATGAAAATGAAAATGAAAATGAAAATGAAAATGAAAATGAAGATGAAGATGAAGATGAAGATGAAAATGAAGATGAAGATGAAGATGAAGATGAAAATGAAAATGAAAATGAAAATGAGAAAATGAGAATGAGAATGAAAATGAAAATGAAAATGAAAAATGTAAATAGTTTTGAATATATATATTTTTTAAATTGAAAGTGATGTTTTGGATAATCTTCCTCGTAAGATTTCTTAGAGACAAATAAGAACACATTTTGATTGATTATACAATCAATTTTTTTATCATAAAAAACTTTTAGTTCAAAGTCAACTAATGATGCAATTAATGAGAATGCGAAAAATGAGAAAAGTAATGAAAAAGTTAGGCATTTTTGTTAAACAAATAAGAAAATATCAATCAATAAAACATGTTATGTCTATTATTGCTAGTGTCATTAGGTCTATTGGCAAAAATATTAGATCTAAAGATTAGAATGTAGCAAGAAGAGCTATAAAAACTACTATAGTTAATAAATAAATTTTGAATAAAATAATGGTAAGCAATATTAGTGAAGTTTTAAAAATACATCCTAAAATATTGCTAAGAGTGGCCAAAAGAAGAGAAAGTATAGAAAATGATCCTATCAACCAATGTTGGAGTTTCAGTGGTCGACTCTCGAGGTCTGATATGAAATTGAATGTTGAAATTAAATATTTGATTGAAAAATATTGGCATGATAATACTAGGGTGTCATCTAATGCTAGAAATGTTTTAAAATTAAGGGTGGGGTCCAAAGTTCGTGATCTTAATCCAAAACACCTACTAGATACAAGACAAACTGAATTTTATAGAAAATTTGGTGGTAATTTAGTGTTACTTGGTAATATTAAAATAAGTCAAAGGTATTTTGAAAAATGTAAACCTTGGTATGTAAAAATTAATAAGCAATGAATATCTTGTTGTTGTAAAACACATGTTCAATTTCATTATTTTTATGATATTTTTCGATATATACATTGTACTTTGCATACTAACATGATTATGCAGGAATGTGGTATTAATATGCCACCTGAAACAATAAGGGAGTTTATATCAAGTTTTTTTTGTGAAAAATCTGATGGAAAATTATTTTATTTAAGTTCTTGTATTTCTAGACAATGCACTAGTTGTGGAAATCTTTCATTCTTAAGAATTTGCATGCATGAAAGTGTTGATAATGATTTTGGAAAAAAATTAGTGGATGTTAAAAGATTTAAGAATGTTAACTATTCTCTAAAAGATGGAAATATTGGAAAGTGTTGTGATTTAGTTACAGAAAAAGTTAGTGTGCATGCATTCATATTAGAATTTAAGAATACGATTGTACCAAAATATGTCATGCACTCTCAACATGCTTGATGGCTTGATGGCCAATTTCATGCATGTAGAAACACATTTCCAATTGGTACTATACTTTGAGTGGTTGATTTTGCGGAAAATTATACTCTAGCTCCACAAGAGGAAATTCAATCACAGTATTATAATTCAATGCAAGCATTTATGTTTGTCCATATTGTTTATAAACATACAGATGATAGCACAAAGGATGATATAAAATTTTTGAGGGAGTATCATTTTTTTATTTGAGTGACAACCGGTTACACTCGTCAGAGTTTGTTCAATACTATTTCAATATATTTTATAGAAATTTAAGAGAAAGAGGAAGCCAGATGATAAAATATCCTATATGAACAAATAATTATACAGGGCAGTTCAAGAATGCTCAAATGTTCTATTGGTTAAGTAGGGTTCACAAGGAACTTAATGTCCAACATATATGGATTTTTTTGTAAGCTAGACATGGTAAAGGAGAACATGATGGAGTTGGTGTGTGTGTCAAAAGAATTCTTGCTAGAGAACAATTGAAATTTGAGGATGCAGTAAAATTTAAAGATGCATGTAAGATTGTGGATTGGTGCAATACAAGATTATCTACACCTGGTTTGAGTGAGTACTATTCAGTTCATCAATTCTTTTGGCTGGTTGAAGAAGAGAACATTCTACATAGAGTTGAGTGTGAGACAATCAAGGGATCTAGTATGTTTTTGTTAGCTTTGTATCTTAGGAGATTGGGAAGCATGTGAAAATACAAAATGGGTTGAAGAGTGGGAGAAAACATCGTTGACACCTGCACAAGCACATGATCAAATGTTTGCATCTGAAGAATATGATTGTGTTTCATACCTTGTATAAGAAGGTATTTAATTCAATTTATTTCATTTTATTTCACTTTATTAAGTTATTTTGTAATACTAAATTATTTATATGGATATGTGCAAGTTATTAAACCAAAATTTGTTTGCAGGACATGTGTATGGTGTTGTTGCACCTGAGGGGAATGAAGAGGGAAAAAAATATTGTTTGGCTCATTGTGTGGAGACTAAACATAAGTTAATAGAACCTCGAGAAGATGATGATGGATATCATTATCCAATAGGTATGGTGATCCCCTTAAGACATCCACTTAAGAAAATTTTGATAACAGTTCTTGATCCCCTTAAGCAATTTTTTAGAACAAGTCTTTGATCCCCTTAAGAAAATTGTGAGAACTTATTTGATGATGGTTTTTATGTTTTCCAATAGAATCAGTGGTGGTTGTTGGAAATTGGATACAAAAATATCTAATAAGGAAGAATGGTCTACCTACATTTGAAGTTTATGAAATGCATAAAAAGATTATACATTATTCGTATTTGGTGGTGGAAACAAATATAAAACTAGATCGGTATCGTAGAAGACCTACAAATAAAGTGATATGGACAATTTCTATGGAAGAGCATGAGACAATCATAGATGTGTTGCATCTCCACGTCCACCCAAACTGGGTGTGGCCTAATTGGGTCTATAGCATAACTAATGGCAACTAGTACATACATGTGGTCTCGACACTCATTGACTGGTGTACTAGATAAAACACTCCTCCATCATTGTGGTCTCTATGCTCTCTACCCGCTACCATAGAAGCATGCTAATCAAGGTCTCCTGTGAGTGTACTAAGGGATCCTAATGTTGATACCACCGCCTGTTGATGCACAGGTGTGGGAATGGAAGGTCCAAGAGGAGCAACAAGGGGTTATGCATGCATGGTGTTTGGGATCAACCCTTTCCCCTAACCTTTGTTTTGGTATGCCACCACCAACACCCTGAAATGATTTAAAATCAAAATAATTGGGCTTTTTCCCCATAACAAACTCTACATATAGTTTCCTCAAAAAATATATCGGGACCTCCAGATTAGCATGTGGTGGACTATCAAATACCATATACCATAGATCCCAAAAATGTGCACTCATATGTGGATGTATACACCACCTCATGGATATTATAGATTTATTGGGAGGAATGGGTTGCTGAGTATTAGAGTCAATAAAATAAGGGGCTAGCTAGGATTTTGTTATTTTTAGGTCTAAAATTTCTTTATATGAGAGACCATCTACATAAAATCGTCTCATCTCCTCTCTATCTCATCGATGCCTATCTAAGTCAGAATTGATAGTCCTGATGGCATCGACAATGTTTTTCATTGTAGATGTGAAACATCTCACATGTGATGGAATCAATGCTTGATTTTGCATAGCATTGATTTGGTTTTGAATGGATGCCACTTGTTCATTTATACGTGCTTGCAAGCGAGTCTCATCTGATCTAGGAGGTGGTGGAGGTGGGATATGAGGTGGAGGGGGTGGAGGGGGTGGAGTTGGAGGTTGCTCAGGTGTTGGATTGAGGATATCATCAATGTTAAATTGATCCATGATATCTATAGAAGTGTTTTAACCTGCATTAAATTATACAAAATTAACATACAAACTTATGAAAATACAAGAAATAGTTAAATTTGAAACGTACATGCAAATTTGTTTAAATAGGATGTGCATACATATACATACACATGCATGCATTTATTGAACTTGAGCAAGTGCATAAAAATTTCAAAATTTAACATGTACATACATTTAAAATGGCATATATGATGCATAATGCATGCATACACCATTCAACTAGAAACTATGTGTACATACAAATTTCAAAATTTAAAATCTAGAAGTATGTAATTTTAATACATGTACATACTAAAAATATACTTGAAACATTCACAAAAAGCTCATTTATATCTAACGCATATATATTACATTTTTCTAATAGGAGAAATCGCATGATCTAGTAGATAGTCATAAAATATATACTATTATAAATTCATCATTATAATTTCATAAATTCATGTCACTAAAAATATCCATCCAACCAAAATCATAAATTCGTCACTAAAAATATTTCTCCATCCAAATTCATAAATTCATCACACAAAATATCCATCGAACCAAATTCATAAATTCATAACTATAAGATCATTGTCTTAATTTATAAAGTGTTGCAACTCTCTACTGTATCTCTTCATTTCTTTGTGTTTTCCTTTTCAGAATCAGAATTTCTCCTCTCCTCTATCCATCGTCAATGCTCATCATAGATCCCATCGATAGCCCTAACAACATCAACAACATTTTGTATCCTAGATGCAAACATCCTCAAAGGTGGTGATGTAAATTCTCCATTTTGAACAATGTTGATTTGATCCTGAATGGTTCTAACATTGGCATTGATTCATTCTTGCAAGCGAGCACCATTTGTTTTAGGTGGTGGAGGTGAGGGGTTATGAGGTGGAGTGGGTGGAGGTGGAGGTGAAGGTTGTGGAGATGGAGGGTGTGGAGTTGGATTACAAATATTATTGAATTGATCCATGTGATCTCTAAGATATAAGTGAACCCGCATTAGATTTGTAATTTCACAATGTAAGATACATGTTTAGGAAATACCCTTTAAAAACCATTGAATATAAATGGCCTAATTTTTCATATAAATGATAAAATGTGTAAACCTCATTTATGTCTAAGGCATGTTACTTGAATTAAAAAAAAAATAACTATTAATATAGGACAATTTATGAATGTGTTAAGGTTTACGGTTTAGGGTTTATGGTAATAGGATGGCTTAAGGGGATTTATATAGTAAGGTCCTAGGAAAAAATGGCATGGCTTAAGTGAATAAAATTTGGTGAAGTTTCCCAAGGCAACCAAATTTCATTAAGGTCTTAGGTCAAAATGATGGTTTAGAGTTTAGAGTTTAAGTTTTAGGGTAATAGGATGGCTAAAGGGGATCTATGGTTGAGATAGCTCTTGTTTTGACTTATTATTGTTAAATTTGGTTGCCTTGGGCAACTTCACCAAATTTTGAGAACTTCTTTGAATAAAATTTGGTGAAATTGCCCAAGGCAACCAAATTTCATTAAGGTCCTAGATCAAAATAATGGTTTAGAGTTTAGAATTTAAGGTTTAGGGTAATAGGATGGCTTAAAGGGATCTATGGTTGAGATAACTCTTGTTTTGACTTATTATTGCTAAATTTGGTTGTCTTGGGCAACTTCACCAAATTTTGAGAACTTCTTTGATCTACTTAAGAAAGGTCATATTAGGACCCCTTAAGACATAGGTTTAAGGTCTAGGGTGATAGGATGACTTAAGGGGATATATACATAGTAAGGTCCTAGGAAAAAATTACATGGCTTAAGTGAATAAATTTTGGTGAAGTTTCCCAAGGCAACCAAATTTCATTAAGGGCCTAGGAAAAAATGATGGCTTTAGGGTTTAGGGTTTAGAGTTTAGAGTTTAGGGTTTAGGGTAATAGGATTGCTTAAGGAGATCTATGTAGTCAGGTCCTAGGACAAAATGAATTAACTTATGGGAATAAAATTTTGTGGAGTTGCCCAAGGCAACCAAATTTCATTTTAAGGTCCTAGGACAAAATGAACGCTTTAGGGTTTATGATTTAGATTTTAGAGTTCAGGGTTTAGGGTTTAGGGAACTTAGGGTGAAGTTTGGGTGGCCCTTGGAATAATGGACTTGCAAGTTAGTGAACAATATTTTCTTGTGAAACAGTTGATTGAGATAGCTCTTCTTTTGACTAACCAACCTCTCATGAAATCTCATTCATATTATAATCTTGCACGATCTTATTATATTGTTAAATTTGGTTGCCTTGGGCAACTTCACCAAATTTTGAGAACTTCTTTGATCCCCTTGAGAAATGTCATATTAGGACCCCTTAAGACATCGGTTTATACTTTAGGGTAATAGACTGACTAGTTTATGAATATTTTTGATTTTATGAACAAACTAACTATTTATGTAATAGAAACACATAATTATGTATTATTAAGAATGAGTTTGATGTATACTTTAACTTGATATTTTTTTAATTGAATATAAGATTATTTTATTTAATGTATTTTTTTCATTAATATTGATTGTATATATATATATGAAGTTTAATATATACTATGATAAAGTTGAATATTTCCCACTTAAATGAATTTTATGAAATAAAATGTATAATAAAATTAGTTAATTTTGAATAGATTATTTTATTTTGGATTGTTTGGAATTGAAAGAACCTAAAAGAAAGAAAAGAAAAATATTTAGATTCTTTTAGTATCTAGGTAACTAGTGGAAATTGAAATTTTAGACTAAACTAGAAGCCTAATTAACAATTAATTAACTAGAATGAGAGTTAAGATTGTCGAAAGACAAGAGACAACACATGCAAACAAGAAATGGAGACAACACATGACAAAGAGAGATAAAAAAATAAAATAGAAATGAATGCACATATTTGAGTAATTAAGTGACAATTGGAAATGGATTGTACAAGGATTTAGGAATTTCTAATTAAATTTGCAAATAAACTTTGAAAATTTATCAATTGTAACGATCCACTAACTACACAATTAAAGTTTAACACATTGTTTTCTATTATGATTATATCTATGTTCATGTAATGTTTAATTGCTTGTTTCTCTTGATGAATACACATTTAAATGTATAATATTTATCAAATCCTATTTCATTGTCAATATCAACCTGGCCCTAATTTATAATGCAAATCAATTTTTTCCATTATCAAATATTCTTGAGCTTGAAATCAAGGTTTTCATTTGAATGCAAAAAAAATTGTTTGATTTCAATTGGGTAAATTAGCAAAAAAAATTGTTTGAATTGAATTTAGGGTTTCAAGAAAAAACTAGGGTTTTCAATGCAATTTTTTTTGTTTCATTTCAAATTAGGGTTTTCAATATTATTTTTTTAAATCTTTCAATTTCAAATTAGGGTTTTCAATGCAATTTTATTTTTTTCTTTCAATTTCAAATTAGTGTTTTCAAATTTAATTTTTTTTTGTTTGATTGAACAATGTAGGTTTCAAAAGCTAAATTTTGTTCTTCAGATATGATTCAAGGATGATTTTTTTGTTTCTATGGGGTTTCATTTCATTTTTTCTTCTACCTCTACAAATTATCAATTCTCCTATTACAACTAAATAAAATACATGAAATGCTAAATAAACTAAAAAAAGTAATGCTAAAACCTACATTTCTCTTATAAATTTTAAAAAAACATTAAAAAAATATAGATAAATAGGTGGAGGCGTACCTGGAGGTCGAAGGTCGCTATCAGTCATCGCCGCTCTCTCTACTAAATCGGGATCTCAAGCTGCTAATGATTGAGTTTCATTTTTTTAAATAAATACAATTTGAAAACAAGATCCCGATTTATAAAAATCAAGATCCCATTTTGTAAAGATCGGGATCCTATTTTTCGTCTACTGGTTTGGGATCCTTTGATAAATGAGATCTTAATTTATAAAAAATGGGATCTCGTTTAGCATTTAGGCTCAGGATCCCAAAGCTAAACGAGATCCTATTTTTTAAAAGCGAGATCCTGTTTATTAAAAATGGGATCCCATTTTTGCAATGTTGATTTCATTTTTTTGGCTAAGGCAAAAACTTCCACGTTTTGTGGACTCAACTTCTTGCACTTACCCTGGTGATATTCAATAGTAACAAGAGCCTTTTAAGCAAGGGTTTGGACAATTGAAATAGAGGTATTGACATTTCACAAGGGACACAAGGACTATCCTCGATCTCTTAACATTGTCTTCTATACTTCATATTAACCCCATAATATCATTTACCAAGCATGTCAATGACCTTATATTGGACAACATCTCATAACACTAGGACATGACTAAGACCTTTTCTCTTTGTTTTTAACAATGGAAAACAATAAATCAATGTATTAAGATATAAACAAAGGATAGTACATTGATTTCTCATCTCAAAAACTCCTTGTGTAGGAATTTTTTATACTGAAAGTAACAAAGACATCCTGGCAAGGGTTTTTCGATGATTTTGACACTTTCTAAGATCTCAATGGGTTATTCAACTTCATATATTTCAATCCTCATTAAGCTTTGACTCTTTGAGCATCAACCTACTTTTAAGGTAATATCCTTGATAAGGATTTCAACAATATACTTGGTTTTGACAACATTTAGATAACCACAATGCAAATTCAAAATGAAAATAATTACACATACTAATCTATATTTATGCATAACCTATGATGAAAGCTTATAACTATAATAGGGAAGATTTATTATCTTTAAACCGTGACAACACATGAACTAGCATGGAGATCTTGGGAAAGAAATGCATGTGAAAGTGATGCATGATCTTTGTTCTCTTTTCTTATATGTTCTATGAAATCCTATATTAAAAGAAACCTTTAGCAAAACCTCATCCTTAGCAACATGGGGCATACCTGGTAGAAAATGAGGAAAGATGCATAGGTACAACAATGTGGGTAACCTTAATGAGCTCCAATAAAGCCTCCAAGACTCTTACAATGTGACAAATACTCCTTGCATATACTACAACAAGGTAAAAGTACAAAGTTGTCACACTTTTATAAAGGAAACAACCAACATTGATCCAACATTTAAACTTGAATTACTAAAAGGTGGCATATATGTTTTGAATTTTGAAATGATGTAAACTAATAAAATATGTATTTTTTAGTAAATTTTATGTTTGTATTTTTTTGAAAAACTAAAAAATTATTTGAATATAGTTTTTTTTATAAATTGACACTATAATTTAGTTATTGATAAAATTTTGAAAAATGAAGTTACATGAGACGTCAATCTATATATAGTAATTTATTTTTTTCCTTCAAATTTTTGTGTGTATTTATAACTTGAAACTTTAATGCATGGATATATTTTTTTCCAATTTTGCTAATATGTAATTTTTAAATGAATATAAAAATGTGTGTGTATTAAAACATAGTTATTTCCATTCGATGTCAACTTTTATATTAACTATTTATCTAAAATAGAAAAAACATTATACCATCTTGATATAGATTCTTTTATGTAGTGCATCATATTTTTTTCTTTTTTTTTAATAAGTTTTAGTATTTTTCTTGACATGGTAATCAACCTAATATTTTTATGTTGATAATGTACTTTTAGTAAAAATAAAATATAAAATATAAATAATATTTAAACTATCAAAATATATTTTTGAAAACTACACTTATAGATCTACAAAAGGGTATTTAACATTTAAAAAAAGATGATATTTTTCCATGTGTAGAAGTTGTTGAAACATCAAGTTTTTCAAATTATTTCATTTTTTGGTAAATTGGCCTCAAAGTGGTGCTACATATGCATTTAGCCAACAATTTTAGTTGGAAAAGTTGTGGACATGTCTAACTTATCTAGAATGAATCTTATTAGATCATCTATTTGATGAAAAATGATTTTTAGTTAGAAATACTAAAATTCACTTGTGTTAATAAGTTGACTAAAAGTGTGACACAACTTTGTACTTTTACCCAACATGGTCATTCTTCAAGAAGCAAATGTAGTGTCTCCTTCTGCAATGTGATAAAATTTCTTCAATGCTAAATTAAAAACCCTAAAGTTTTTCATGTTTTCTAAGCTACATGGTGTGAATGATTGAAAATAAAGAACAAAAACTTAACTCTTTTTCCCTCTTTTCCCCCCCTTCTTCTAGGCATACACACTTGGTGTGAGGTTGATATTAACTTGTTTCCTTTTGTTTTATAGTGCCTAAGACCTAAAGGCTTGGAGTTAAAAAAGCAATTTCATGACTCTCTAAGGCTTGTTTGGAAGAATTATTTAAACCAAGTGCAAAATAAGTTAACAATTTTGTTGTGCATATTTTTCCCACACGCCCTGCCGAAGGCAGGGACCCCCTTTCTTTTGCTCCTTTGCGGGTCATTTTCGCTCTTGACGGGTAGTTTTGCTTCTGCCTCATTTTGTGTGCCCCTATTCCCAAGCCTAGGTTGGTCATATGCCTTAAAATGACTAAAGTTCCCTTTGACCAAGTTTGCCTATCTAAATTTGCTAAGTCTTTTGCTTTTGCGGGGCCCCCCTTTTATGCTTTTGCCTTGCTCCTAGTGATTGGGTCCCTACTCACTTAACTTCATTTTTTCCTTCATTTTTTACTTTGGGGACAAGTTGCCTATGGATTTGGGATGTTTTGTGATGCCTAAGTGAACTAACAAGGTTTCGTTAAGTTTCAGGAAGCTGCAAAAATTTCATTGTGGGCCACTGGCCCTCAACCGCCATCCGCGGGACTCCCCTTGCGAGTCATCATCCCTTTGTCGCGGTCCACGAGAATTCCTTTGCAGGCCGTCGTGTGCAGGTCACCGTGTGCTCATTACCGTTTCAAAAGGGTGACGACCCTCCAACTTCCCCCTTCCAAATTTTTTATTTTCCAAAAGGGAGTGCAAACTTCAAGTTTTCATCATCTAAGACCCATAATATGAATGACTTCATGTGCCTAAAGGGGTTGGCATTAATTTTTCTATAAGTTTATACATTGCAAAACTTCCCTTACAAGTTGCCATCCCTTTGTCGCCGTTCATGGGAACTTCCCTTGCAAGTCGTCGTCCCTCCGTTGTCGTTCGTGGGAACTTCCCTTGCGGGCCGCCATCCCTCTGTTGCCATCCTTGGGAACTTCCCTTGCGGGTCTTCATCCCTCCATCGTTGTCCATGGGAACTTCCCTTGCGGGTCACCATCCCTCCGTCGCCATCTATGGGAACTTGCCTTGTGGGTTGTCGTCCCTTCGTCGCCGTTCGTGGGAACTTCCCTTGCGGGTCACCGTCCATGGGAACTTCCCTTGCGGGTCGTCATCGTCCATGGGAACTTCCCTTGTGGGCCACTACCCTCTATCGTCATCTATGGGAACTTCCCTTACGGGTTGCCATCCATGGGAATTTCCCTTGCGAGCCACCATCCCTCTGTTGTCGTCCATGGGAACTTCCCTTGCAAGTCGTCATCCCTCCATTGCCATCCGTGGGAACTTCCCTTATGGGTCACCGTCCCTTCATCACCGTCTGTGGGAACTTCCCTTGTAGGTTGCCATCCCTCCGTCCCAATTCATGGGAACTTCCTTTGCGGGTCATAGTCCCTTTGTTGTCGTCCATGGGAACTTCCCTTGTGGGTCATCGTCCCTCTATTGACGTATGTGGGAACTTCCCTTGCGGGTCACCATCCCTTTGTCATCGTATGTGGGAACTTCCCTTGCAGGGCACCATCCCTCCATTGCCATCCGTGGGAAGTTCCCTTGTGGGCCTCTGTCCCTCCGCCGCCATCCATGGGAACTTGCCTTGCAGGTCATCGTCCCTCCATCACCGTCCATGGGAACTTCCCTTATGGGCCGCCATCCCTTTGTCGCCATCTATGGGAACTTCCCTTGTAGGTCGTTGTCCCTCAATCACCATCTGCAGGAATCTCCTTCTAAGCCATCATTTGTAGGTTTCCATGTGTGGATTATCTTTTTTAAGCGAGGTTGCCCCTTAACTTCCCCCCGCCTGGCGAGCTCCACATTCATTTTTTTTCGTCGGTCGTCAGCCATCCATTGGGTGCCCATCATCCTTCCGTTGCTTGTGGGTTTGCTCCTGCAAAAGGCTATCTGTCATCTGCCGCTTGCGGGTCTTTCCTTGCGGAAGGTTGTCCACCGTGTGCCTTCTGGCCATCTGATGTCCATCTTTCATCTGCTGTCCACCTTTCGTCCATCGCTCGTTCACCGCTTGCGGGTCTACCCTTGCAAAAGGTTGTCCGCCATCCGCCATCTACCTTATGTTTGCCTTCCGCCTTTTGTCCATCGACCATCCGCCTTTCACCTTTCGTTTGCCTTCCGCCTTCCGCCCGTCGATCGTTTGCCTTCTGTCGTTCGTCCGCCGATCTACTATCTGAATTCTTACTTCCCTGCCTCCGCATCACTTTGGCCCTCAAAAGTGAAATCTCCTCGAAAAGGAAAGTTTCTAAAAATGTCAAAAGGAAATTGTCTTGAAATGAGAATTTTCTAGAAATGGAAATTTTCCTAAAATGGAAATCTTTCCCAAAATAGATTTTTTTTTCAAAAATGGAATTTTTCTTGAAATGAAAATGTTCTCAAAATTTATTTTCCTTTTTAAAATGGGAAAATTTCCAAAAATGAAAGTTTTTCCAAAATATTTAATTCTTGATGGACTTTAAATTAATACATTTTTATTCTCTAAATGAGGGAAATTTATCATTTTTGGGGATTTAAATCATGATATCTTATGGCACAGGTACTTTCAAGGATGCTTGGGGGGAATAATGGATCAATTCAATAAAAGAACCAACATACGAAGATAGGTTGATGGAGGGAGTTATTTTATTTCACCAAAATGATGACGAATTGTGAGGAGTTGTCTCATCAGATCATCTAATCCATTTAACAATGATGCAAATCTACAAACAAGGTGTACTTGATTGGTTGAAGGATACTACATATGCACCAAATAGAAGGTGGCCTTCAAGCAATTACTGTTACAGTAAAAAGAGAAATCAACAAAAGGACAAAACTACTACAACACCTAGGCACTATAGGACAAAATAAGAATGAGACAAATGATGTATTTTAAATTTCTAGATAATGCGGGGGTAGGTGAAACCCTAATAAAAATTAAATCTGAACCACACAATGAAAATCAATCCTAGCCATTCATTTGGGCTTTGGAAAACTATAAATAGGGGCTTGCCCCTCATTTGTAAAAGGTTGGAGAGTTGTTGTAAAGGAATTTTGCAACAATAGAGAGCTACATTGCATGATTTATAGATGTTTCTCTTGAGTTTGTTCTTTATGCATGCATGGTTCTACTTCCATATTAGCTTTAGTTGTTAGTTTCTTGAGTGGAAGTGATAATGGTGTTTGTTGTTATGGTATTTGATGAATTTCCAACCCATACTTTTGGCACTTGTTGATGACAAGTTGTTGTTCAAAGTTAGCTTGGGCTTCCATACTTCATTTTTGCAACTTAGTTCAATTGCATGTTCATGATGTGCATGTGCAATCTGAAAATCAACAGTTCTTAGAAGATTGCACTGGTTTTGTGTAGTTTAAGGCTTCTCTTGGTCAAGCAAAACCCAGTTTAGGAAGTTTGTCTACTGTAGCAGCCACCATTGTTACTGTTCATTCATGCTTAGGATTTGGAATAGTTTTCTTAACCCTTCTCCTTTTGCTATTTATTTTAGTCCCTTGTTAGAGTAGGATTCAAAGCATCAAAACAATGCCAAATCTGATGAACATGGTGAGTTTCAACTTGCTATTTTGAGTGGGAAGTCACTGTTCATTCACTTTCAGCACTTTGAAACTCCATTTGCAAACCCAACTTCCCATGCTTTATAACTCATTCGTAAGTCCGCCCTATATTACCAGCAAAACACATCAACCACTGAGATATTTCAAGCTTGTCATGTCCTGACACCCGAAAGACCTTGGGGTGATTTTCAGCAACTTATTGTTGGAGATTACCTTTCAAGAGAGGTGATGCACCTATGCATTACCTATGTTGAGAAGTGCAAAAACACCCATCAACAAATTCTAAGATTTTCTAAATGTGTGTTTGTGCATATTGTAATATGATTAAAAGGTTTGATTTAATATTGATCTCTCTTTTCCATTTTTTTGATATAACAAAAATAGAGGATTGTGTGTTATGAATTGAGATAAGTTAGTTAATGTTAGTACTTCCCTACATGCATTAGATTAAGATGGTATGTGAAAGAATACCATATCATTAACATGTTTATGTAAAGTGCCCTCTCTCTTCATTCATATAGAAGAGTTTTCTCCTATGTGTAGGACATAATATTAATCATACATGTTAGTGAAAGGTAATAAAATAAAATGTTGTTAATTCTCTTTCTTAACATTATTTTTATTATGAATTATATGATAAGAGATCAAGTATAACATGTAGTGACTCTATCTCCTAGTTGATAGAATTTCTTTAGAAAATATAAAGTATACTTTTATTTAGTATACTAAATGTGTTTGTCTCTTTATCTTTATTTATTGAGATAATGAATTAATGAATGAATCTGATGGTGAAAACATGATAGATGTATCTTATGATTTATATAATAATAGAAAAGGATAACTATCATCTTTCTTATAAAATTTACTTAATCTTTATCTTATATAATTATTTAAATAAATGATTCATACTCTACCCCTAATGTGTGGTAGTGTTGTATTGTGATGTGTGCCACCCTTCATATAGTGAGATGACATCATCTCTCTATTTTTATTATATACATATCTCATTTGTGAGTATTAGGTGTTTGTGTTTGTGTATTCATGTGTGAAAAAAAATTCATGCATGTGCATGAGCATTGTAACATGATTTGTGTTGTATTTGTTAATACAAAAAGGTGTATTTTTACCCAACAATGTCCTTAGATTTGGACATTATCAAAGTGATAGTACAAGGATTATAACCAAATATGTTTGATGGATCTTAAAAGTGGAATAGGGTTTATGCTTTTATACAACACCCTAACACACATATCACACATTTCACATTAAATTTGACTTCTAACAGTTATTTGTAAGAAGGTTGTAAGGTCTGACCCCAATGCATTGTTTTCAACTCGTTATTTAATTAATGATTTCATTTCCAAGTTGATTAGTTGATTTAAATTGATATTTTTTTTGTGCCAAATTGTTCGTAAAATGAAATAGAATCAAAATATGTATCCTTTTTGTTCATAGAATTGTAGACAATTAATAATGTCATAGTACATGAATGATATCAATAGTTGTTTGTGTGAAAATTGTTCATCATGGTCCATACGATTATGTATTCTCATGGATGGAAAATTGGGATTTGGACTAATGATTATTGTGAAGGAGAGGTGAGTATGATACAACCTCTTGATTTAGATCAAACAAAATGGGTAGACCTATTCATGGTGTTCGCTTGAGGTAAATGAGTAAGTTGGACTTAATTTTGATATTAAATTGTTATGTGAACATGATAGTTAGGATATGGAGTTAGTTGATTTCAAATAATTATGTTTCATTGAGTTCAATCTTTGAAGCTAGCATTGAGATGACCATATTTGAGTATCTTTTAACCTTCAAGATTGAGTTTTAATTAAGCACTTGGAAATCAGCAAACACGCTCAGGTACATAAATTTATTTTCTATTAAATTGATAATTATGTGAATTATGAATTATCTTGGTCATTTTGTTTAATAATTATCAAAGGACTAACTATTACGATGAGTTGCTAGTCAATAGGAAACGAGAGAGTCCAAAGAGGCCCTAGTCACCCTACTTCACATGTTGAAGTTATATGCTCATTTGTGTCATATTTGAGTCCAAGTAGTTATTATGTGTGTGTCAAATAATTTGGGTGTTTTATATTAATTGTGTTGTAGCCTTGTGTTTTACAAAGTATGTTTTGGTGTCTTAAGAGGGTGGGAAGAAAGTGCAAATCGTATGGAAGCTTGGAGGCCATTTTTGAAAGGTAAAAAAAAGATAAAATTAAAGTTTTAGGGCATTTTTATAATCCTAAAAGGAATAATGAGGGTTACGACAACAAAAAGAGGGGATATAGTGTGATTTGGGAGAGTTTTGAGATAGTTTTTGCTAGCTGGAGTTCTGGGAATGAATGAGAGACAATAAAAGAGGAGAGCTTGTTTCATCACCCATGGAAGTTGCCAACTAGTAGGGTAAGTTTTTTTTTCAGCTATTGAAACCATGTAGTTTTGTGTGTGACTATTTTTTGTATGTGTGTATTGTGAATAGGGTTTCAAGAAGATGTGATTTTTTTCAGCCTTGTTTATGTTGTGAGTTCCTATTATTTGTGGTGTAGTGTTGAGGTATTCCTGTTGTCCTTTGTGTAAGATATGTGTTGTCATTTGTGTAAGATATGTATTCTGAGATTTGGGTTTCCTGGGTGTGAAAGCTAGACCTTATGTGAGAGTAAAATGTGAAAATATTTGAGTTGGGGCCTTTTTGGACTCTCTTGGCTAGGGGGTATAGTGAGAACAGGTTGTAGCTTGATGACCCATTAAGGTTGGGTGGTTAGCATCTTCCCAATTGACTAGTATTTTTTGCAAGTATGTTGGTTTAACAAGTTTTATTTCGGAACACACCTATACATTGACATCAAACTGTACTTAATGTAGTGTTCAATGTCAAACAGTGTATATGTTAAAACTCAATTGCTATAGGAATAAATAAGGTGTATGTTGCAATCAAATAAATTTATGCCATGTTGTTTCTTGTAGAAGAACCCAAAAGTTTATGTATCATGTGTGTTAGTGTTTTATAGCTTTGGGAGCTATTTTCTCTTAATTAAAGGCAGGTCGGCCTTTGCTTCATAAATAAATTATATTTTTCTAAGAGCCGACCTAGAGAGGTCGCCCAACTTTGTATATAAAGATGATGAAGTCCTCTCATTTGATCAAGCAATCAATTCACTCCAATTCAAATATCTTCAATAGCAGTTCGCTTCCTAGCAGCAGATCAGACTTTGAAGAAGTGTTATCATTAGTGCATTTAAGGTTCGCTTCAAGGAGAACTACTATTTCTCATTGTATGAGACTCAACCTATTATAGGGCCTGATTTTGTATGCACTTTTCTGCACTTTTCTTCTAATATATAAGAGAATATTGTTGTTGAGTTTTTCTCCCTCGAGTAGGAGGGTTTTCCCAAGATAATCATTGTGTTCATTGTTTCATGTGTTGAGTTTTCTGCTTATTGCATTTCTGATCATAAAAACTAACATGGTATTAGAGCGGGTTTAGAAAATATTTGATCAAATTTATCTAAGCATTCTTTATTAAATATCATTCCATCGATAGCGGATTTGGAGCATACCTTAGAAACAAATATAAGGTGTTTTCAAGAGCAGTCTTGAAGGCAAATTTTTGAAGACCTAAAAGGTGAATTGTGGTAGACTTAAGTGTGGATCTTCAAGGGTGAGTTGTTGCAGATTTAAAGACTATCTATTGCAGAATTGAAGGACATTTTATGCAGACCTTAAAGGGAAAATACCTGTAGACCTATGAGCAGAAATTCTTGAGCAAAATTATAAAGAGTTTCATATCTGATTGGAGAAGAGGGTCAAACATTTATCCATCGCGTGGATAGGAAAGCAATAGGTGAATTTTATTTGAGTGATAGGTTCAAATGATGTTTGTGAATGAATATGTACAGATTGTTGCTCCAGTTGGTTGTAGCCGAAATACTCTTGATAGCCATCGAGCATTTGGAAGTCTAGGCGATTATTCAATCAAGGGAAGAAGCACTATAAAATATAGGCAAAGAATTGAAGCTTGTTCAGTCTTTTGAAGAAGTTGGACAGAGGTAGCACTTTGGTTAACGCGACATCAATGGTGGATCACATTGGTGGTGAGTTGGGTGGTACTTTTGGTTTGGCTTCAAGTTGCCTAGGTGATTGTGGCTTAGGTGTTGGCAGTAAGGTTGTGATGCATGCTCAATGATCACCAATACATAGCGTCCAACTCCCAACTTTTCCATTTTTCTTCACACTATCCCTGCATGTTGGTACGGGTTGTGGAGATCGTCTTGGAGGGATTTTTATAGTGGTGGTTGATATGCTGAAAGAGACCATGATGCCGATAGCAGTGAAAGATATGGAGATCGAAATTTGAAAAGGCATCACTAAATTGATCAACAATAAAGAGATAAGTATTTTATGTTTGTACCTTTGAATAATGATCATGAATTTAAATAATCATGTGGTCAATAATAATTCATGCAATGATATTGGGAATAATGAATCATGTATGCTACTAGCATTGGTCTTAATATTCCTCTTCGGGGTAGTTTGATTTTATGAACTATTATTAATCTCTTTAAAATGCAGGATGCATCAAGGAGAAAATGGATATGGATTCATCCCTCGATTACTCTTCTTCCATTCAGAGGGGGTTAGATTCCAAGAATTCTAGGCAAGAGTTGAGATCTTGTCGGGAAGAGGATTAAGGTTATGAGATCTGTCAATGGAGGGGAATTCACTTCCAAAGGATTTTCACAATCTTTGTATTGAGGCAAGGATCTAGAGGGAATTTTGTGTTCATCAAATGGAGCCCTATGTCTTGAGGAACTAGAGTAACTCATTGAGAAGAAGTGAAGGTGTCAACTAAGTGGGTTGCAGTGTTGCAAGGCCGGTGCTAAAGCCCTTGGAAGACCTCTTTAGCTGCAAAGAACAAAATTGCAGAAGACAGTCAATTTGGATTTGACATCGGTAGCTCCACAAACCTATTTAGAATAGCGTGATATGGGATGAGGTCGAGGAGGATACTCCTAGACTCTTGCAAGTCAATAATGTCGAAGGTGTGCATTGGAAACCGTTCCTCTAAGGCAAACATTGCAAACAATCTTGGATGAGGAGGTCAAGAGGTTGATGCAAGTACTTGGAGCTTCAGAGGGAGTCACAACGGAGAAATATGAGGCGAAAACCATTCTAGTGTATATTTCTCTGAGACAGAGAAATATGAGGTGCAAGCCCTTGTTCATCTTTGGGATTGAGATATGTTTCTTTCCACATGGGAGTAGCCATTGTGGATGTCATGTTGAGAGACTCCATGACGACATTACGTTGAGAGACTCTGTGATAAACCCTTGTACATCTTTGAGACTGAGATGTGTTTCTTTCCACACATGGGAGTAGCCATTGTGAACGCCATGTTGAAAGACTCCATGACGACATCCAGTTGAGAGACTCCATGATGAACCCTTGTACATCTCTAAGACTGAGATGTGTTTCTTTCCACACATGAAAGTAGCCATTGTGGATGTCATGTTGAAAGACTCCATAACGACATCACGTTGAGAAACTCCGTGATGAACCCTTGTACATCTCTGAGACTGAGATGTGTTTCTTTCCACACATGGGAGTAGCCATTGTGGACGTGATGTTGATAGACTCCATGATGACATCACATTGAGAGACTCCATGATGAACCCTTGTACATCTCTGAGATTGAGATGTGTTTTCCACAAATGGGTGTAGCCATTGTGGACATCATGTTGAAAGACTCCATGATGAACTCTTGTAAATCTTTGAGACTGAGATGTGGTTTTCCACAAATGGGTGTAGCCATTGTGGACATCATGTTGAGAGACTCCATGATGAACTCTTGTAAATCTTTGAGATTGAGATGTGGTTTTCCACAAATGGGTGTAGCCATTGTGAGTGTCATGTTGAGAGACTTCTTGATAAGGATATCTGGAAAATACCTCCCTAGCTAAGAGGGAGTGTTAGTGTTTTATAGCTTCAAGAGCTATTTTCTCTTAATTAAAGACAGGCCGACCTTTGCTTCATAAATAAATTATATTTTTCTAAGGGCCGAACTAGAAAGGAGATCGCCCAACTTTGTATATAAAAAGGATGAAGTCCTCTCATTTGAGCAAGCAATCAATTCACTCCAATTTGAATATCTTCAGCAACAGTTCACCTCATAGTAGCAAATCAGACTTTGAAGAAGTGTTATCATTAATGCATTTAAGGTTCGCTTAAAGGAGAAGTGTTATTTCTCATTGTATGAAACTTGGCCTATTCTAGGGCCTGATTTTGTATGCAATTTTCTGTATTTTTCTTCTAATATATAAGAGAATATTGTTGCTAGATTTTTCTCCTATTTGCCAAAGTAATCACTTGTTCATTGTTTCATGTGTTGAGTTTTCTGCTTATTGCATTTCTGATCATAAAAACTAACAATATGAACCTGTAATATGTAATAGCATTATAATAAGCCATGATTAGGAACAAAATGTGATGTTATTGCTGGCATCAAAATGTGATGTTATTGCTGGCATTTAAACACATTGAGTTCATGCATGTTTGGTCATCATATGGGATAATGGTAATACACGATATTTTTTTTATACCTTGTTCAACTGGCATACAAATTAATTGGTCTTGAAGGGAAAAACCAACCAACATCTGATGAGAAGAATTGTAGATGAGTCTTAGGTGAGGTCTTGTATGCTCTGTTAATGGAGGTAACCTACAAAAGAAGATATGAAAAAAATGCATACAAATAATAACCAGATTTCTGTAGAAAGTCTACTGCACCTAATAATAAATAATAAATGACAAGAATATAATTGAATAAACAAACCAACCCTCCCCCAAAAAATAAAACCAGTAATTATTAAATGATATGTTACTTTTTTTTAAATAAATAAATAAATAATAAGAAAATTAAAAAAATAAATATTAAAAAAAAAGGATTGGGGAGGGGGTGTAGCCTCCCAACCCCAGCCACGACCCCCCCGCCCCCTGCTGGTAATGGCCCTTCAACTCTCCTTTGGCGAGCCGCAGCCTGCAAATAAGGCTTCAAACAGAGTTTTAGAGTATGTTTATTAAAAGGAAAATGACCGCAAGATCCTATCAATGAGCACATACAAAATTTAATATTACTGCTTTCTTTATTCACCCTGCGTGGAATGCATACAGGCCTGGCTGCCGCCTCCTTCCATCCTCCCCTGTCTGCGCATCAAAATAAATGAATGACAATTGATATCAATGAATGAATAAATTAAAGCTTGTATCATAATGCATCGAGTTCTAGCCCTGTGAGGAAAGCCCTTGTTCCACCGAGTAGATCTCTCTGTACAGCGTTGCTACTTCTCTGCCTAAGCCGCTACCTCTCACACTCATGCTCAAACAGAAAATAGTTGGCGTTAGGTTTTATTTAGGGTTTTCCAGTTACCCTTCCTTAACCTTAAAGAAAAATCTGCTATGGCATTCCTGAAGAGAAAAAGTGGAGTTTAGCATAATGAGAAGACAATAATAAATAAATGAATGAATTTTTGAGTGTACATCCTTACTTTAGTAACGTCCTCTACGTGGAATAATGGGAGCACGACTACCAGAAATCGTGCCATATAAAACATGCAACCCGCCAGATCATTCTTATACGTTAAGGCCCAAATAAATGAGAGGAACCCATGTATGGTTTTTTTTAAAAAAGAGTGCATTCATTTAAATAAACTAGCTATTGCACCTTATGGGTACGCCGAAGAGGTGTGGAAGGTCAATTAGGAAAAAAATTGTTCTATTTTTTGCATACATTTTGTAGTACATGAGGTCAATAGGCAGGCCATTTAATAAATGATGTTGTTTTTTCAATAAAGGTCTCAATGGAGAAGTGATAGCTTCAAATCACCAATGCATCCTCTTACAAGATTCCAAACATGATTAAAATATAACCTTTGAATGAGGAAGATAATCATGCTCCATTACCAATAGGTTCATGTTATGTTTACAATAGAGTGAGGAAACAATAGAGAGAGGAAGAGTAGATATTGAGAGAAGAGAGATCAATACTTAAAATTGCATCTATAACATCTAATCAAAGGAGAAGGTAGGCAAAGGTTTTTGAAACTCATTGCATTGTGATAGATGCCATACTCTATTATAAAGCTCATATTTAGGAAAAGGTAAGGAGAAGGTAGTCAAAGGTTTTTGAGACTAACTTTATACATGTCGATTGTATTTGATTGAAAGTTTCCAAAGACTTTTCAACAAATCCATTTTGTGCATAATCTATGATCGTAGAAAGCCATGACAACACATCTTTGGAGAATTGTACTAAATAATTTGCTCTGACATAATTTGATCACTTTGAGTTGACAAGTGCCACCCATTAGATTGAAGTTGACAATGTGGACTGTGTGATTTGTCTCCAAGTAGTGTAGTTTGCATGTTCCAAAGCTTCATTACTTCTAACTCAAAAAATGAAGGGTGAAGTTCTTTCTAGTCAATGCAATGACATTGACCTCAGTGTAGGCCAATATGAAGGTATGATGGATACCATATAGCATAGAATTAGTTTTCACGAATAATTTTTAGTTGTTAGCTATTATGTTGTATTGTACATTCTATTACCTATCAAAGCAACTCTTAAAAAAGAAATAGCCATGAATGTAGATCTAACTTGTTCTTTTGAAGAGAACATAATCATTTGTTACTTTGATGAAGTATTTGTTATTAACTTATTTTTGCAATACAAATATCATAGACATACTTCTAGAGTGATGGCCATAAATTTTGAGGCATTTTATCCCTTGCTTATGTTTTTACATTTTGCATTAATTTCCACCAGGCACTTACAACCACAGTCTCTACCAGAACTCCACTATTTGATTATGCTCTGTTGGATGTGCATGCGCTGTTCCAAATCTTAATTTTTCTAGACTGGAAGGTGTTGGCAAAGGTTGTGGAGATTGGCTTTAATGTGCCAATTGCATTTTCTTGAAAGCTTTTGAAGCCTTTCGAAAAGCCTATTTTGTGCATATCTCGCAATAATTTCATTGCATTTCTTTGAGGCATTTTGTGTACATATCTACCAAGGAACCTGCAAGTAAAACAATGTAGGTTAATTCTCTTTCAATTATATATTTATGTCCATCAATCCTCTCTAGTAAATCTTCTATAAGATAGACTATTACAAAAAAAAATATAATGGTATCACAAAAAAGATGAGAGGAACAAACAAAGATGTCTATGTAGATGTGCCAAAGTCAATTTCAATTTTCCAATGAATAAGAACCATTATGAAGTGAATTCAATGAGCTTAACAAGATGTCGGTAACGTTTTCCTTGCATCAAAAGAACCTTTAATCACAAATAAAAAATTAAACAACCATAGGAGCATGATAGCTGCTATTTCCATTTCAAATTCTAAATTACTGCTTCTATGCTTCAGCAAAAGCTAATTTCTACTGAACTTTCAGAACTTGGATTCATGCTTTGGCAAGTAACTTGTTTACAGTTTGACTGCATTTTGTATTAAAGGCTTTGCAAAACAGGGGTATATATAAACGCATGTTCATAATGGTTATTCCCACAAATTATTGATAAAAAATACATCTAGCACAACCATCAGGGCACTTGATTTTGCTTCCTTGCTGCTTGGATTATTCTGATATTTGGTCTCTACAATGCTCAAGAGCAATTTTACGAAACTTTTTAATTTTTACACATAGCTTTGAGAACTCTACAAATTTGCAAGCTCTTGTTAACGAATCTGATGGGTACAATGAAACCATTGTAGATAATTTTGACAATCCCTTGTACCAAATAGGCAGCTTCTTCAATTTCATGGCACAACCGCGGTGGAAGAAGAGAAGCCTCAAAAATATCTATAGCTTGCAGGTGCTCACTTTTCAAACCCTAGTTTTTAGCTTCCTTCTTGGAGCTTTTGCAGGTGCTCACTTTTCAAACCCTAGTTTTAGCTTCCTTCTTGGAGCTTATGTAATGTCGTTTCCTATAGAAAACAAAGATATTTGTAGGTTTCAAAGAAAAAAGAAATATACAAAATTATCATTTATTCTTCAAACTATCTACCTAAACCTTTTGTTGACAGTAGAAAAATCATAAGCGCCCTTTGTATGAACATTATTTTCACTTAAAATAAAAATTTGAACATATAAATACCTGCAGAAAGCCAGAGCTATGGCGGAAGCACTGGGTAACGTACAGGTTGAGGACTGGCATGAATTCTACAGTAATTCCAGCGAGAAATTGCTATGGCCCATTGTCCATCAAGGAAACCACCCATCTTAATCCACTTACAAAATATTTATTAACCATAACCATTTTTCCTGAATATATTTCACTTTTATCTAATTAGTGGTGGTAGTTATAACAACTGATGGGTAAAGTGAAAAGAGATGCTAAAGCGCAAGCAAAGGTTAAATATATTACAGATCTTATGAAGGTGGTATCTAGAACTTACTTCATTCCCTGGTCTTAGGATGGCATATAGTGCACATGCTATGGCATGCGTACCGAAGAAGAACTACAAGAAACAAATTTTGAATTCATTCAAATGTTATTATATTAATGGTTCCATCAAATATTATGTTTTTTCCATACCTGTGTACGAACCATTGCAGACTCTGCATTCACATCTCTGCAAAAGCATTGTCAAGTGCTTCACGACCACCTGCTTTGTTGTGCCCATAGCTAATAGAACCCCCAAAGTGATGCCAAAAAACAAATGAAGAACACAATGAATTTTCTACAAATGATCAAACTATACTCATAATCCAAAAGACAACTTTCTTTCACATTCAAGGCAAACATAATTGGAACCATAAGATGAAGTTGAAGTGAAAGAAGCAAGAATAATACTCACATGAGTGCCAACTCGGGCATCTTTGTAAGATTTGAATACCCGGCTTGTATTAAAAGATACCAAGTTATCTACTTCTTGAAATACTGGACATAGAGCCTCCTCTCCTGCATCATATACACAAATATTAAAATAAATTAGAACATAAAACTTGCTAATTTAACTGATATAAAACTTTGTTGCTCTCATGTAAAACTCTTTCTTCTTCAGTCAGAGTTATCATTACTCTATTTTTCCAATTATACATGAATAAAGAAGGTGCTAGGAGTAAGCAAGACGCTGACAGTGATTTTTTAAGGTAAATAAGGGCATGTTGTTCCAGAAGCAGCCATTCTTCTACTCACAGAGATAGATTGAATGTAGATAGATAGATTTTGGGTTGGTGGGACTTCAGACTCGACTTCTTCTTTCAGGTAGATAAATTTTGAGGTGGTACGTCTTAGGGCTTAAATGCTACTTTGCTACTAATATAATGCCCTATTTCAAAGGACATTAACCAGTATAAATTGGGGATTCGTTTATATTGCAATTTTTTTCAACTGGTCCCAAAATTTTTACCTCTAGCAATGATGTTACAAACCATGATTCCAAACTAAAACTAACCCCCACATGTGGACTTTTATATAGTTCCCTACCATACTACTCACAAACACAACAGTTGTGCAGAAGTGATTAATATAGAAATGTTCTGTAAATAGCCTAATGATATTCATTATTTCATATAGAGATACTGGAAGAGATGAATAAGATTAAAAGCATGTATACCTGAGGGCGGAATGAGTGACCAATGGAAGTACTCTTAAAACTGCAGCTAACCCTAATCTTCTTTCTAGAGATGCTTATTGAAGATTTTGTTAACAAAAAAGAAGCAGGTCCCCATGACAGAGAACTATTGTTTACCGTCACCATTGCCATGATGCATAATCAATCCTGCTCTCCAATGAATTTTTTTATAAATGTTACAAATGAAAACTTTTGATTATTGTGAACATCTATGTGTAGGCCATTTGCAATGTCTTGATGGACATGTAGAAGCTTGGCTGTCGGAACCAATAAATACGCACAATCCCTTGACAAGTCCTGTTTATACCAACATTCCTCTTCAGTATTTCCTCGCTCTGCACACTTGAACTCCAGGCTCTGCCCCTTTCTCTCTACCATGGTACCGCATCTCACAAATTGTGGTGGTGGTTATATGCCACTATAGAATTAAATTCGCCTGATCCTGTTCTGAAGCCCATTTGAGATCTTCACATTTGTTTACTTCCAAATTGAAACCATGGTACATCAATCTTGTTCTACATGTTTCCACATCTTCTTCTGTCGGGAATCTCTCTTTATGTTGTTCAACAATAAATCTTTTCAGATCATATTCGAAGGCTTTGTATCGATGTACTTAGAAACTTTCATTGCAAGGATGGTGGCAACATTAAATTTTCATTTCGTTGATGAATGGATCAGATCAAACTGCACGCCCTCAATCGTGAAAGTTAGCCCAGTTCATTTCATAGAGGGAACGCCGAAATTTATGATAAAAAGATTTACGTGAAAATGGACGGCATGAAAAGCGGTGAAGGCCTGAAAAATAGTAAAAAGCGGCGACGAAATATCTAACGATGGGAAGACTTTCAATCGTATGCACGCCTTCTCGTAAAAGGTGAACCGTGGATTTCTAAACTTAGCTTGCTCTTTCTCATATTGGATACGCCTTCGGCGTAAATTAAAGGAAAAATAAATGGGCTACGTGGTTATAGTCTTAAGAGTGGGGAGAGGTAAACATAGTAACTTAAAAGGTAAATAAACAAAAAATAAGACTTTTAGTTAGTAGGTTGAATGTTGGAATAAATAAAAAACATTAAATAGCACACATTATGATTTTTATTGTTTTTATTTTTAAAAAAAAAATCATAATGTGAATATTACTTTTTAGATTTAAAATATCTTTAATTCATATTTTGAATTTAATTTAAATACATGTACTCTTCTTTTAAGAAGTTCTTATATTTATATTATAATTTTAAGATTAATTTTGTTATATATAATATTCTTATAAGATTTATTTATCTAAGAAAAATTTAAATTATAACTTTAAGGTTAATTTAATATGATTTTCTTATAAGAATTCTTTATTAAGGATAATTTAAATTGTAATTTTAGGATTTATTTAATTATATTTATATAAATATAATTATCTTATGAAAATTGTTTATATTCTTATTAAGTAAGAAAAATGTTTGTAAATTGAATGGATATGGGGTACATTGGCAACATATAAAAGTTGATGTATTGGTGTAATATTAATGTCATGATTAGATTGAAGTACATGGGGTAATTTTGTAATGAGGAATGGTGATAACATGAAGTGCATTATTAAATTAATAATGTTTTCATTGACTCAAGGATGATAATATTTTCTTTATGAAAATGGGTAAAACATTAATTGTAATCTAACTTTAACCTAGTCAGTTCTCCACCTAGATAAAAGGGACAACCTAATATCCTTGGAAGGAGTGTGCATGGGAGACCACGTACACCTAAATGTATTTTATTTTCACAACCCCACTCTTAGGGCAGATGAGTTAGTTATGATGTGGCTTGACCAGCCCCCGGGTGGTGCGTATAACTAATGACTATGTGTGTGTATAAGTGTTAGTGATCAAGGTTTTGCATGTTAATAAAACAAAATTGTTAGTTGTGTTTTTGTTTTGTGTAAAAATATTAGGGCATGACAAAGGTTAGCTTGGTATAAGATTAAATTTGAAATTAAATACTATCACAAGTGATCTTTGTGATTTTTATTTATGGATCCTTATTTTACTCATTGTAGACACATAAAAAAATTCATTAAAATCATCCTCTTATTCAATTTTTCCAATCACTAAGTGGATCCGAATATTATTATATTATTATTCCTCATTATGTCATAATATCAATTTCCTTTTTTTACCATAATTTTCATATATTTAATCCATTTTGTAATATTATACAACCATTTTAATATCCTCCATTGTATCCTTCTTCTAACCTCTTCCACATACCTACTTTATCACCTATTTATCCTATTGCACTTCTTCTATTCCACTCATCTCATGCATGTGGGATATACTTATCCAAGTCAATATTTTATCTCGTGCATTCATTTTGTAATCTAGGTTCACCCAAGGACACCCATTTAAACATAGCCCCCTCTCATCTTTCATTCATCCATGATCTTTGCATTTTCATGATCTTTGCATCCACTCTTGGCACTCGTTGTTTTTCTCTCTTTTTGATATCTATTTTCTCATAGGATATTTGCATTCATCACTAGTATTTTGAATCTCTCTCATTTTGGATTCATTTAAACATTTTTCACATCCATCAATCATAACCTCTTGTGCATGCTCCTGATAGCATCTATTTCTCAACATTTTCCTCCATCTACATAATGATGAACCCGGCGTGAAATTATTTGTTCTTGATACATTTGCTATAGATGTATTTATTTCTACAAACAAAATTTTACAATAGACAAAAGCAAAAGCATTAATCTATGTGCATTTATCACTGTTTTCTGTAGATGCCTTTATTACCTATTCTTTAATTTGGAAAAAGTGTTATTTTCATCATAAGCATTTATTTCTACATTTATTTGAGAAATTGGATTTCATAATTTCTATGGCAAAAAATTTGAATGATATGAATATGTAGTTAGACTTTAGGCATCACTCAAACTTTGCATGATATGTGGTTTGGAGTTGATTACTTGGCCTTTCCCTTTCTTGTTATAATTTTGATCAGTTCTTGTATTTGAATCTCCTCAAAGTTCAACATGCAAGGCTCCATCTCAATTCCACAAGCATGCAATGAGTAGGGACAACAAATGAAAGCAAGATGAAGTGGATGTCTTAAGGTGTATTGTCTATACCTAACACATATTTACATTTGCCTTAAATATCTGCATTTAATTCTTAATATATGACTGATATTCTTGCAATTTTCTTGCATGCTAGTGGATAGGAGTGAATTTGCACCCGTTAGGCAAATTCCCCTTTTACCCTTCCTCACTTTAGAAGACAAAATTCGGAGGCTAAATTCCACCTAAGCCCACTGCCTTCATTCCACTTGGCGCTTGTTTTGAGCGTCAGTAGGGGAATAACTGTCGGGAATGTCCGCGCAACATGTAGATGTCCACGCGGCGTGCTTACATTTCTAGTAGATTCATGCAGTTGGAGCCTACAAAGGTGTTACACTTCCCATTGGAAGTCGATTTGTAACACCCTCTTTAGCTAACTAGCACATATATGGTAATTTTCTTCATCTCTCCTTCAAATTCACTCACTCTCATACCATTTCATCTCTTACACAATCTTCTTCCAAAATCCCATCCACAGATTCAAGCACTTCAAGAATTCAAGCAACATTCTTGTACTTCATAGCAACAATTCCATCACTCCATCAATTCAGTAGAGAAAGTGTAGAACAACACCATTGCAACAAAGGCTTGAGTTCCTCTCATTTTCTCCCCCATTAGCCTTGAGTGCTCTTGGTAGAGGTGGTAAGATTTCTACTCCTCTCCTCTATTACTTGGTTGAGTAAGCACATTACTGTTTTGTAGTGTTTTAGTGTTCTTTTTCTTTACTTCTTTATCGTACTATTTATCTACATCATTGCAAACTTGGTTGTCTGTGGAGGTGGAAACACCAAAATGAGGGTCTAATTGAGGCAAACCCCTATACAGCCCCCCAACAATTTCTCTCTTTTGTGTGTAGGTGGAGATATCTTGGAGCGAGTTGGCGAACAAGCTTTTGTGTGAGATCGTTCTTGTCACCATTACGTTAATCTACTTGTTTTACCATAATCGTTTGTATGTTTCTTACTTCATAGTGTTATTTTGTTCCCTTAGAAACTATTAGCTAGGCCGTTAGTCCATTTTCTAGTGGTTAGACCTAGTCTTTCTAGTCCTCTAGTTGTACGAACACCAACGCACCTTAGAGATGCTAGTGTGTTGCGTTGTCGTCCCAAAACCACACTTTTGTCCTCTAATAAAGAGCTATCTGAGACACAGAGTTGATCCTAAAAAATTGACTCACCCATTCTCCTTTCAATTCTCGAGTCTGCAGAGTGATCGAACGACCTCATTGTCCTCATCATTCTTTCCCCTCATTTCCTAACATTCTCTTAAGGTGAGGTAAGTTAGGGTAGCTTGCTGCTCTCAGCCCTCTGTGACCTAGGGCCTTGACATGGTTGGTCCCCTTCTCTTACATTTTTGGTGAACGTGACGTGAACCATTTTGGTTTCGTTTTGCGATACTGAAAGTTCCTTTTCTCTTATCCTAGGAGCATTGTAGGTGTGAGTGTTGTGAGGATTTCACCTTGCAACCCAACCTACGACCCCTAGTAGGCGTAGTTGGAAGGTTCCAAAAGTGTTGCATAATGAAACCTGAATTGGGTTACTGCCTTATCTCGTAACCCTTAGGAGGTTCTGTGGAAGTATTATTTAGTGTGTGTGATGGCCTCTTTCTTAAATCAACCTATTCCCCCCATGCAGCCTGTGAGTAGTAGTAAGGATATAACCTTCACATCACAGGACCTATCGATGGGCTTTAATAGGAAACCATCTCCTCTCTACATTCCTACAAGGATAAATGGGAATATCGTAGCAGGTGTTCTCATTGATCCGACGTCTCAAGTAAACATTATAAGTAAGGAGATCATGTTAATCAAAATCCTGCATAAGGATGGACATGATGCACCTGTGAGTACCATTCACACACATGACAGAGTTTTCGTACCTCCTATAGGTAGTATTTTCCTCATGGTCCTCATTGGATCTAAGTCTGTGAACCTTATGTTTGACATCATCCCAGGGTCTGAACTCTTCAGAGTGAAGCTAGGTATCCCCTGGCTGGTAGCTATGAATATAGTTCCCTCAGTTGTGCATAAGTATTTGAAATTTACCCATGGGGGTTCGGTACATGTTGTCCATGACACCTGATATTGACCATCGGTTGCGCATGGAAGCTATACCTTAGATTACTTTTGGCCTGAACGTATTGGTCCTCTCCCACCCAAGAAGGACCTCTTGTATCGCACATATTAAAATTACAAGAAAGGATGTTCTAGGAAAAAAGTAAGATACCCTCCTTCGCCTTATTTTGTTTCACATAGGGCTCGCTTAAAAATTGACAGTGATGTCGTCAAGGCACGTAGAAGGGAAGAAGAGAAGCGGTCCCGAGATCCTCCTTCCTCTTCCATTGTTCATCCTGACGCTTCCTCTTGCTCTGTTATGGTACCATCTGCTTCTGCCTCACGTTTGCAAGAGAATCCCATGGTGCACTTGGAAAAAGGCCAAGCATCCTATGTTTGAGCTTCCTATCTTACCCACGAAGCCTAGGCCCATCCGGTATGGTAGACAGAATGCCCCCCGTGGAGAATCCTCTATGTCCCGGCCTTCATGGCCTCCTACCACTCCTGCTCCTAAAGCAGTGAATGGGAAAAGGCCCGCTCTCGAGGCACTAGAGTCGGTTCCCCCTGTTATTTCAAAACCTATCCCTCATGTTCCCATCCAAGAGCCTATCCCTCCACTGGAAACAACTGTGGAGGACACTACCATGGCTAAGAAGGAGCCTTTTGTTCCTTTGTAACCTCCGGCATCTAGTTCAAAGAGTCACAAAAATTGCCTTGCACATGAGCGCAAGCATCGACAAAAGGCTCTCCTAGCTAAGCAGGCTGCCTTATAGAAGAAGGAAGAGGAGACAACCACTCGTTTATCAGGACCTCTTTACATTTCCTCCTCTCTCCCCTCTATTCAAACCAACTTTGTATCACTTCTGACTTTCGCTGCAAGTACAAAGGTGTCTGACCCTAGAAAGGTGTAGGTGTTCATCACTCCTTCAGTGGAGCCACCTTTGTTGACATCCATTCCAGATGTCTCCCCTTTCCCAAAGCTCATAGATATGATTAACACTTTGATTGTATCTGTTGTGGTTATTTCCTCCTCTCCCTCTGCCCTTCTTGCTTCGTCTGTGAGGAGTTCACCTCCTCCGATGAAGAATAAGGTAGAGAGTGGTCCTCCTAGCAATGAATGACATAAGAGGATCCCACCTTCTCTGAAAGGTAGCCTTGTGATAACTTAAACTATCCTAGTAACAAAAGCAGTCCTGGCTTCCCCGGAGTTCGTCACCGCCCCTGAATCGCTCAGTGAGCTTAGCGATGAACCTCAGGTGCAATCTCCTTTGTCCATCAAGGTAAAACATGGAACTCATATAAAGTGCATGTTTTAATTGGTGGATGAATTTTTGACCTTGTCAGCGATCTTCATGAAGTCATTGACCTTAGACCCACAAGAGTTGAGCAATGGAGACCTCATAGGTCCTTCTTCCTTAGCCCTTATTGTGGGAGGGTCGAAATCTTCTCCCCTTAACATTCCACCACTACAAGCTCATCCTCCTTCCCCCTATGATGATCTAGAGTGGGAGGCTAATGACCTCTTGGTTGATTAGTGTTAGGGGGAGACCTCTTCTTGATCTTTAGATTAGATGTGTGTGTGTTGTGATGTGTTTACCCTATAATCATGCTATGTGTGTCTAGATGACCCTCGTCACCCCTATTGGTGCTTGGATACAGGTGTGGTGTTTGTGTTATAAACCTTCTTCTATTTTTATCATCATTCTTCCATGTTTGTGATTGACTTTTGACAAATTGGGGATGATGCAAAGCATTGAGGGCATTTAGGCTTTCCTTCCCATTAAGACCAATTTTTTTAGTTTTACTTTGTTTTTCATGCATTCTTCCTAATCCGGTTGGGGATTGATGATCTTTCGCCTTGCACTGCAGTTACCTACTATTTATATAAGCAAGCACAGATCTGACCCCACGAAACCACATCCCACTATGCCCTTTGTTTGTGTTCTCTTTCCTTTTGCTTTCTCTTTATCTTTCTCTCTTCTTTGCTTGAGTTGTCCCTCTCATGTGTGATAATGCCACCTCTACATCACCTTGGTATTTAGAAAATGTATTTGTTGCCAACGAATCTTTTCTCAAGAACTTTTGCACACCTCTTTAATAGAATTCCATTCTTGACTTCAAACCCTAACGAAACATGTTTCCTTCATCACAGGTTCGTAAAGAAATGACTTGGGAACCTTCCTCCAAAGTGGGAACAACTTTGATCTTCCCCTCACATGGGGGCATATTCTTTCTTTTGAATTCCTTGATGAAGTGAACATCTTTTAGAAGGATTCCTTGATGATGAATTGATTCGAGAAAGAAAAAACCAACTTTTGAACAACACGTCCCTCGAGTGGAACCTCTCTTTTTTTATGTCGAGTTCCTGAGGGACCCCTTTGAAAGTTTTTATCTCAAGAAATTTCTATGGAGTCTAGCTCGGGGGCAGCCCGACTAGACCGGTTTCCTATCTTTGCATCTAGCTCAGGTTAGCCCGACTAGACTTACTTCACATCTTTGTGTCTAGCTCAAGGGCAGCCTGACTAGACCTGCTTCACATCCTTACATCTAGCTTGGGGGAAACCTAACTAGACTTCACTTTTCAAACAGTGTGTCCCTTGAGTGGACCCCTCTTCCTTTTGAAGGGTTCTCAAGGGACCCCTTTGAAAGTCTTCCAACTTGGTGACAGTTTGTGTGACTGTCTGCTTACTTTCTTGTGTGGCAACTTCCTAAGATGTTCTATCTGTGGGTAAACATGTCACTTCATGGGTGCACCTATGAAGCCACTTTTTGACTCTACGAAGTCCACTTTTCTCGGTTTCCCTCATGTGAGAGTTATTTGGGGGTACCTTCCTTGCAGAGTTGCAGGTTTGTAAGGCGCTTTGCCCAGTTTCCTTCTGGTGAGAGTTCATAAAGGATACCTTCCTTGCAGGTCTACGGATCTGTGAGGTGATTCCTTTCTTTAGCTTCATAGTTTTGAGGAGTTGTGAAGTCCTTTTCTTGTCTTGCACTCTCAGGTTCGCCAAATCATGGTCTACTTCCTCGACGGTTTAGGTATATGTTTCTAACCCTACTACTTCTTTGATCTACTTTACCGAAGCACTCATTAGTATTCATGCTCACCAAAATGGGGGTAAAATGTATAGGAGAAATTTTGCACCCCTTAGGCAAATTCCCCTTTTACCCTTCCTCACTTTAGAAGACCAAATTTGGAGGCTAAATTCCACCTAAGCATGTTGTATTTAGTCCACTTGGCACCTTTTTTGAGTGTTAGTAGGGGAATAACTATTGGGGATGCCCATGCAGTGCGTAGACGTTCGTGCAATGTGCTTACATCCCTAGAAAATTCCTATGGTTGGAGCTTGCAGAGGCGTTATAGTTCCCATTGGAAGTTGATTTGTAATGCCCTCTTCGGTTGACCAACCTGAATATGGTCATTTTCTTCATATCTCCTTCAAATTCACTCACTCGCATACCATTTCATCTCTTACACAATCTTCTTCCAAAATCCCATCCACAGATTCAAGCACTTCAAGAATTCAAGCAACATTCTTGCACTCGATAGCAGCAATTCCATCACTCCATCAATTCAGTAGAGCAAGTGTAGAACAACACCATTGCAATAGAGGCTTGAGTTCCTCTCCTTTTCTCCCCCATTATCCTTGAGTGCTCTTGGTGGAGGTGGTAAGATTTCTACTCCTCTCCTCTATTACTTGGTTGAGTAAGCACATTACTATTTTGTAGTGTTTTAGTGTTCTTTTTCTTTACTTCTTCTTTATTGTACTATTTCTCTATCGTTGCAAACTTGGTTGTATGTGGAGGTGGAAACACCAAAATGAGGGTCTGACTGAGGTAGGCCCCTATATATCCCCCCAACAATTTCTCTCTTTTGTGTGTAGGTGGAGATATCTTGGAGTGAGCTGGTGAACAAGCTTTTGTGTGAGATCATTCTTGACACCCTTGTGTTAATCTACGTGTTTTACCATATTCATTTGTATGTTTCTTACTTCATAGTGTTATTTTGTTCCCTTAGAAACCATTATCTAGGCTGTTAGTATGTTTTCTAGTGGTTAGACCTAGTCTTTCTAGTCCTCTATTCATACGGATGCCAGTGCACCTAAGAGGCATTTGTGTGCCACGTTGTCGTCCCAGAACCACACTTTTTTCCTTTGATAGAGAGCTATCTGAGACACAGAGTTGATCCTGAAAACTGACTCACCTAGTCTCCTGTCAATTCTCGAGTCTGTAGAGTGATCGAAGGACCTCATAGTCCTCATCATTCTCGCCCTGTATTTCCTAACATTCCCTTAAGCTGAGGTAAGTTAGGGTAGCCTGTTGGACTCAACCCTCCATGACCTGGGGCCTTGATGTGGTTGGTCCCTCTCTCTTATAGCTAGCAAGGAAAGTGACTTTGTGAGCCTAGAAACTTTGTTGCATATCTATAGTTTTTGATGTTGATCACCTTTTTGCACCTTCCTTTGTTATCTTCCTAGGCACCTACTCTCTTCTCTATGGCACTCTCTCCATAAATCATAACTTTCTACTCATAAATCCATGACCAATCCTCTATATCTCCTCTTTGGATGCATACAAATTATCTAGGAGTGTTGTATAAACAAAGCGAATTTCCTTTTGAGCGGTTATGGGATTTCAGGTTGAGAAAGGTAATGGTGGTTTTTGGTGAGATCGCTCATCATCTTTTTGTTTGAAATAAAAAAATATTTTAGAAATAAAATTTTTCCTTTATTTATCTAAGATAATAAGTGAGCATTTATGAGAATGTGACGGTTACTTTTTTCTTTCTTTTAGAATTAGAATTTTTTGAAGATGATCTTATTGCAAATGTTAGTTGCCTCTAAAGAAAAGATGCCATTTGTCTTTGAAAAAGGATGCAAGTTGCCTCTGAAATTTCTAGAGAGGACACCATAGAAAAAGGAGGTGATGCCACTAAGACTCTTTCCACACACATGATAGTATTTGCATCCTCTCCCTCCCCTCTGTTAGCTACGAATGAAAATTCATTCTTTCATTGCTCAATAAATTTCTCCCTTCAATAAGAGGGAATTGGGAATTTCAAACAAGTTGTGGTTAACATAGATATATGAAAATGTAAATGTGTCCAAAGTAATCTTAAATTTTAGTATTGCCTTCGGCCTAGCAGTTAAATTTGAAAAGATCGGTAAGAGCCTGATGAGAATATTTTAGGTCCTCGGGATTGTATTAAAAGTCATTAAATGTCTTCATGCAACCTTCATGACAAAAAGAAAAGACAGTCATTAATATTTAAGGAGTGAGATCATGGTGCTGAGAATTGTTGTAGAAATGTGACGTTTCACCTTTTGCTAGTTTTGGTTAAATATTAGTTAATATAAGCTAGTGTAGATTAAATTTAGCTTTGAACATAGATTAATTTAGAATTTTGTTAGTGAGATTAATTTGTTAATTTAGAATAATTAACATAATTTAAGTTTTGTTATTGCTTTTCTTGCAAAAAAAATTTGAATACGAACTTTATGCGAATGTGAATCGTATGGAAAAAATAAAAAAGTGAATTAAGTGGGATTCATTTTCAAAAAGATCCAATATTGGAAAATCTGCAAATGCGGTAGGTATGAACCATAACATAAGACATAAAAAAGAAAGCAAAAACATAACTAAGGGACAAGAAAGGAAGGCATACCCCCAAAGAAGAAGATCAATTGAAATAGAGGAAGGAAAATATAAAGTTGATTTCAAGAAACCACATTCTGTCACATGGCCAAACAACATTGAAATAGACAAGAGGAAATCACGATCAACCTACCTAAGAAAAGAAGGCCCCGAAAACCATAAGAGCTAGTAGGTGGATGGGTGGAAGAAGGGAAAAAGGCTACCAGAGCTGAAGCCCCCCAGATCTGAACTAATAAAGGACCAAAGCAATTATTTTGTGAGGCCCATGATGTTTCAAAAGGAAATAAGTTTCAAAATCATTTTGGCATGAAGTGAAGTGACACTATGTTTAATCCCACCTACTCACCATGAATGTAGTAGCTCTCCTAGCTACTCATAGTGGTTTTGACACTTTCACATTTAATAATTTTTAATTTGGATGCCTCCCTTCAACTAGAACATCTATTTTGGGAAAGAGAACCTTGTAGCCCATTGGTTTCATTTATCACTAGCTATTATGCCATAAATTAGGGTTTCAACCCATGGGTATATTTTGCTATTTTTGACTCTTTTAGAAGTGAGTTAGTGATTTCCCAATGTAGAAAAAATGTCAGTGGTTTTTAGAGGTTTTAATAATTGAAAGTCAATTGTAGGAGTGCAATGAAGGTAATAGAACATCTAATGATACAATGGTAGGTGTGTTGTAGATATGATGTCTCCAAAATCATAGGTGCATGTTTAGGGTACTTCAAAATATTATTGAGGTCACCTTCAACATGTTTAGTGCTACACATGTGATTTATTTATGCAATACACTAAATTTGATATATAATAATGATATAATAATAGCTCAATATTTTCACTTTCATTAATCCTCGCTCCTATCATCCTAAATTTTTTTCCTATAAATAGGCACTGGTTTGGATTTAATTAGGCTTAATAAATTTAAATCAACATGAAAAAAACTAAAACCATTTTTAGTTTAGTTAGTTAATCGAGTTCATAATTTCACCTTTTTACAAGGAATATCCTTCATGACCATACCCATCTTATTGCTTGACCATAACCCTTCTATTTACTTATACATATTATTGGATGTCATAATTTATTTCATGGGAAAATGTGGGTGCTTAATTATTGATGCAAGAGGGTACTCCCCTCTGCCAAACAACTCAATCACAAAGAAAAATTATACAAGCAATTCTCTGCCTAGATTCAACAACCAATGAAACACAAATTGCAAGAAAAATCAAGTTTTATTAATTCAATTTAGTTTCAATTACATTTGATCTATCATGGTCTCACACTTCAGCTAACCAGCTCCTTCCTGTATTCTAAAAAAAGTAAATTCCACAATCTTTCCTTTTGCATAGGCATTCCCCAATTCATGCATCTATGGCTTCCTTTCACTATTGTTTGATTTCATCCACCACCCTTCTCTTGTTGTCTCGACCTTTATCCACTTGAGGCCATCTCTCCCTCTATTCTATACTTCTTTACAATCTACATCATTCAGATCTACTCATTACTTCAAACTCAGTCTACAAGTTGTCCTCTACACTAAACTTGATTATAAACCAACCTTCCAACATTCCTTAATTCATGATGAAATTACTTAACACTTTTTGACATACATGACCCCTTAGTCTTTGTGTAATTTTTAAATGATTTTACGTGACAATACCTATCACATAAGTTTTCCCCCCCTCGTCTCAGTGTGGCCTCTTTACCATATTTTATGTAGCCTCCTCTATTCCTTATGCAACAAATCATCTTCTTACCTTTTCGTGTGGAGCTCTCTCTCCATTCGTGTGCCCCCCAAGAATTCTATCACAAATAAAATTCTTCCTTCCTTCCTTGGGTGTAACTTATTTGTTTTCCCCACTCTATCTCCCATCTTTCACCTCCTTTTCTTTTCTTTTCTTTGAATCAACCTTCTATATGTGGCACGACTTGAAAAAATGTTTTTGTTTTTTTTTCCAATCTATTTTTTTTTTAAAATATGCCTTATCCTCTCCCCATCGACCTCTTCAAATCTATCAGCCTCTCTCCAAGACCCATGAACCCTAGTCTTCCTTCGATTCATGTCTTCTTAGAAATAGAAAAGGTATTTTAAAACATCAATTTCAAGATTGAGTCGACCATCAAGGAGATCTACAATTAAATGCCACATTAGTTCTCTAATAATTTCACCATTTTTATGGTCACTACTAATTAGGGTAAAATATTGGTTGAATATTGAAAAAGAGAAGGGATGGCGATAGATCTGTTCTGTGTGGGTGAGGTTTCCTACGACTAGTAAGGTCATGGTTGCATGGCCTTTCCTTCCTTCACATGCATTTTGGAGTGTATAGATCAGAGGCATTTGGGGGTTCTCTGTAGCGGGGGGTGTTTGTTGATTTCAAGGCGGGTTATATTTTCTATTTACTTACATATTTTTCATTTTCAGTTGTGTGTGGCTTTATCCAAAGCCATATTCTATTGTGCAAACTGCTCGGGTATGGTTTTGAATCTCTTGAGCCTGGTCTAGCTCTTTTTCTGGCAAGTTATTTTTATCTTAAGGCCCCCTAGAGATGGTCTTTTTTTATTTTAGCATGGATAACCCAGGTGAGGGTTCGTCAACACTAGTTTTCATTTGCATAAGGTGAGTGGTTGCTTGGAAAGATTTCAAGATTGATCGGTGTTGATTATTCAACCTACTTCTATGACAAAGGATGTTGAATATTATAGTAACCATGTTTTGATCTGTAAGTTCATGGGGATGCAGGTGATGCTCCCTTTTTCTAGATTCATGGGTGTGCAAGACTTGGAATTTGGAAGGGGATTTTGATAATATGTTGGTAGCCGAGAATTTCTTCATGGTGGATTTTTCTTGTGTTGCTGATAGAAATCAAGCTTTTGAAGGTGGGTCATACTTCTACAATCAAGTGGACCTCTTTATTAAACCTTGGCATATGGGATTCAACTCTGCTAAGGAACTCCCTTCTAGGGTTCTGATTTGGGTGTGTTTCCCCCATCTACCTTTGGAATTTTTGCGAAGTGATATATTACAAATGATAGCTCTCATGCTTGGTAAGCCTATTGGGCCTACACAATAAACACTAACTAAAAGGGTCCTTTCCTATGATCAAGTGTGTGTTGAGACCGACTTGAACAAACCACTACCTAATTTGATTGACATGAGTATTGGGACAACCTCATGGACCCAGGAGTTGGATTATGAGGCTCTACCCTTTAGATACCATTTATGTCATGAATATGGCCATCTTCAATAGAAGTGTCCCAAAGCTATTCATTCTGCAGGTTTGGGAAATACTTATTCTTAGCCTACCCAGAAGATAGATAAAGGTAAGGCTCCTATGCAGGGGGTGGTGGTGGATAAGGATGGTTTTATTTCAGTTAAACCTCATAACATGAATAGAGGTCAAAAGAGGAAGTCAAAAGAGGATTCTCAAGGACAGATATGAAGAGGATAATTTTAATAGGTTTGAGGCCTTAGAGGACTTGATTCAAGAGGAAGGATTTCATCAAGATATGCAGGTAGTGGATGATCCCATAGCTGAGAAGCACCTGGTGTTTCAACCAATCTCTTCCTACAACCTGACTTTGCCTGAGGGTTTATCTGGTCAGTTGGATATGGGTGTGCCTACCTCAATTTTTGTGCCTAGGGAGATTAGTTTGTTGCCAAAGATTAATACAAGGTCTGTGATTCTTGGCTCTAGACCCATAACTGATAAGGGCATTGAAGAGATTAGTAGAAGCAAGGCATCTTCTCCTAGTTTGGGCATGTAGTAGAAACCCTTGAAAAAGGGGATCCTCAAGAAGCCCTTTAAAGTAGGCAGGAAGAAGGATCGGGAAAAAAGTAAAGTTGATTAGTGAATCATTGGTAGAGTCTAGTTCGGTGAGAACCATTGATTCTTACTTTTCCCAACATTAGTGATGATTGTGTTATTGTGGAATGTGAGGGGTATCAATAGCATTCCTAGAAGGCTATTCGGGAATTAATTCATGCCCACTCTCCTGATATGGTGTTCCTTCAAAAGACTAAGTTATTTGTTAAGAGTATGATGATTTTGGCTTCAAGGATTTGGGGTCGAGGTATGTGCCAGTGTGTTGGAACATAGGGTAGCTCTAGGGGACTCACTTTGATATGGGACCCATGTAAACTTATTCCTTTCTGGTGGATTTCCTACAAGTACTTTGTTTCTCTTGTTGCTTCTAGTTTGGAGTCAAGTGAGAGAATTTTGTTCTCAAGCATATATGCTCCTAATGACTTCCTTGGGAAGATGAATTTGTGGTCACATGTTAGATATCTGCGATATTTGGAGCCTTTTCTTCCTTGGATTTTGGTAGGTGACTTCAATGATATCTCCTCTCTAGATGATAAATATTAGAAATGAAAGCACAACTACCCAAATGGAAATTTGATTTAAGATAAATTTTTGCAACCTTTTAAGTGTGTATATCAATGGAGATTATAACATAAAATATAAATGCACAAAAGAGAAATATTCTAGAAGCAAAATGAAGAACACAACACAATGTTTATTGTGGAGAAAACCCTTTCAGGTAAAAAACTCCACCATGAAAAGAGGCCAAGTTGTATTATCTTCACAAAAGGAGATTGCAAATACATTCACTTCCTCTATCTTTCAACCTCCATTCTGACAGAATTTGGGTACCTATAAAAATATTATGCAGCAAAAAATACATGGAAAATACTTATAGAAAATGTCTCCAATAAGGCCTAGGCTTCCATTTCTCTCTCCTACATGCAAGCATCCAAGTGGCATCAACATGTAACATACAAGTGTCAAAGAGACCCTTCCAAAGTTGGGTGCCCATATCCATGGATGGCAACTTACAACATCTTATGACATGTCATAACCATCATATATACCTCCAACATGCATGCAACCCAAGATGGGCACCTGGGGCTAAATAGAGAAAATATTAAACAACCATATTTGTCATATATGTCATAGTGTCATAGAATCTTATGAAAAATTGCAACTGCCATAGATTCTTTACATGCAACCACCAAACATTATGACATGTGTCATACATGCTTAAAATATCTTATTCTCCAAGGGGAAATTCCTAACCTCTCTTACCATAATTTTTTACATTTACCAACAGTAAAAGTCACTCCGTAATTACCGTCGGTAACTCTGAAACTTATCGTGGATAGTAAATATTTTTTACCACTGCCAGTGAAACTTGTACAACTCCTTATGGGTAATTACTAATAACAAATAATAAAAGGAATAAATACAATATTGGGATCTTTACAAGGTTAATGGTACTTATCCCAAAAATAAAAGGGGTGGTACTACCCATCTGGACCCCTCCTCGAATCTCCTTAGGGACAATGTGGCTTGTTTGAATCTAGTGGACATCAAGCCTATGAATGGAATGTTCACTTGGAACAATATAAGGATTGGGGATTCTGCCATTTTTGAAAGGTTGGACAATATTTTGGTGTCCAACTTTTGGGTTGGAGATAGATGGGCAACTAGTTTTGAGATTTTGGATTGGTAGGGATTTTGTCATTAGTCGATCAAATTATATGCTTGCTTCTCTAGATGCTTTAAAAAATAGTCTTTTTTATTTCAACTCATGTGGCATAGAGAATTGTCTCTTCATGACCTTTTTCTTGGTTGGTGGATGGTTGGGAAGTCAAATTTTGACATAATAATGTATTCCTTTTCCAGGAGACTTCATTTCATCAAGTATAAGTTAAATCATTGGAATAGATACCACTTTGGAAATGTGTTTCATGCTCAAAGGGCTGCTCAGGAGTATTTGGACTCTACTTCTCATCGAATTTGGGATCATGGTCTCACAGAGAATTTGAGTAGGATGGAAGCCTTGGCAATGAAGGAGGTGGAGGAATGGGAACTTCGTGAGGAAATATTTTGGAAGCAGAAGTCTCGCATTGATTGGCTCCAGGAAGGTGACAAGAATACTTCTTTCTTTCATAATTCGGTCAAGGATAGAAGGCAAGGATACATCACTTCTCTTATGTCTCAAGAGGGGGAGCATCTTTACTCTACCATTGAGATTTCAAAAGGGGGAGCATCCCTTCTTTGGTGTCGAGGGAATAAATGATTCTCTTCTCAAAACAATCTCTTTGAATAATCTATAAGGTATAGTGTTTCAAATGAAGAAAGGAAAAGCTCCTAGCCCCAATGGGTTTCCGATAGAATTCTTTCAAGAGTTTTGGGAGGTTATTAAGCTTGAACTTCTTGAGGTTGTTTAGGAGTCTCAATAGAACAAGAAAATGTTAAGAGATTTGAATGCCATCTTTCTGGCTCTTATTCCTAAGTGGGAGGGTGCTAACTCTTTGGATCTCTTTAGACCAATTTCCTTTTGAAATGTGGGTACAAAGAAATTACTAAGCTAATTGTTGAACATATTAAGCCATGGTTGAGTAGGTTGATTTCTGAGGAGTAGGGTTATTTTGTGGTTGGTAGGGAAATTCTTGATGGTGTAGTGATTGTAGCTGAGACTATTCACTCCATGGCTTCCTCTAGGGAGAAGGAAATTTTTATTAAGTTGGACATGGTCAAAGCCTATGATCAGGTCAAATGGGATTTTCTATCCAAAATTTTGAGGGTGTTTGGGTTTGATAGTAGCTGGATTGAGTGGGTTATGAGTTGCACCACTTCCTCTTCCTTTTCTATGTTGGTCAATGGGGAGCCTTCAGAGCTCTTTGGGGATTTTAGGGGCCTGCAACATTAGGATCCTTTGTCCCCTTACTTATTCATTTTAATGGTTGAGGGGCTTGGGAGATTTATGAGATCTCATGTAGATCTTGGTCTCATTTAGGGTTGGAGTTGGGGAAATAATTTACCCCCCAATCCCACCTATAGTTTGTAGATGACACAACTTTGATGCACTTAGCTAGGGTGGATGAATCAATTAACTTGAGGAAATCCCTTTACTGTTATCTAGATATTTCGAGACAAAGCATAAATGAGGGTAAGTCCTCAATTTATTTCTTTAATACTACTAAGATTATTCAACAATGGATTGCTAGGATTATCGAATTCTAGATTGGTTAACTCCCCTTTATTTATTTTGGTATTCCTATAGCTTTGCGCATGTTTCCTAGGGTGTTGTGGCAAGATGTTATTGATAAATTTCAGAAGAAGGTAAGTCACTAGATTTGTAGGTGGCTCTCTAGTGCAGGTAGAGTTACCATTTTGAAATATGTGGTCCAGGCTCTACCATTATATAGGTTCTTTGTGCTATCGACCCCCACCAACTTTGTCAATGAATTTGAGCACCTTTTTTTTCAATTCATTTGGTCTAGTAATATCCTCTCAAGGAAGTGGAGTTTGGTTAGCTAGGATGATGAGTGTCGGTTGAAGCAAGATGGTGGTCTTGGTTTGAGGTAGGCTGATATAAATCATCAAGCTTTGGCAACTGAACTTTATTGGCATTGGTATTCTCAACAGTAGCAGCCTTGGGATAAGATCATCACCTCAAAACATCTTGGAGGTGTGGATTGTAAGGATGTGCCTAGATTATTCCTGGAGGGTAAAGGTTCTATGGTTTGGAATACCCTTAAGAGGGGGGCTAATTTGATTAAGCAAGGCTTGTTTTGGATTTACAATAGAAGTTCAAATGCTCTTTTTTGGTATGATTCTTGGGATGAACACTCTCCTATTTTTTCCTCACATCCTCACTTGCTGGAGTTATGTAGGATTTTCTCAAAGGTTGGATGGAGTCATGTGGAGGACTTCAAAACCCCTCATGTTTTGGTGTATGCTACTTTTTTTTGATGAAAGGACCCATAAGAGTGGCCTCCTAGGGATTTGCAAGAGGATTGTCAGGAGCTTGCTTGCATTTTGGTGGGTAGAATGTGCAGCTCTCTATTGGAGGGTGATGTTCTGGCCTAGGGTCATGACTAGGAATGAAAATTCATCGTGGCCTCTATTTATTAGATTTTGGATAAACAAAGGTTTGGTGGTGTGGGTGTCCCTTGGTGGAAGAAGATCTGAAACAATTTCTTGTGGCCCAATTACAATTTGTTCTCTTGGCTTATGATGCGTGGAAGATTTCTAACCTAGGAGAATCTTTGGAAACATGTTTTTCAGTGCCTCTTTAGGTGTGTTTTGTGCTCCAATAGTGAGGAGAAAATTTCTCATCTCTTTTTTAGTGATCTTTTGTTAGGGAGATTTGGCATTTTTGGTGGGTGGCTTGGAATCAACCTTCCAAGCATGCCTCTTCTTTAGAGCTGGTATGAGCACAACCATAGATTTTTTTTGGATAAGAAGCTTTAGGTGGGGAAATTTTTGATGAGAATTTTGGGGGTTTTTCAGGAGACTATTGTGGCCAATTGTGATTTTTCAGTTCTTGTGGCCCCTAATGATATAGGGGTGGTTCAGAGTTTGGGGCTTCTTTTTTTTGGTAGGGGGACCTATGTTAGGTTTGGGTTAGAATGGTAGAGGGAAGGTTTTGAGGGAGGGTCATTGGATGCCTCCTCCTCTTGGGGTGTTGATTAATATTGATGGGTCTTCTAGAGGTAATACTAGGCATGCTAGAGTAGGGGGCATTGGCAAAGATAGTTTTGGAGTTGTTGAGTTCTTCTTCTCAGAGTATAGAGGTCAGAAATCTAATAATTTCATGGAGGCTTTGGCCATTCTCTTGGCAGTGAAAAGGGCTTATGCCCTTGGTTGGAGAAGGATAATTTGTGAATGATTATTAGATTGTGATTGACTTGTTGAATAAGCACCAATTAGAGGAGGTTAATTGGTAGTTGGCCATCATGGTTCAAATGTTAAATCATCTCTTTCGGTGGAGTGTTGGATTCTATCACCTTCTTCCATATGCCACGAGAGTGGAATAAGGTGGTTTATGGCTTAGCTAAATGAGCATCTAAGTGTAGGGGATATTCAAATGTGGGAGATTGGGGTGGCCTTCCTAAGAATTTATCTTAGAAGATGGAGGAGTTGGTTACGAAAGATATGAGATGCTTCTTGGGTATTACTTGATGGATCTTTCGCTGGTTTTTGGCCCTAGTGGACTGGTTGTACTTTTTATCCTTGTATTTCTTTCTTGATTTAATAATTTTTTTACTCTTTTTTTCTTAAAAAAAATCACCATTATTATTTATATAACAATGTTTTCTTGAGGAATTGTGTTGATCAATTCATGTATCAATTTTTTCCTCTACATCTGCATACAAGTCATCCAATGTAATTGCTACTACATCAAACAAAAAAAATTTCCCAAGAAATCTGATAACATCATGGAATATTGGCTTTACACTAGCCAATGGCACTTTATTAAAAGATTTTCTTTCATCACATTTCATGAGACAACATTGCTTCCATCTTCGTTCCCTTAAATTATACAAATTTAAGAGGTTTAGGCATTGATCGAAGTGAGAGAAACCAAACAAGAACAAAACTAAAATTGAAAGAAAACCAAACAATATTTTTTGTTGGTGTTGATTGCCTATATATTAGTGTGCTCGTGCACCAGACACGCCAGGTAGAAATATTGTGAGCATAGGCTCACAATGGTGGAGTTGAGTGATGGAATCACTCTTTGAGATTGCAAACAATCTATAGTGAACTCCATCACTATATCAAGTGCCTCCAAACTATTTCTTTCACCTCTTCCATCACTTCTCTAGAACACATACCACCTCCCTTCAGTAACAATGCATATTCCTCCCTTTCCCCCTCATGGAATCATGTCCACCAAATCCCAACCTCCTTCACCAAATGCTTTCCACACTCCTCTCCTCCTCTATGGGTTCAAACCCACCTTTGACTGTCCACCTCCACCAAAAACACCCTGTAACATCTTCTACCATTTATACACATAACCATGTAACATCCACAACATGCTCTCACTCTATATCCCTCTCTCCTTTTACTACCACATTCGAGAATATAATAACATCACAAAGTTTTTTTACCTCATCTTCATTTGCAGCTGCAACATTGAATTTCACTGCAACATCCTCCACCTCCTTGTCAACTGCAACTTTTTTCTTTTCTCTCTTCGCTGCAACAACGAGCTTTGACATCCACTCCTCCTCAATTGCCAACATTTTTTCAAACAAATATACTTCACCTTCACCATCCACTATGAACTCTTCACTACTTGCTTCATTATTTTATGCCTTTTTCTCCATGCCTTCCTCACAGTATGTCTCCACTACAACTTCTTCATCTACATCAATAAGGGCTACTCTCTCATCTTTCTTCATCCAACTTAGGTTGCAATGATTTTTTTTGTTCTCCTCTTCACCAATTTCCTCTCATTCTTTCCAAATTTCTTCTCCAGCTTCTCGAGCCTCACATCAATCTTTCCTATCACCTCAAACATTTCATCCTCCACTTTCTCCCAATACTGCTCCCAAAATAGTATCTGCACAGGTCTCCTCATGACCCAACCCATCTTTCTTGTTGTAATCACTCTTAATATACAAAACACATTCCATCATGGTTCCAAGCTCTCCACTACTCATGACTCCTCTACCTGCAACAACCCTCATGAGCTTCTTATCTACTACTTCACACACTTTCTTCTAAGTGTGAACTTCCTCCTGATTGATGATCTACTAACACAACACCCGCAATTCCTAGTAGATCCTCTCCACTCTTAGGAATAATCACTTTGATACTAATTGACACAAAAGGGTACTCCCCTCTACCAAACAACTTAGTCACAAAGAAAAATTATATAGGCAATTCTCTCCCTAGATTCAACAACCAATGAAACACAAATTGTAAGAAAACTCAGGTTTTATTAATTCAATTCAGTTTCAATTACATTTGACCTACCATGGTCTCATGCTTTATCTAACCAAATCCTTCCTCTACTCTAGAAAAGAAAATTCCACTATTTTTCCTTTCGCACAAGAATTCCCCAATTCATGAATCTATGACTTTTTTCACTATTTTTTGATTTCATACACCACCCTTCTCCTATTGTCTTGACCTCTATCCACTTGAGGCCATCTCTCCCTCTATTCTACACTTCTTTATAGTCTACATGGTTCATATCTACTCATTACTTCAAACTCGGTCTACAAGTTGTCCTCTATGCCAAACTTGATTATAAACCAACCTTCTAACATTCCTTAATGCATGCTAAAATTACTTAACACTTTCTAACATACATAGCCCCTTAGTCTTTGAGAAAATTTTAAATGATTTTACATGAAAATACCTATCACATAAACCATCCTCCCCTCATCTTGGTGTGGCCTCTTTACCATCTTTGATGTAGCCTCCTCTATTTCTTGTGTAACAAATCATCTTCATATATTTCCACGTGGAGATCTCTCTCTATTCGTGTGCCCCCCCAAGAACTCTATCACAAAAAAAATTATTCCTTCCTTCCTTGGGTGCGGCTTCTTTTTTTATTTTCCCCAACCTATCTCCCCTCTTTCGCCCCCTTTTCTTTTCTTTGAATTCACCTTCTATATGTGGCCTGGCCAAGAATTTTTTTTTTGTTTCTTTTTCCAATCTCAAATTTTTTAATGTTCCTTATCCTCTCCCCATCGACCTCTTCAAGTATTTTGACCTCTCTCCAAGACCTATGACCCCTATTCTTCCTTCAATTCATGTCTTCTTACAAATTGGAAAGGCATTTTAAAACATCAATTTCAAGATTGAATCGACCATCAAGGAAATCTGCAATTAAATGCCACATTAGTTCTCTAATAATTTACCATTGCTATTTATATAACAATTTTTTCTTGAGGAATTATGTTTATCAATTCATGTATCAAATTTTTCCTCTATGTTTGCATACAATTCGACCAATGCAATTTATACTATATCGAACAAAATTTATGTTCCAAGAAAGCTGATAACATTATGGAATATTGGCTTTACACTAGCCAATTGCACTTGATTAAAAGATTTTATTTCATCCCATTTCATGAGAGAACATTGCTTGCATCATCATTTCATTAAAGTATACAAATTTAAGAGGTTTAGTCATTGATCGAAGCGAGAGAAACCAATGAAGAACAAAACCAAAATTGAAAGCAAACCAACCAATATTTATTAAGGAGAATAAGGGAATGTGTTTGGATGGATTGCATTTTGTATGTGCGTAGCCTATACGGTATGATCTCCATATAAGGAGAATATATGTGAAGTAGATACTAGTTACTAGGAATGAAATGAAGATAGTGGTCTAGTAAGGTCTTTTCAGCTTAAGTTATAGGGATAACTGAGATAAGCTAAAATAATCCTAGGATAAAGGTTTCTTGATAGGAGGAATGGTATAAGACACTTGTAGACTGTTTCGTTTCTAAGTAGATTGTTAGAAGGTAGGTTATCTGAAACAGGATATACCTCCCTTATGTAACTATTTGAAGTAGATTGTTTAAAGGTAGGTTATTTGAAACAGGATGATACCTATGCGTAGTGTAAGATAGCCTTAAGTCAAATCGGCCCTGACTAGTGTATATGATAGATGAACTTCATTCAAAGTACTGAATGAGAATACTTTGGCCAAAGTAGTGAAATGTACAACATCCACTTAGATGTGAGATAGTTGAGACACACTATCAGTTCATTGTGATCCTTCTTGCTAGTTCGGGATTGTGAAATAGCAAGTTCTAGATGTATAGGACACAACACTATGCTCAGTTGGGATGTCGCAGCCGAATACTCTACCAATCTCTTCATTTGAAGGGAGGGCCATCTATCGAATGATAGATGTGCGGGGGACCGCATTAACAGTCTGTGGTTGGCAGAAAAGCGCCTGAGTGATGTTTCTCCTCCACAGCAGGCGACGGATACACCAAGATTTGAAAGGAAGGGAACCTGGACCGTCTTACTACTATTTGTGCAAAAGCTTACAAGCTATGTATGTAATTGTTTTACTTTTATACTCTGATTTATATTTGCAATAAAAATGGAATTCATGTGTAAATATATATTGTAACTACTTATCAATAAAGAAAGGAAGAATTTTATTGTAATGTCTTTGTTACTTGTTACTTTTATATGTTTGAAGTGAAAAGCTGGAAAAAATTTAATTACCCAAGGATGGGGTCAATTTTTTTTTGGTGTACACAAGGTTGTAGGAGCAAGGGAGGAAGGTTAGTGGAAATTTGGTGATGCCCTAGCTTGAAAACCTCATGTTTTAGGCAAATAAGTTGCATAGGAGTTAGGGTTTGGTAAAAATCTCTTGAGAAATTGTTGGTAGTGATTGAAAATGTCAAGAAAGACCTTATTTAACATGTTTGAGCCATTATCATGAAGATTTGAGGCCTAAGTTTTTAAATATTGGTTGTGACCTAACTAAACAAGCTTAATTGGGCCTAATTAGCAATGTAGTAGTCAAATTTTGAAGGTCTTGGTCCAAAGCACCTGATAGGGTAGGGTTGGGTGGAACACTCACTGTCCCATGCCCTGGGTCTCACCTTGGAAAACCCCTATGGTGTCACTCTACACCACCTTAACCTATGGCCCTAATGCTAGTTAGGTACCCTAATTATTTTGTCCAACCCTACGATCATCTCCAATTCTCTAACCAAGCCAATCTTGGTGCTCTCTTTACCATCCTCTCCCTAGCCCTTAATCTTCCTAAAGACTAGTTAAACCTCCAATCTCCATTACTTCATTGTAGGGGTGCGTGATATGATTCCAAGGGTTTCCAATCATCTTCCTAGGGTTCTAGATAGTTCCCCATACTCCATTTGACATTCGCTACCTCCAAACCCTCACCTAGGGTTAGAAAAGGGCTACAAGCCTAGAGCCCTAATTAGGCCTCCTAACCCAAGAAAAATGGAAATTTTGCCCAAATTATCCAAATAAACCTAAATCTTTTCTTGGGATTCACAATGCCCTTGCCCACACCTTGAATATTTTTTGGGTTTAGAGCCTCCACTGTCCGTACACTGTTCTAACCCTTAGTTTAGCAAATTTAGGCTTGCTTATCCAAATAAACCTAAATCTTTTCTTGGGATTCACAATGCACTTGACCACACCTTGAATATTTTTTGGGTTTAGCGCCTCCACTATCAGTACACTGTTCTAACCCTTAGTTTACCAAATTTAGGCTTGTTTAAGCCATTTTCTAACCACCCGATGAACTGTCATTTTGTTTGCCCATCAAACGGACTGTTGGAACCTCCTCCTTGTTGCCAAGCCTCTGCAAGGCTTCCATTCATCTTTCTACAATGGGATTTAGCAAGGAGAGGTCACCCCTGCAAGTTAGGTGCTTCACACCCCTTGACTTTCCTAGCCGGGCACTGTTTAGCTTGCCTAGGAAAGGTCTTCTTTCATGAATACCTAACCCCTAATGACTCCTACCACTACTATAAGTACAGGTATGGAGCCTAGCCACTATTTCCATGAGCCCATACACTAGGTATAGGGGAAGAGTGGTCTAGAACTCCATTTATTGTTGTCAGCCAGTCAAAACAACCAAAACAAGAAACTAGTTAACTGAAATTAAAAGCTTGAAACGATGAAACAACTAATGCAGAATTAGACCAACACTTGGAAGACAATTAGATCACATCCCACATGTATAACAAAGCTTGGTTAAGCCATTAACACACTGCCAAGATCAAAGACATAGAAAACTTAACAATTATTCCTATTGTCTTTACTTCTCCTTCATGAAAATTTTAAAACTACAAAAACTTCAAATGCCTTCCAACCTTTCACACAGTTGAGGAAACCCTTAAATAGGTTTCCCAAAGTGGTTACACCCTTCTTGGTCGTACTTTTTGGTTACAAGGTGGAAAAAGTGCAAAATGTTCCATTTTTCCACCTTTGCCAATTTCCTAGAAACTAACAAACATGAGTGTTCAAAACTCCAAATCTCTTCCACTCTTGATAGCTCTGGATAGCTCCTGATATCTCCCAAGGTACTTTAGTAAGCCACTCACTCAATAGCAATGGTCAACATGACCTTATAACATCAAAAACAAAAATTGCCTAGCCTAGTGCTTCCTAGGTGTTTTCTAGGTGTTTTTCTTAGGTGCTCCTGCACCATTCTCCCCCTCCCTACCCAAACACTATGGAGTAGAAGGAGAGATCAATGGCATATCAATTCCAAGCTTCTTGAACTGATCTTCTTGTACCCATGTAGCTTCTGATTCATGCTTATTCTTCCACTTAATAAGGTGCTCCATGTACACCTTGTGTCTTGTAGACTTTTGCACCCTTGACTGCAAGATCCTTTCAGCTTGTTGCTTGTCTTGACTAGGTAAGGGTACATTGCTGATGTCCTTGAAGATCTCCTTACTATTCTGATCCACATCATTGACTGATCCTTTGTACTTGATCAAGTCAACTATATTACAGACTAGTGAGATTCCTAAGTCAGTAGGTAGCTCAACCTTGTATGCATTTTTCCCATACTTGGCCAATATATTGCATGGTCCTACCCTTTTCATTTGTAGCTTGGTTGAAACTCCCTTCTGCAACCTAGATTTGTTGAGGTGAACCATGACATACTCTCCCACTATAAATTTCACATCCTTCCTTGACAAATCTACCTTCTCCTTCAACTTTTGTGTAGCTTCGGTGACTGTCTTCTTCACCTGCTCCTGAATCTCTTTCATGGTCTGACTGAAGTCTTCTGCATGTCCACTTCTATGTTCCATAGCTCCAAGATATTTGAGCTCATAGATTCCTCTTGGGTGCATCCCATACACAATCTCAAAAGGACTCTTCCCTGTGGTCCGGTTGACACTACCATTATAGGCATACTCAGCTTGTGAGATGACCATATCCCTTGTTTGGCCATATTACTTTGTTAGGCACCTAAGAAGATTACCCAACACCCTGTTAACCACCTCTGTTTGACCATCGGTCTGAGGATGGTAAGCTGATCCAAATGACAGGTTAGTACCCAACCTACTCCATAGAGTCTTCCAAAAATGACTCATGAACTTCACATCCCTATCTGAAACAATGCTCAAAGGCAAGCCATGGATCCTTACAACCTCCTTGAAGAAGAGATGAGCTATGTAGTTAGCATCATGAGTAGTTTTACAAGGAATAAAGTGGCTCATTTTGCTAAATCTGTCCACCATTACATACACACTGTCAAAACTAGTCTTGGTCTTAGGAAGGACTACCACAAAATCCATGCTCACACACTCCCATGATCTGTTAGGAATGGGTAGGGGTTGATATAGACCCGCATTACTAGCTCCTCCCTTAGCTTTCATACACACCACACATTGTTCCACATATTTTCTGACATCTCTTGCCAACTTAGGCCAATAATAGAACCTTTGCACTAGTTCTAAAGTTTTGTTGATGCCAAAGTGTCCACTAAGACTTCCATTATGCTTTTCTTGAATGATATTTTCCCTCATTGACCCTCTTGGAACACATAACTGATTCCCTTTAAACAATAATCCACTTTGCAATGTATACTCAGCATATTGACTATGAAAATGATTCTCAAAGTCAGAACATACCTTATAAGCCTCTGAGAAATATTCATCCTCTCCATAGAGATCTTTAAAGCTTTCAATCCCTATGCTCTTCACTTGTATCTCTTGCACTGTCAACAACCTCTCGCTCAATGCATCTGCTACCTTATTCATCTGTCCCTTCTTGTGCTCGATGGTAAAAGCTTGGATGTATTCCATCCACTTCAAGTGTCTATTGCTCAACTTCTCAAGTATTCATATAACTAAGTGCTTGATTGTCAGTAAAGACTACAAATTCCTTGGGTAGAAGGTAATGCCTCCACTTCCTAAGTGACTGAACCAAAGCATAAAGTTATAAGTCATAGGCTGAATATTTCTTCTTTTCTTCATTGAGCTTCTCACTAAAGAAGGTTATAGGCCTGCCCTCTTGACTTAGCACTCCTCCTACTGCAACTCCACTTGCATCACACTCAACAGTGAACAATTTGTCAAAACTAGGTAATAAGAGAATAGGTTGAGTTGCCACTTCTTGTTTCAGTTTCTCAAACCCTCTCTCAGCTGCTTGAGTCCACACAAACTTGGTTTTCAAACCACCCTTGATTGTCTCTAGAACTGGTGCACATATACCACTAAAGTTCCTTATGAATTTTCTATAGAATTGAGCTAATCCATGGAAACTTCTTACCTCAGTCCCTGTTGTTGGTGTAGCCCAATTTAGGATAGCTTCCATCTTGCTTGGATCCATTTTCAATTATCCTTGAGACACTACAAAACCCAAATATATCAGCTCTTGTTTAAAGAATTCACACTTCTCTAGGTTGATACCCAACTTTTCCTCTTGCAATCTTCTAAGTACCAACTCCACATGTTTGAGATGCTCCTCTACTATCTTGCTAAAGATGAGGATGTCATCAAGGTATACAACCACAAATATCCCTGTGAAGTCTTTGAGCACTTCATTCATGAGTCTCAAGAATGTGCTAGGTGCATTGGAAAGGCCAAATGGCATAACTCTCCACTCATATAATCCATCTGTTGTCTTGAATGTTGTCTTCCACTCATCTCCATCCTTGATTCTGATCTGATGGTATCCACTCTTGAGATCCAACTTGGTATAGTATTGAGCTCCTCCAAGACAATCCATTAGATCTTCAATTCTAGGAATAGGGAACCTATGCTTAATTGTGATTCTATTTATTGCTCTAGAATCAGTACATAACCTCCATTTTCCTCCCTTCTTGGTTGCTAAAACTATTGGTACTGCACATGGGCTGATGCTCTTTTGAATCAATTTTTGATCCAACAACTCTTGCACTTGTCTAGCTACCTCTAGATTCTGATTTGGTGTAAGCTTATATGCTGCTTTGTTAGGCAATGATGCTCCAGGTATGAAGTCAATTTGATGACTAATAGCTCTTTTAGGAGGTAAAGTTGCAAGTGTACCATCACTTACTATGTCTTTATACTTCTCAAGCAAATTCTGGACTGCTCCGGGTATGACTAGTTTTTCAGTCTTCCCTTCCTCTTTGGACTGCAACAAGACTACATATCCTTCTCCGCCTTCATGTAGGGTGTTGAGGAACTCTTTTCCACTACTTAGTAGAACACTTGGTGTCTTTGACTATCCTTCATCCTCTTCTGACAGTGACTGCAACTTGAAAGTCTTTCCATCCTTCTTAAATGAAATTGTATTCTCCTTTCCATCATATATGGCACTCCTGTCATACTGCCATGGTCTGCCCAATAGTAGATGGCATGCATCCATGGGTAAAACATCACAAACTAACTTATCCTTATACCCTCCAATGGAAAACTCCACCATTACTTGCTCATTTACTAGAATACTTTGCCCTTTATTGAGACATGTTACCTTGTAGGGGTTAGTGTGGGGTACCTTCTTCAATTTCAGTTTCATTATTGCCTCTTCTGAGATGATATTGTTTGTTGAACCTGAATCTACAATGACCTTGCACACTTTACCAAGTATCTTGCACTTCACTCTAAACAGAGCTCTTCTTTGTTTTGGTTCTTCCTTGACCGATTGTCTTATCAACACTCTTCTAAACATCAGATTCTCTCCCATCTCAGACTCAATGTGACTGACCTCAGGTGATTTAGGACTCATGGTGTCCTCTTGTGCATAAGCCACTCTCTTCTCATTGCTTGATGAAGATGCTTTCTCCGGGCACCTATAAGCTGGATGTCCAACTTGACCACAATGGTAGCATTTCATGTTTGCAAAGTATGAATTGCTCCTGCCTGCTCCTCTTCCTCTATTGGATCCTCCTTGAGAACCTCTACCTCTATTATACCCTCCTCTAGAAGGTGTTTCATTTCCATGATCTATGGATTTAAACTCTCCTTGGTTTCTTTGGTCATTACCTCTACCTTGGTAGCCACCTCACTGTCCTCTTTGATCTCTACCTTTGCCTCTGCCTTTAGAAGCCTGATCTTGCTTTCTCTTGCCTCTCTCCTCAATCTTGATATCTAATTTATAGCATTGGTGTACTGTCTTTGGGCTTAGAAGAGTCATCTCTTCTTGGATGTTCCACTTCAAGCCATTAAGATACCTAGCCACTTTGATACTTTCATCCTCTGAGACATTGGACCTCATACAAAGTTTTTGGAACTCCTCAATGTAAGTGTTCACATCTTGGTCTCTCTGCCTCAAGCTTTGTCTCTTCTTGTGTAATTGAATTTCATAATCATCATGTATGTATGCTTCTTTCACCTTTGCAACCATACCCTTCCAAGTTGAAATAGGCCTCTTACCTTCCTTTTCTCTCTTTGTTTGGATGAATTTCCACCATGTCAAGGCAGATCCTCTCAGTCTTGATTTGGCCACCTTTACCCTTTGTGCTTCAGTGACTCCATCACATTCAAAATGGTTCTCCATGCCTTCTATCCAATCTATGACTAGGTCAGCTTCCAACTTCCCACTAAACAATGGTATACCTTCAAGTGCCTTCCCAATCAAAGCTTTCAGTGCCTTCAAGAAAGGCTCCTCTTGTAGAACAAGGTCAAGTTCAGGGATCTTTTCTTCCTCTGCAACCTCTTCTTTCTTTGGTACCCTATTGCTATCCTCATCGTACTTGTTTAACACATTACTCAAAGTTGCCTCAAGTTGTGCTAGTCTTTCTCTTAGTCTCCTATTATCTTCTTCTTGGTCTTCAACCTTCTTTGCCGACTCAAAATTTTTCACCATGATTGTGGAACCACTGGATTCCAGGTCTAACATACAAAATTCACTACCAAATCGTTAACTTGCTCTGATACCAATCTGCTAGGGTAGGGTTGGGTGGAACACTCACTGTCCCATGCCCTAGGTCTCACCTTGGCAAACCCCTATAGTGTCACTCTACACCACCTTAACCTATGGCCCTAATGTTGGTTAGGTACCCTGGTTATTCTGGCCAACCCTACGATCATCTCCAATTCTCTAACCAAGCCAATCTTGGTGCTCTCTTTACCATCCTCTCCCTAGCCCTTAATCTTCCTAAAGACTAGTTAAACCTCCAATCTCCATTACTTCATTGCAGGGGTGTGTGATATGGTTCCAAGGGTTTCCAATCATCTTCCTAGGGTTATGGATAGTTCCCCATTCTCCATTTGACATTCACTACCTCCAAACCCTCACCTAGGGTTAGAAAAGGGCTACAAGCCTAGAGCTCTAATTAGGCCTCCTAACCCGAGAAAAATGGAAAGTTTTCTCGAATTCTCCAAATAAACCCAAATCTTTTCTTTGGATTCACAATTCCCTTGCCCACACCTTGAAAATTTTTGAGGTTTAGAGCCTCCACTGTCTATACACTGTTCTAACCCTTAGTTTACCAAATTTAGGCTTGTTTAAGCCATTTTCTGCCCACCCGATGAACTGTCATTTTGTTTTCCCATCAAACGGACTGTTGGAACCTCCTCCTTGTTGCCAAGCCTCTGCAAGGCTTCCATCCACCTTTCTACAATAGGATTTAGCAAGGAGAGGTCACCCCTGCAAGTTAGGTGCTTCAAACCACTTGACTTTCCTAGTCGGGCACTATTTAGCTCGCCTAGGAAAGGTCTTCTTTCATGAATACTTGACCCCTAATGACTCCTACCACTAATATAAGTACAGGCATGGAGCCTAGCCACTATTTCCATGATCCCATACACTAGGTATAGGGGAAGAGTGGTCTAGAAATCCATTTATTGTTGTCAGCCAGTCAGAACAACCAAAACAAGAAACTAGTTAACTGAAATTAAAAGCTTGAAACGATGAAACAACTAATGCAGAACCAGACCAACACTTGGAAGACAATTAGATCACATCCCACACATATAAAAAATCCTGGTTAAGCCATTAACACACTACCAAGATCAAAGACACAGAAAACTTAACAATTATTCCTATTGTCTTTACTTCTGCTTCATGAAAATTTCAAAACTACAAAAACTTCAAATGCCTTCCAACCTTTCACACAGGTTGAGGCAACCCTTAAATAGGTTTCCCAAGGTGGTTACACCCTTCTTGGTCATACTTTGTGGTTACAAGGTGGCAAAAGTGCAAAATGTTCCATTTTGCCACCTTTGCCAATTTTCTAGAAACTAACAAACATGAGTGTTCAAAACTCCAAATCTCTTCCACTCCTGATAGCTCCTGTCCAAGGTACTTTAGTAAGCCACTCACTCAATAGCAATGGTCAACATGACCTTATAACATCAAAAACAAAAATTGCCTAGCCTAGTGCTTCCTAGGTGTTTTCTAGGTGTTTCTCCTAGGTGCTCCTGCACCAGCACCCCCACCTGAAATTGAGGTATGCTGTAAAAGAGGATAAAGGGTATCTAAATCTGTAATTATATTTTGGGTGTGATACCTTTCATAAAATTTATGCCAAAAAAAGCTTGTTTGTTGTCCTACAAGGCCTAAAGTCTGTTTGGTGAGGAAATCTAACAAACTAGGGTTCTAAGCTTGAAGGTTTGGGTTTTTTGAGTTAGTTTTGAGTTAGTTTATGACCACCCACCCCTGATCTACATCAAAATGGTATTAGAGCATAAGTAGGCCCATAAAAAGGGAAAGTGTGAAATAAGAGGGAAAGGTTGAAGTGAAAAAGAGAACAAGATGCCTCCAAAGGGTAACCCTATGGCTAGGGAAATGAATGAGATGAAATAATAGACTACAAAGGAGATTAGAATATTGAATGAATTGCAAGATATGGTGGTAGCAAGGCTTGAGGCTGTTGAAACCATTCAAAGAAGAGGTATGGTCATGGGTGATGTGAGTAACCCTGGAGAAGAAGGGGAAGAGGAGAATGAAGAAGAAGAAAAGGAAGAGTTGGATCTTGATGAGCAGAGGATGGCCAAGATACTGAGAGTATTCAAGGTAGATAAAAACAAGATAAAGATTAATTTGCCTATGTATGGTGGGAACTTGAATGAGGAAGAACTCTTGGATTGGATTACAACACTTGATCATTACTTTGAATGTGTAGATGTACTTGAGGAATAAAAGGTCAAGTTGGCAAAAAACAAAATTGAAGGGTCATGCTCTACTATGGTGGGATTATGAGCAAACTGAAAGGGGGAAGAAAGGCAAGTCAAAAATTATCTCTTGGGACAAAATGGTGGCTAAGTTTAAGGGTAAGTTCTTACCGATTGATTATGCAATTCAATTGTACAAGAAACTTCAATGTTTGAAACAAAGAGAAATGGATGTCAAAGCCTATAATGAGGAGTTTTATAAGCTAAGTATAAGATCAGGTCACATGGAGGATGATGTGGAGATGATGGATAGATATTTCAGTGGGTTAAGGTTTAACATTCAGGATGATTTAAGTTTTGTAAACCAAAGAATGCTAGAGGAATGCTTTCAATTGGCAATTAGGACTGAAGAAAAGTTAAAGAGAAGGCAAGACAATTCAAACAGGGGTAGAGGAAGAAATTATAGAGGAAGAGGGTCATTTTCTAATGCAAGGTAGTAACGTGTGAGCCAAGAAGATACAAGCAAAGTCCAAGACCAAGCTGTAGATGTAAGAGGTGGGTTTAGAGGAGGTAGATCAGGCTTTAGAGGTAGATTTAGAGGTCAAGGAAGAGGATATAGTGGGTTCACAAGAAGGTGCTACCAATACAATAACTTTGGACATCAAGCTTGGAAATCCAATGAAGATTAGGCCTCTACTTCACATGGAGGAGAAAGGAGAGCTCAATTGGTGCAAGAAGAGGAAAATGAGAGTGTAAACTCTCCATCACAACATGTTGCTCCAAAAGTAGGTGAATCACTCATGGTAAGGAGAAATATTATCAAGGAATCAGTAGAGAAGGATCCACCACAAAGGAAGACTCTCTTCAAGACAACTTGTAAGTGCTTGGGTAAGGTTTGCAAAGTTTTAATTGATTCAGGAAGTATAGATAATATGGTTTTAGTTGAGATGGTTGAAAAATTTAAGTTGCCTAGGATACCACATACTACGCATTACAAAGTCTCTTGGTTGAATGAGGGTCAATATGTTTTGGTAAATGAACAAAGTTGGGTGGAGTTCAATATAGGAGGGTACAAAGACAAAATTTTGTGTGACATATTACCCATGGATGTATGCCATTTTCTGCTAGGGAGGCCTTGGAAATTTTATAGGCATGTTATGTATGATGGAAGGAGAAATACTTATGAGATACAAAAAGATGGGGTCTCCTATACTTTGACACCATTGATGGAGGGAGATAAAGGGAAAACTAAGGGAGCTAATTTGATGATGGTAGGTAGGAAGGAGTTCATAAAAGTAAAATAAGAGAACATGGACCTTGCAGCCACTCCTAAACCTGAAGACATTATGACAAAAAACATGAAGAATGACTTGATTTTGGAGGGAAATGATACTAAGTTGGTATCAAGATCTATTGTGTTGAAGGTCAAGGATGAATTTATTTTGGAGATTCACTATTGGATTAAGAAGTATGTTTCTATGATGATAGGAGTGTTACATTCATTTCTTTCAAAAGGGGATGTTGGTGATTCTATTCCTTTCATGTCAAAGGCTAGTATACATGATCAAGCAGCAGTTACAGTGACACAACAACATATGTAAGAGATGGGAAGCAAAGGTGAAGAGGTTAAGGAGAAAATACAAAGGAATGTGGATAATTTCAAGCATACACCTAAATTGAAGAAGAAGGAAGATCAGTACAAGGATGGAGGAGGTATGGTTGTAGGGACTAATGTAGGTTCAACAACATTTTCAAGTGAAGGAGTCAAAGATCATCCAACAAATAGGTCTCTATAGTTGAAGCATATCTTAGGTGCAAAAGCATTCAAAAAGATAAGAGGTACTGCCTATTTTCAGTATTTGGTCCATTGGAAGGGATTTCCAAATGAAGATGTCACTTGGGGTTCAGAAAATACAATGATCAAGAATGAGTCTACTCTTGCAACATTGTCCTCAATGGGACTTGAGTCCATTTTGCGTAGGGAGTATGGTGCAAGGCACCATAGGTCTTAATGAAAAAATGTTGCTCAAGTGTTAGTAATTAGGTATGGTGAAGTCATGTTTTTGGTAATAAGGTCTTTAAGACCATGTTTTAAGTAATAGTGTGTCGGTTGATTCATGTTAGTTGGTTAAGAGTTGTCAATTTTGCAAAAGTTTCAAAAATGTTGCACATGCAATATTTGCATTTTGTGTCTAAAAGGGAAGCTGAACCATTGGGGATTCAAAATATAGTTGGTAATGGCTGATTGTTTTGTTTTAATGTTCAAATACACCTTGTAATGGTTGAGGTAGGGTGCTAGTAGTTGTTTTTGAGATTAAACAATAATAAAACTCTATTTTTCTATGTTCTCAAATGATTTCTTGTTGTTATAGAGATTAGTATGGCTTGGTGTGATCTGGGAGTGATAATTTTTGCATTGGGATTGATGAATCATTGAATCTTCTATCATTTTTATCTGGTCTAATTTGATTTCATTAAGTTTTGAGCATTTTATAGAATATTTACTTATACTGGTCAAAAACCCTGGTTTAATTGCTTTGAGAGGAAGAAAAATGAAAATTCCACCCTTCCACCAATGAAATATTATGAAACTTGGTGGAATGGGTGGAATAAAGGTTTTTTTGGTGTCCACAAGGTTGTAGGAGCAAGGGAGGAAGGTTAGTGAAAATTTGGTGATGCCCTAGCTTTAAAACCTCATGTTTGAGGCAAATAAGTTGCATAGGAGTTAGGGTTTGGTAAAAAGATCTTGGGAAATTGTTGGTAGTGATTGAAAATGTTAGGGAAGACCTTATTTGACATGTTTGTGGTATTATCATGAAGATTTGAGGCCTGGGTTTTTAAATCTTGGTTGTGACCTAACTAAACAAGCCTAATTAAGCCTAATTAGTAGTGTAGCAGTCAATTTTTGAAGGTCTTTCTCCAAAGCACCCCCACCTACAATTGAGGTATGTTTTAAAAGAGGATAAAGGGTATCTAAATCTATAATTATATTTTGGGTGTGATGACTTTCATAAAATTTATGCCAAAAAAAGCTTGTTTGTTGTGCTTCAAGGCCTAGAGTCTATTTGGTGAGGAAATCTATCAAATTAGGGTTATAAGCTTGAAGGTTTGGGTTTGTTAAATTATTTTTGAGTTTTTTTTTGACCACCCATCCCTTATTTTCATCATATTATGTCTTATCATTTCATTGGAGGGACTCTAAAACTTCTCTTACCAATATGGTGGCTTCTCCCTGATGCACCTTATAGCCTCAATCAACACCATCAACTGGAAGGATAGATAAATGGGGGTTGGTTTCCCAACTAGTTCAAAGACATAAGTTACAACTTATGCAATCAAGAATGGGTGACAACAGATCAACACGAAATTAGACCAAAATAACGAGGATCATAATGAAAGAAGATATGTTGAACAAGACCAAACCCACATAGCATAAAACCCTAAACCCTTGTGATATAAACTGTAACTAGTGGGAAAGAACAAGGCCAATGAGATAACCAAGCAACTCTCAAGTGTAGTGGAACATGAAATTTGAGGGTTCTACCAAGGACCAAGCTAATTATACTAGTATTTCTTACAAGTACATAGTCAATAACATTCACTCATCTGATAAAGAAGCCTCATCTATACCCATTGAAAGTGACAATTATGCGTGTATCATTACATTTTCCAAGAAGGATATTACTACACAAAATCCTTTCCATATTTATGCCTTACATATTGAAGCATTTATCCAAAATTATAGAATGAGACGAGTCTTAATAGATGGTGGAGTTGGACTAAATATCTGTAATTTAAGTCTTGTAAAGTAATTGAGATATTTAGATGACGATGTAGATCATAACATTTCCTATCAAGGTTGGACCTATTATAGTTGAGACCATTTTCCAAATCCTAGATCTAGAGACCCCTTATAACATTCTCCTAGGATTCCCATGGATCCATGTCATGTAGGTTGTACCATAAAACTTCATCAATACATCAATTTCCCCTACAATAGAACTAAAGTGACTATACTAGCGGACCAAAATCCCTTTGAGAATTACATACTCTCCTAGAGAAATCTTGGCCTCTTAGAGAATTGCCTTAATAACACTGCTTACCATCTTCCTCTACAGTAGTTGAGCCTTTGGTATTACCCACATCTCCCACCCCTTCATAAATCAAAGTCAATGTTAAGGACCTTGGAGTCAGAGAATATGAGTTACAAGTGTGCCTTTCAGAGCTTGAACCACTATTTATTGCATCCCAATCATTTAATGTTCATGATAATCCCATTTTTAATCAGGACATCTATAATAACCCACTTTTCTAGAATGATCCTATGGAGGATATCCAAGAGCATAATTTTTCATTCTAGGATCATATTCCTTATAGTCCACTGCATGGGCTACCATCTCTTTCTCTCAAGCATCCTAATCTAGAGTATGCATCTATATATGTTGCTTCTACTAAGTTTTCTGGCCAACTCATTGAAGGTGAGAAAGTTTCCTTTGGTATTACCGGTGCTGAAAAGGATAGTTTCGAAGAATATATTGATGACATCGCTCAACCTATACATTAATCATTCATCTTGTCCAATACATTATAATTTATACAGTCTCATTTGTCTCCTAGACTTGGATCAACAAGTTTCAATGAAAAATCATAAGGCTATATGTCAAAAATCAAGAAAGAAAAATCCTTTATTGAAAAAATATACAAGGTCAAGACAAAAGAAGAAAGATCAAGAAAATTCCTTAGAGAAAAATCAAAATAAAAAGCACTTGGACAAGAAAAAAGTAAAATTCAAAAGAAAAAATAAGCATACATTGATCTTCAAATGTGCCTTTATACCCACAATAACTAGGGGCATATGTAAAAGAAGGCTATCAAGATATGAGTTTGTTGATTCAATGTTTCTATCTGCCTCATTATTCCATAATCCGTACAATTTATTAGATCCACCTACATTCATAAATACACCATCTCATAATAATTCTCTTGGAAATTTCACACAACGTACCTTTGATGAATACCCCTTGATCCACTCTAATCCATGGGTTGTCCAATCTCTTCTTCAGGGGAAGTATGATAGTCCATGTAGTGTGCATTCTACTGATCTTACTTAGCCCCTCCTACCTGCAACATATTGCATTCCCTGTCTATAGTTTCATACAATTCATATCCATCTATTAGCCACCAACCTATGTCTCCTAAAGAGCATTCACTATGATCGTGACATCATCAAATTCCAATAAATGGTCACCTTGATGAAAAATTGGCAAACATGCGTATTGCGTGATATCAAAAAGTCATAAAAAGAAAAAATAAAAATAGAGAAATAAAATAAAATGAGAAATAATTCATCCTATAGTGAAAACCATTTTGGTGGCACTTTGGATAAGTACCATGCTGAAAACCTGGCAAACACGCGCCATGTGTAGTTGGTTACTTCTCTACCATCTATCACTACTCTACTAGATTCCATCCATAATAAAAGCTTTCTCACCACTTCTCATTGGCTAAGAATGATGTGTCAACCGCTTATCATATTGATCCCTTTCACAATAAATGGTCCTACACCTGATTGGGTGCAATTCTCAATCTAGGGTTTCAAAAGGATCTTAGACATGGTATCTGAGGATATCATAAAAATACAAAAACATCAAAATAGCCTACAAAATCCAAAAACAATCATAAAATGTCAAAAAAAAAAAAACAACTTTATTCATCTAGCATGCGCTAATGCCAGTCCAAATAATCGAACTACATAGCCTCTACATGTATTATGTAGGCAAGCCCATCATTGATAAGCCCCCGAGGGCTAAGTCAATATCTTAAGGTCTGGCATAATAATTTTTCATCACAATCCAAATTCCATAATAAAACTATCCCTTGTCAAGAACTGACATGTTGGTTACAAATGGGACATCTTATGAAACAAAGCTTAACAAATCATGGAATAACAGATGAAACTACCAAACTAGCCTTCAACCTAGCTAATCAATTATCTATGTATCTATCAATGGTACCTATCTTATCAAAAATCATTTGTCTTCTAGGTGGTTGCATTTTGAAACTAGACCAGGCATCTTACACAAAATATTTCACTCCTTAGAACATGCACAATCTTTTGAAATTATATCAAAACACTTATCAGTGGACAAGAAGATCTAAATATTTTAGACTTGTTTGGTCTAGTTAAGTCTTATCTTATTTTGATTTATCTTATGTCATGTTCCTAGGCTATTCAATGATATCCACAAGTGATTAGAGCAACAGGGATGGATAATGATATTTTTTTTGTTAATTTATGTTTGTGGTTTGTCTTCATAACATGACTGAGGCAACTAGGTTCTTTGTGTGTGATTGGAGTTCCATTTGGAAAAATCAAAACATCCTCTATGAGTCAAAGGTCAACTAACACTTTCCTACATCAGGATTAACATGCTTTGTGGTAATTTCATCACATATTCCAACAAGGTTCTATTGTTACTAGTATGAATCAAGGGACTCCTTATCTGATGTGTTTGAATCTTTAAAAAATGGATACTAACATCACCAAGGTTTCCCTCAACTTGGTGTACACTATCCACTTGTCCATATTTTATAATCTTTAGGCAATTGAAAACAAAATTCTCCTTCACAATTCATGCTTAGGTGTGCATACATATGTTTTTTACATAATAAAATGCTCTATGATGATAAAAAAAGCACTATTGAATGCTCAAATACTATCAATCATTACATCAATCTTGATTTGGATGAAGGATCCATCTAACTATTCTTCACTCCTTGCTAATTATTTCTTCTCACTAACACTTGTTTTGTTGGTCCCCTCAGTCATCTTGGTGGAATTGGATGATACACAAAAATAAATGCATTAGCTACATCATCCTGCATCCATAATCATGCTAGAACATCATACATCACATGCATATAGGTCATGAATACTATATAAAGTTTTAAAAATATAGATAGCATTACATTTTAGAATCATCATCCACATAGCATCATATCAAACATGGCATAGCATATCATAAACATATAATTTCATCCTTCATGTAGATAATATAAGCATAAAAACTCCCATCATAGATAGCAAACATTAGATATCCATATATCATGTTATACATATAAGCATAAATAAATATCATGTGCATCCATCCATACATTAGAAGAAGCACAACATTTATGAATCCATGAACATCCATCACATAGAACAAACATCATATAGAAACATGTGGACAAAGCATAAAACATCATATAGTTGCCGCAAAAAATGATGCATCTCATATATCCAAAAAAAAATGTTTGTCATAATACAAAATCGAGATACTATCAAAAAATGGATCTCACAAGCTGATGCAGGTCAACTACCTTAAGACACCAAAAACAAGAGATAGATATAGCAGCCCCATAAATTAAAACTCAAAAAACTTTGAAATTGCACTCAAACTCAAGGCAGACCTCTTTTTGAAAATTATTTTGAACCATCAAACCATTGCCTTTTCAACTAAAAACTTGAAAAATGAAATCCCTCACATTCATCTACAAGAAGATAAATAGTTCATAATTTTTCTCCTAACAATACCCCTTTGGTTTCATAGTTAAAAAGACAAAAAAAAAACCCTTATTTTCACACATTCAATAGTAGATAAAGATCACCTTTAAATCATGAAATGAAATGCTTGAAGATCCAAATCAAATTTCCTGGCACATATTGAGACTATAAATACTTAAGAAATCTGAAGTTTTATTTCATTCTAGTATACTTGCAACCATAATGCATTACAAAGCTTCCACATTCTCCAACTATGTCTTTCTAGCAACACCCACCTACAAGAAAACTTCATATTTTATGAGTTCAACACCTACAAGAAAAAAAATCAAATTATTGATCTCTATGAGCAGAAAAAAGCAACAACAACACACTTCCTTTGACATCAAATCCTCTCCTCTCCAAAACAATTCTCATGTTTACATCTTGCATGCATCCATTTTCCCGTGCAGAAGCTCTAAGGCAACTTGGGTGTGGGATTTCCTCTTTGTTTCTAGTCAAAGCTTCTGAAGATTTCTTATTCTCTCTTAGGTGTAGGTATTCATCTCTCAACATGTGTCTTCAATGTACAATTCAAAATTTCCTTCCTGCTCTCCAACCCACTCTCTCCATTTTCCCCAATGCCCTGCATTCCAATCTTACAGCAAAATTCAAATTCCCCATTTCAAAATGGAGTTACAAAGTACATTAAATTCCCTCTCAAGGCTTGGGTGTGGGATTTTCCTTTTTGTAAATTTAACACATTTCAAACAATTTTAATGTGAATCAATTAACAATTGATTTTTTTCCACAATCTTGTCATCAAATTTTACTATGTTGGAGGAGTTGAGAATTTCAATAAATTTTTCTTGGAAGAAAAATCAAAATAAAAACATAAGAATTAAAGTATAAAATGTTTCTGGATGTGAAAGATTGTCCATGCACCCAGATGCTCCTGCATGAAACAACCTAGGTAAGAAGAAATGTTTCATGAATTGAAAACTCATGAACATTTGAAGATCATATGTTTATCTTGGATCCACCATTCTTCTTCATTTTTTTGAAAATTATTCTTCACCTTTCCTTGAACCTTCATGTATTTCCATTCTTTCATCCTTCCTCTCTTTCTCCCTCTCTTTAAATTTTCCTCACTATACCATAATTTTTCCTCTCACTCTATCTTATCATCTTCATCATCTACAAGAGAATTGGCTCTAACAAATTCATGAAAATCAATAAATTGAGTTTTTACATCACTCTCACCTATTTCTCCTTCTTCCCCTTCTTCTTTTAGGCCAACACAATGATCAAGATCTCACTGAAACTTAGCTTTTAACTTATTTTTCCTGCACCAAACCACCCCTAACTCTCCACATTCTCCTTTGATTTCTTGTAAATAAGAATTAGCTTCAACATCATTATTAATAAATTTAGAAAAAAAATCAATTACCTCACCAATACCCTTGTTATTTGTTTCTATAACATCATTTTCAAGATCCTCATATCCGTTCACTTTAACTAAGTCATTTATATGCAAATCAATATCAACAAAGAATTCACAAAACTCAAATTTTACCTCTTTTTTGTTGTAGTTTTCACTCCATTTTTTGTCAATACTATCCATCCCTTTTAAAAAATTTCCAAGTCGCATTAGTATGCATTCTTCTACATTATTCTATGGTGCCCCTTCACCCCTTTCACTTGAGACATTTTCCATGTATTCTTCTTCATATTGTTGTCCCAAATTTTGAATTGTTTCCATGTCCAAGTCTTTAAGACCAAACTCTGTTGCAACTTGACTATTATCTTTCTCTGTAACTTTACCCTCTTCTTCTAAAAAACTACCATCATTTACACTCATTTCCACATCCACAAATTTACTAAGTTCCTTTGCAAGTAATGTAACATCAAACTCTTTTTCATAAATATTACTGAAGTGACCTTTTACCTGTATGTTTTCTTGCTTCTCTATCACTGCCCTGACTCTTCCTTCACAAATTATTGCTTCCACATCCTTCATGCCTTCATCTTCCACCTTTTCTTTGTCCTCTCTAGTCCCTACAATCAAGAAACCATTTGATAAAATCAAGTTTTCACAATTACCAAAACCCAATGTGATTGTTTTCTCATCCTTTTTTCTCCATTCTTTCTCTTTACTTCTCTTGTTTTCTTTCTTTCTTTTTGCCACAACTATGTGGGGTGCTCTCACATGTTCTTTTCATAACCTTTCTTTCATAGGATTGTAGTGATGCATGTTTTCACCTTTCTTCTTGCTACCCTCTTTGCTAAATCTCTCTATTTCATGAGAGATATCCAATTATTTTCCTTCTTTTGGGTAGCATTCCACCTTCTCTTCAAATTTTTCAACTTTACACCTTTCTTTAGCCATCATACTCTTTTCACATAATATTTTATCATGCTTTCTTTTAGCCTCTTCAAGTTGTCTTCGCTACTCCATCTCTATCACGTCCAATCTAACCTCAATCTTCTTTAATTCCCCAATAAGCCATTTTGTGAACCTCTTTTCTTTCCACTCTTCCATAGGTAAAATCCTCACAAGCCTTCTCATGATACATCTTTTTCTCTTCTTAAAGACATCTTTAGAGACTCGCAAGCCCCTTTGTAGCTACAAGTCTTCCTTGCAACAATCTCTTTGAATTTAGGGTATCAACCCTTTGTAGTCACAAGTCCTCCTTGCAATAAATTCACTCTTGCTATCCTCTACCTAATAGACATTTTCTGGAAGACACACCTCTCTCTTGTACACCTTCTACCCAGCCTTAACCTCTGTTGGGGGATAACAAATACTCTTTTCCTCTTCTCTGTCTTCTTGGAATATTACTTCAACTCTTTCATCCAATCAACTACTATAATACCTCCTAGCCAATCTTCCTGCTCTTATACCATTTGATGTAGTCGACTACCTCAAGACACCAAAAACAAGAGATAGATATAGCAAACCTATCAATTAAAACTCAAACAACTCTGAAACCACACTCAAACTCATGGCATACCTCTTTTTGAAAATTATTTTGAGCCATCAAACCATTGCCTTTTCAACTGAAAACATGGAAAATGAAATTCCCCACATTTATCTACAAGAATATAAATAGATCATAATTTTTCTCTCAACAATACTCTAATTTCTTATTCAAAACCCTAAAAAAACCCTTATTTTCCCACATTCAACAGTAGATAAAGATCACCTTTAAATTGTTGGGAAAGATCGTGATCATCACAGAAAGGACATATGAGATCAGTAGTGCCTTCGGTAGCTTTTTTTTCCTTAGATTACCTCAAAGACATGTATTACTATGCCACAAAGAAGAATCAGACATAGTTCATTTCCCACATTAATCCTTTTGAGAAAAACTGATGCAAATTTGACCAATTTCAAACAACAGCACTAAACAGATTCAATCAAGAGGAACCATTAAACATGAAAGATGGAACAAAAGATATGAACACACAGATTTACATGGGGAAAAACCTTATGGGTAAAAAACCCCACTCCAAAAGCCCATATTGCCATTGTATTATTCAACAACAAAGAGTATAGTTACAAATACAATTCAGGCTCTAAGCCTTTACAGGAGATTTACATCTTGTTCCATTCTGGAGAGAATCTAGCAATATAACCCTATTCAACCTCCTCTCTCTACCATCTCCCTCTTAGCTCATTACAATCTTCACACTGTTACAATACTCTTACAATATATAGAGAAAATTCACATCAAGAGAGAGATTTCCCAATCAAACTATTGAGAGAGAGAGTCCCAAACTGAATATCTCTAGAATGCTCCATATTAATCCAACATTTGTTCTGAATTCTAGGCCAACTAGGAAACCAACCCATTCAGTTCTCGTATGCAACTATACACAACTGGTTCAATTCACCTTCTAATGAGAAACTATAGTAAATGGTTTAAATGTGTACTAGGTCAAAATTTCCAAGTCACTTCAATGTCCACAACACCTACCAAGTCAATCGGAAACCAATTTTTGTTTTCCAACTCGACACTGATCAGGTCCCACCAAGACACCCACGAGCAAGAATCAATGCATCACCCTATCGAGGAGACTGTATATCGCCTCCCTTCGATATCAGGATCTCTCTTTGATATTCGCTTTACTGCTCCAAGTGGTCCCCACATCCATCGACTTATCATTCTATCAAAGGGACTTAACCTAGGGTCCCTTCAATATCATGAATTCCCTTTGATAGGATTCCTTTATACACTCCATCGATCCATCGAGGATACTCAAGATAGAGTCCCACTGAACTCCCTTTGTCTCGTTGACGTACAAATTTCTCAAGAATTTTAGGAACTGGTCGTTACACCTTCCATGCCACCCAAACGTCACCAACGAACATAACCATCATCAAATCCCAGCCATCAAAGTCATATCGGGTCATCAAAGAGAATTCAAGCCATGTCCCTTTGACTCCCCTATGTTACCCCGAAATGACCATCGCTCCATTCGCCAAGTCGCAAAAAACCTGAACCTTAAAACCTCTTGTCAAAGGTTTCACAGTTCTGAAAACCCATGACTTGCCAACAACAAAGAGAACCTCAAAGCCGCTAACTCGATAGGTTATGAAACTTTAGAACCCCATGACTTAAGTAACAAAAAATTTCTTGCCAATTTTATTTCGATCAAACTAGTAACTTTGTCCTGGTGATATTCAACTGTCTGTTCAACAATGCAGAGGCCCAAACACCAGTATGTTTGAGGCACCATTTCTCAACATTCTCCCACTTTTCAAAGAACGAACTACCTATCAATCAATGTATGAATCCTCTTTATCAGCTAGGACACCTAAAACAACATCTATAATGTCCATCTTAGGCAATAGTTCCAACCATCCTCTCAAGAAAAGAACACACCATGGTGTATATGCAACAATCTAATCCGAGATACAAACAAAAAAGTCAACTAATGAAAAGGGCTTCAACACACTGCCACCACTCCACTATGCTCACAAGCTATACAGAAGCATCACAACATCAACTTAAAATCTTCAACCTAAACACAACCATGAAGACATTCTCCAAAAAATAAGATAGAATACTAGCTAGAACAAAAACTAGAAAACTAATTGCTTCCATCCAACTGATCAAACCCACGTGACTAAAAATAGCACACACAACAAGTGATAATACATCCAATCACACATACCTTGAAGGTATCCACATCAAAAAACTCATGCCACCTACATATCCAACCCATCAACTGTAAAAATAAGCTCCATGTGCCAACTATTCGAAGATGACCAAACACATCCAGGAACTCTCACTGCATGGGTAATGCCAAATCTGAAAGATCAAAGGCATAACAAGTCTACCAATAGCATCATATAAGAGGTGTAAACCACATCATGTAGTACCAATGAATCATCCAAAATGATGTGCATAATATGTAAACTGACAACCTATAAGAACAACTCTCACCACAAGTCTTCACAGCTCTCCCAAATTCTTTACACACCCAACAAAGGAAAGAGATAAAGAACAACCTCATACCAATGTAATGTGAAACTAAAAATCTAGGAAGATAACCAAGACCAAAGAGAGTAACCAATGCACATCATGTACTTATAGAAAATCCTCTGACATACACATCTGAATGCCAACTATGACAAGTATGATCTCCTTCATAGCACCCCAAAAGAAAAATCCATAACAACACCCAACCGTTCAATCACAAAGATCAAACATAACATATATATCATGTAACCAACTATATGAGTGTTAATTTGCACCCATAACACAAATTCCCCTTTCACCCCTTTACACTTTAGAAAATTGAAACTGAAGGTTTAATTCCACTTAAGCCTGTTGCTTGCATTCCACTTGGCGCTCTGTTTGTGTATCAGTCGGGGCGTTTCTGTCTGGGATGCTCGCACGACATGCAAAAATCTGGATGACATGCTTCTGTCCCTAGCAGATTCCTACGGTTGGAGTCTGTAGAGAAGTTACACTCTCAATTGGGAGTTGAAGTGTAACACCCCTCTTCGGTCGACCGACCCAAATATGGCCATTTTTCATCTTCTCCTTCATATTCTTGACCATTCCATCTATTCTCAAGTTTTGAAAGATCGATTTGAGCACTCTCTCCATTTCCATTCACCCACTTTCAAGCTTTGTAGTAGTATTCTTCTCTCCATTGCAGTAATCTATCACTCCATCACTCCAATAGTACGAGCGCAAGACAAACACCACAACAATAGAGGCTTGAGTTCCTCTCATTCACTCCTTCACAAGCCTTGAGCGCTTTGGACAAAGGTGGTAAGCTCCTCTCATCTCCTCTATCATATTCAATTGAGTAAGCACATAATGTTTTGTAGTGTTTCTTGCATATGTAGCTTGTATTTCCCTTCTTTATCGTTATTTCTATCATTGCAAACTTGGTTGTCCGTGGAGGTGGAAACACCAAAATGGGGGTCTAACTGAGGCAAGCCCCTAAATAGCCCCAACACTTTCCCTCTTTATTGTGTGCAGGTGGAGAGATCTCAGAACAAGCTGGTGAGAGGATTATTCTACGAAATTATCTTTATCACCCTTGCAATAATATACTTCTTTTATCATATTTGTATTTACCTTTCTCTTTTCTTAGTCTTGTTCTTTACTTCCTGAAACTACTAAACTAGACTGTTAGTCATTTTTGGGATTCCAACCTTTTCTCTTTGGTTTCCTGGCTGTATGGATGCTAGTGCACCTGCGAGATGCCAGCATGCCATGCTGTCATCCCAGAACTGCACTTTTGTCCTCAGATAGAGAGCTTCCTGAGACGTAGAGTTGACTCTGGAAAGTGACTCGTCTAGTCTCTCTTTAGTTATCGGGATTGCAGAGTGATTGAAGCACACATAGTCTTCATCATTCTCATCCCTCCTATTCTAACTATCCTTTAAACTAAGGTAAGTTAGGGCAACCTTTCCGCTCTTGGCCTTTTGTGACTTGGGGCCTTGCAGTGGTTGGTTCCCCTCTCTTACATTTTTGGTGAACCTGATGTGAACCATTTTGGTTTCATTTTGTGATACTAAAAGCTTCTTTCCTCATATCCTAGGAGTGTTGTAGGTGTGAGTGTTGTGAGGCTCTTGCCTCACAACCCAACCTGTGACCCCTAGTAGGCGTAGTTGGAAGGTTCCAAAGTATTGTGTAACGGAACCTTAATTGGGTCACTACTTTATCTCATAATCCTTAGGAGGTTTTGTAGAAGTGTTGTTTGGTGTGTGTGATGGCCTCTTTCATAAATCAACCTATTACCTCTCCGCAAACTATGAGTAGTGGTACGAGCATAACCTTCACTTCACAGGACTTGCCGATGGGCTTCAATAGAGATCCATCTCCTCTTTACATTCTTGTGAGGATAAACAAGAACATTGTAGCAGGCATTCTCATTGATCTGACATTGCAAGTGAATATCATAACTAAGAAGATCATGTTGATTAACTTCCTACATAAGGATGGGTATGATGCACCTGAGAGTACCATCTGCACACATGACGGAATTTTCGTACCTCCTATAGGGAGTATTGTCCTATCGGTCCTCGCTGGACCTAAATCTATAAGCCTCAAGTTTGACATCATCCTAGGGTCTAAACTCTTCAAAGTGAAGCTAGGTATCCCCTAGCTAGTAGCTATGAATGCAGTTCCCTTGGTTATACACAAATGTCTGAAGTTTGTTCATGGGGGTTCGGTATACTTTTTCCATGACATCGGTTATAGACCACCGGTTGCACGTGGCAGCTATACCTTAGACTACTTTTGGCCCGCATCCCTTGGTCCTCTCCCTCCTACACCACACATATCAAAACTATAAGAAAGGGAACGCTAGGCTGAAAGTGAGATACCCTCTATCGCCTTATGTTGTTTCACATAGAGCTTGTCTGAAAGCTAATAGTGATGCTACCAAGGCAAGTAGAAGATAAGAAGAGAAGTGGTCTTGAGATCCTGCTTCTTCCTCTTCCATTATTCAGCCCAATGCTTCCTCATGCCTTATCGTGGTACCATCTGCTTCTGTCTCACATTTGCAAGAGAATCCCATGGTGCCTGCTTGGCGAAAGGCCAAGCATCCTACATTTGAGCTTCCTATCTTACCCACGTAGCCTAGGCCCATTCGATATGGAAGACAAAAATCCCCCCATGAGGAGTCCTCTCTATCTCGGCTTTCGTGGCCTTCCACTATTCTTATTCCTAAAATAGTAAATGGGAAGAGGCTCGCCACCGAGGCGTTAGAATCAACTCCTTCCACCATTTCTGAACCTGCCCCTCCTTCTCCCATTCAAGATTCCACCCTTCCATTGGAAATAGTCATGAAGGACACTCCCATGGCTGAGCAGGATCCTTCCGTCCCTTTGCAGATCTCGGCTTCTGGTTTGAAGAGCCATAGAAACCACCTTGTGCGTGAGAGTAAGCACTAGAAAAAGGCTCTCCTAGCTGAGCAAGCCTCCTTATAGAAGGAGGAGGAGGAGATTACACCTCCTATTGTGTCTTACTCTTTCCCTCGTTTCATCTCTGAATCTCTTTTAGCTCCCGCTGTAAGCACACATGCGCTTGGAAGGGTGCAAGTGTTCATCGCTCCTTCGATGGAGCTTCCATTGTTGAGTTTCATCCTGGATGTCTTGCCTTTCTCAAAGCCCGTGGATATGGTAAACACTTCGGTTCTTTCCTCTTCTCCCTTGACCCTCCTTGTTTCATTTGTGGGGAGTTCACCTCCTTCGATGAAGAAGGTAGAGCATGGTCCCTCCAGCAATGAAAGACGTAAGAAGAGCCCACCATCTCTAAAAGGTGGCCCCAAGTTGACTTGTTTTATCCTAGTAATAGAGCCAGTCCTAGCCTCCCCTGAGTTTTTCACTGCTCCTAAGTCCCTCGGTGAACCTCAGGTGTAGACCCCTCCGTCCATCGAGGTGAAGCATGGCACTCCCGTTAAGTGCATGTTTAACTCGGTAGATGAAGTTCTGACCTTGTCAGAAATCTTTGCGAGGTCATTGACCTTGGACCCATAAGAGCTGAGCAATGAAGACCTCACAGGTCCCTCTACCTTATCCCTTGTTGCAAGAGGATTAGAAGCTCCTCCCCTTAACATTACACCATTGCAGGCTCACCATCCTTCCCCCTATGATGATCTAGAGTGGGAAGCTGATGACCTCTTAGTTGACCAGTGTTAGGGGGAGAACCTCTTCTTGATCTTTAGATTATATGCATGTATGTGATGTGCTCCCCCATAATCATGTTGTATGTGTCTGGATGACCCTTGTCACCCCTGTTGGTGCTTGGATATAGGTGTGGTGTATGTGTTGTAAACCTTCTTCTATATGTATCTATATTCTTCCATGTTTTTGATTAATTTTCAATAAATTGGGGATGATACAAAGCGTCGAGAGCATTTAGGCCTCCTTCCATGTTGACCCGTTTTTTCAATTTTACTTTGTCTTTCGTACATTCTTTCCTGATCTGATTGGGGGATTGATGATCTTTTGCCTCCTGCCGTGGTTACCTAATATATAAATAAAGGCAGATCTAACCCTACAAAACCAGATCCCCCTATGCCCTTTGTGTGTGATTTTCTTTATTTTCTTTACCCTTTATCTTTCTCTCATCTTTTCTTGAGTTGTCCCTTTCATGTGTGACAATGCCTCTTCTACATCACTTGGTCTTTAGAAAACACATTCATTGCCAAATGAATATTTTCTCAAAGACCCTTCACACACTTCTTTGTTAGGATTGCATTCTCAACTTGAAACCCTAACAGAACATGTTTCCTTCATCATGGGTTCATCAAGAAAGGACTTGGAAATCCTCCTTCGAAGTGAGAATGGTCTTAGTCTTCCCCTTGCAGGAGTGCATCCCCTTCCTTTCGAATTCCTTGATGAATTGAACGTCTTTCAAAAGGATTCCTTGATGATGAATTGATTCGAGAAGGAAGACAGTAGCTTTTAAATAGTTTGTCCCTTGAGTGGACCCCTCCTTTTCACGTCGGATCCCCGAGGGACCCCTTCGAAAGTTTTCAACAAAGTTCTATGGCGTCTAGCTCAGGGGCAGCCCAACTAGACCATCTTTGCATCTTTACGTCTAGCTTGGGGGTAGCCCGACTAAACTTTTCCTTTCAAACAGCGCGTCCCTTGAGTGGACCCTCCTTCCTTTTGAAGGGTTCTCAAGGGACCCCTTTGAAAGTCTTACAACTTAGCGATGGTCTGTGCAACTGTTCATTCACTGACCTGCACGGCCACTTCCTGATGTATTCTATCTATAGGTAAACATGTCGCCATCTCTGACTCTACGAAGTCCCATTTACTCGGTCTCCCTCATGTGAGATTTCTTGGGGGATACCTTCCTTATAGGTTTGCGGGTCTATAAGGCGCTCTACTCGGTCTCCCTCATGTGAGAGTTCTTGGGAGATACCTTCCTTACAGGTCTGCGGGACTGTAAGGTGCTTTTCCTGGTTTCCTTCATGTGAGAGTTCTTGAAGGATGCCTCCCTTATAGGACCATGAGCATGTAAGGAACTTTCATACTTTAGCTTTGTGGTTCCACGGAACTATGAAATCCTCTCCTGCACTTCCGGGTTCGCCAGATCATGCTCTGCTTCCTCATCAGTTTAGGTATACATCTCTTACTCTATTAATTCCTTACTACTCTACTTTACCGAAGCACTCATCAGTAATCGTGCTCATTAAAGTGGTGGAAAAATGTATGAGCATGAATTTTCACCCCTAACGCAAATTCCCCTTTCACCCATTTACACTTTAGAAAACCAAAAGTGGAGGTTTAATTCCACTTAAGCCCTTTTGCTTGCATTCCACTTGGTGCCCTATTTGTGTGTCGATGGGGGCATTTTTTTCGGGGATGCCTGCAAAAAAAGTAGATGTATGTGCGGCGTGCTTCTATCCCTGGTATATTCCTACAGCTAGAGTTTGCAAAGACATTACACTCTCGATTGGGAGTCGAAGTGTAACACCCCTCTTCGGCCAGCCGACCCAAATATGGTCATTTTTCATCTTCTCCTTCATATTCTTGACCATTCCATCCATTCTCAAGTTTTGCAAGATTGATTTGAGCACTCTCTCCATTTCCATTCACCCACTTTCAAGCTTTGTAGCAGCATTCTTCACTCCATTGTAGCAATCTATCACTCCATCACTCCAATAGTGTGAGCGCAAGACAAACACCACAACAACAGAGGCTTGAGTTCCTCTCATTCACTCCTCCACAATCCTTAAGCTCTTTTGATGGAGGTGGTAAGCTCCTCTCATCTCCTCTATTATATTCGATTGAGTAAGCACATTGTTTTGTAGTTTTTCTTGCATACATAGCTTGTATTTCCCTTCTTTATCTTTATTTCTATAATTACAAACTTATTTGTCCATGGACGTGGAAACACCAAAACGGGGGTCTGATTGAGGCAAGCCCCTAAACAACCCCAAAAATTTCCCTCTTTGTTGTGTGTAGGTGGAGAGATCTCAGAGCAAGCTGGCGAGAGGTTTATTCTACAAAATTATCTTTGTCACCCTTGCGGTACTATATTTCTTTTATCATATATGTATTACCTTTATCTTTTCTTAGTCTTGTTTTTTACTTCCTGAAACTACCAAACTAGATTGTTAGTTCTTTGTCAGGATTCCAACCTCATCTCTCTGGTTTTTTTGTTGTACGGACACCAATGCACCTGCGAGACACCAACACCGTGCTGTCATCCCAGAACTGCACTTTTTTCCTCAGACAGAGAGCTTCCTGGAACGCAGAGTTGACTCTAGCAATTGACTCATCTAGTCTCTCTTCAGTTCTAAGGATTGCAGAGTAATCAAAGGACACATATTCTTCATCATTCTCATCCATCCTATTCTAACTGTCCTTTAAACTGAGGTAAGTTGGGGCAGTCTTTCCGCTCTTGGCCTTTCATGACCTGGGGCATTGCAGTGGTTGGTCCCCCTCTCTTACACCAACATGAATATATGGCTCTCAAAGAAGATCAAACTATTTCATTTCCCATCTCATCAAATTATCCCAATACCATCTCTTATGATCATCATAAATGAAAGAGCAATCCCAAGGAGATAACCATTCTATCGATCTCTCACAATGAATCCTCTAAAATCATCTAATAACAGTTCAAGATCCTTATCCATGAAAGAAAGCATAAAAAACCTGAGAGAGACAATGGGCAATACCTCTCAATCAATAAGATACCGAGTAGACCAAGAGTGGGGAATGAGAATGCTCCTCTAAGATATGCAAGCCATCATGACTTATCTAAGAGAAATCTCCTCATTGGTCTCTATTGAACTCACGTCCAACCAAGGTGAAGGCTTCTCCAACTTTCTGCTGAAATATTCATCAAGAGTAACCATCAACAACACTTCTCTCATCTCAAGAGAAAAATAGCCTAACCTTATTCATCATGTATCTATGAGCACCTACAAAATGATCATCTCATGCTAAACTCCAAATGCATAACTGCATTATCATGAAGTTCTCAAGCATATGACCAATGCACCCAAAACACAAAGAATTACCAGACCATTGTCAAAGCTCCAATCATTTGAATCAGAAACTTGTCATGACATCATGATCTACCCATCCCCCTTAGGAGATACCATGCTTCAAGTGAACTAACCATGGTCTCAAGAGAAATGCAACATTCTGAAACTCTAATGCACAATCAAGAGTCTATCATGACATTAAGCAAACAAACTCTAAACCAACATCACATTTCAAGCACCACCAACATCTCAACCAAAGACTCTAAGGATCCTCCATGGTTCTGAGATGTTGCACATCTTCAAATAGTGTCCATACAAATGCAAAATAACCCTTCTGCAGCAACAAGATCTAAGAGATCCTCCTAGTAACATCTGCAACACTAGAGAAGACGATCCATCAAAAAGTGATGAATCCACAATCATTGCTAAATCTCCCACGGAACCATGACAAATGAGCTCTCCAAGCATCATGACCAAACATCTGATAATCTTAAAATCCTTCAGTTCCACACATAAACATGTCCATCAAGTGGAACCAATATCTCCAAACCAAGCATACAATACCATCATTGTCAAAATATTACACCAAAAAAGTGTATCAATTTCTTCATGACATCATGATACACATGCTATAGGTCCCCATAACCAACTATTCAAGTACTCAACACCATCCATCCTCTCATGTCAAAATAACACACCAATGCACAAGTGACCATAGACAAGGCTAGCTAACAAGTCTGCACCAACACTAAATCAACCTTATGGATTTAGACAATCCACTTCCGAGTTACCTCACAACAAACATGTAGGTAAAGACAACCCACAAAATTTCACAACTCGTAGATCCAATCAACTTAAACATGCAAACCCATCATCACACTAGAAATTGCAAAACTGAGATCTCAAGGAGAATAACAACGTAGACAACTTGACTCAAAGACCAGATCAAATTCTTATCCGATTTTCCAATCATGTCCACAACTCAAGTATCATAGTCAAGGAATCCAGCAAGCACCACCACAGGAAGTGTTGAGTGACCAATCACGTACCAACACTATGCAGAGAAGGCATCTCACCTCCTCATACCATGCCGATCTGTAACTATCTCATCTAGTACCACCCCAAAATCCAAGGTATAGAAAATAGCCTTAAGTGCAGCTCCACATAACCACAAGTTTTGCTTGACCATGTAAAACCTGCAAAACCACAAAGCCATGCAAGTATAAAATATCCTTAAAAGGAAAAAGTAGTACAAGAATTCCAGGCCCATTCCATGCCAATTCCACAACCACCAACATGTACATGCATCTGAGGGAAACAAGCTATTATAGAAGCTTCCATATCATCTAATGATCAACTCCATAGCCTTCACACAATCAGGGTACCATAAAACTATAATTTCCAATACCAGGAAAACAAACCCAACATAAGCACATTACTCCATGGTTGAATGACAACCCAAACTTCTCCATATCATCAAGTAGCCTCTCACACAGACACCCAATATGGAATCTTTGTTGCAACACAACCACAAAGCAAACTATTCCACCCCATGCATCATGATTATACCGTTGCCAACTAGGAACCTCATATCACAACATTTCAGTATGACCAGTTTCGGTTTCTTCATCTTCACTATCATCCATGATGTGCGTTGTCTCTTGAAACTCAAAAAAATGAGCATGAACTTATATTCACCAAAGGATCAATACATCAGTCGATTCCTTCATATTTCCTCAAGCCTGTCACACTAACAAATCTTAACAAAATCAATACCCAGAACTAGCAACACACTAGGAAGAATTCAATCCTAGAAGAAGGCTTTGATAACACTTGTTGGGAAAGATCATGGTAATCTTAAAAAGGGAATCCGAGATCAGTAGTGCCTTTGGTAGCTTTTCTTTCCTTAGATTACCTCTAAGACACGTACTACTATGCCACAAAGTGGAATCAAACATAGTTTATTTCCCACATTAATCCTTTTGAGAAAACTCATGCAAATTTAACTAGTTTCAAACAACAACATTAAACAGATTCAATCAAGAGGAACCATTAAACATGAAAGATGAAACAACAGATATGAACACACATATTTACGTGGGGAAAACCCTTATGGGTAAAAAACCCCACACTCCAAAAGCCCAAATCACCATTACATTATTCAATAATAGATAGTACAGTTACAAATACAATTCAAGCTTTAAGCCTTTACGAGAGATTTACATCTTGTTCCATTCTAGAGAGATTCACATCAAGAGAGAGATTCCCCAATCGAACTACAGAGAGAGAGTCCCAAACCAAATATTTCTAGAACGCTCCATATTAATCCAACGTTCATTCTACTTTCCAGGCCAACCAAGAAACCAATCGATTTAGTTCTCATATGCAACTATACACAACCAATTTGATTCACTTTCTAATGATCAAATATAGTAAATGTTCTAATTGTCTACTATATCAGACCATTGAAGAGACTTCATTCACACTCCCTTCGAAGTCGCCAAGTCACTTTGATGTCCGTAGCACCTGCCAAGTCAATTGGCCAACCAATTTCTGCTTTCCAGCTCAAAACCGATCAGGTCCCACCAAGACACCCATGAGCAAGAATCAATACATCACCCTATGGAGGAGACTATATATCACCTCCCTTCACTATCAGGATTTCCCTTCGATATTCACTTTATGGATCCAAGTGGTCCCCACATCCATTGGCTTATCGCCCTGTCAAAGGGACTTAACCTATGGTCCCTTCAATATCATGAAGTCCTTCCAATAGGATTCCTTTATATGCTCCATCAAGCCATCAAGGAGACTCAACATGGATTCCCATTGAACTCCTTTTGTCTCGTCGACATACACATTTCTCAGGCATTTCAAGAGCTAGTCGTTACACCTTCCATGCCAGCCGAGCGTCACCAACGAACATAACCGTCATAAACTCCTAGCCATGGAATTCATATCAATTAATTGAAGATACTTCAAGCCATGTCCCTTTGACTCCCCTAATTTACCCTAAAATGACCATCGTTGCATTCACTAAGTCGCAAAAAATCCGAACCTTAGAACCTATTGTTAGAGGTTTTGAAGTTCTGAAAAAACTGCGAGTTGCTGACAACAAAGAGAACCTCAAAGCTGCTAAGTCAGAAGATTATGAAACTTTAGAACCTCACAACTTAAGTAACAAATGATTTACCACCAATGAGATTTTGATCAGACTAGCAACTTTGTCCTGGTGATATTCAACTATTTGTTCGACAATGCAAAGGCCCGAACACCAGTACGTTTGAGGCACCATTTCTCAACATAAATGATGAAATGCAATGCTTGAAGATCCAAATCAAATTTCCTGGAATATATTGAGACTATAAATAATTAAGAAATCTGATGTTTAATTTCATTTTAGTATATTTGTAACCATAATTCTTTACAAATCTTCCACATTCTCTAACTTTGTCTTTCCAACAACACCTAACTACAAGAAAAAATAAGCAACCTTCATATTTTTTGAGAAACACCTATAGACAAATAAAAATTAGATTATTACTCTATGAGCAAAAAAAATTAGCAACAACACACTTCATTTGACATCAAATCCTCTCTCCAAAACAATTATCATTTTTACACCTTCCATACATCCATTTTCCTATTCAAAAGCTCTCAGGAAACTTGGATGTGGGATTTCCTCTCTTCCGCCAGTCAAAACTTTTGAAGCTTCCTTATTATCTCTTGGGCATGGGTGTTCCTCTCTCAGCATGTGCCTTTAATGTACGATTCAAATTTTCCTTCTCACTCTCCAACCCACTCTCTCCACTTTCCACAATGCCCTGCATTCCAATCTTGCAACAAAATTCAAATTCCTCATTTCAAAATGGAGTTATAGAGCACATTAAATGCCCACTCCAAGCTTGGGCATGGGATTTTCCTTTTTGGAAATTTAATACATTTCAAACATTTCTAAAATAAATTTAAAGTGAATTAATTAACAATTGATTTTTTCCACAATCTCGTCATCAAATTTTCCTATGTTGGAGGAGTTGAGAATTTTAATAGATGGTGCCTACAAGAAAAATCAAAACAAAAACACAAGCATTAAAATATTAAATATTTTTGGATGTGCAGGATTTTTCATGCACTCAGATGCTCCTACATCAAAAGCTTGATCAAAATATACATATGTCTATATGCAATTCAAAATTAGGCCTATCCTATGTTGTCCCTATCCCTTGAAGGTGACATGTCATCTCTCTATCTTGACCCTGATGGACCCAACTGATCCTTGTGGGAATGGTGAGGTGACTGGTATGGAGACCTCCTCGATTGTGATACCCTGCCAGTGCTCTGTGATCTCCAACAAAGAAACCTAATCTGGCTCTAGGTGTAGCTAGGTGCCATCTAAGATGGTGATAGTACATCCTTGTATAAATATCTATAAGATTATACCTCCCTGCTATCTTAGTAGAAGGTGTAGGAAAAAATAGCATTGGACCCAATGACTTTCTTAATAAATCTCAATGACCGCTACTCATCCTTCTATGCTCTAATGATCACCATGTCACACTCTACGATCAACTAGGGAACCTTAACATGTAGTCCCTTCACCTACACCAGTGCGAATTGTAGTTGTTCCTACATGGTGACCATCTGAGGATCTGGTGCCCTCTCCTCCACATCCTCCTCAATGATATCCCTAATAGCCTCCCTGATTGGAAGATCTTATAGCCCCTCATTTCTCGCCATCTCCCCCTCTCCTTGTACCTCCTCCTATTGAGGAGCATCCTCCACCCTAAAATCCTCCTCCCTCTCCTCTCGGATGGGAGAGGGTCACCTCAAAAAATAAGTCATGGTCCACCTCTTCCCCTGCCTCTATCACCTCCCCTCCCTCCATCCCTACCACCACCACTTCCATCATCATCACCATCTCCCCTCCCACCACCTCACACTAGCCCTCTCCCCCACAATCGACCTTGCGAACCTCTCCCAACCCTCTCTACTGGTGCTGACAAATCAAGATCAACCAAAGGAATAGGCTTATGTACCCACCACCATGCATCAAACTTGGGCACAGTGCCCAAATATTCTACCTCTACTAGGGCACCCCACTACACAGGATATAACTAAGCAAACTCCTGGGTTGTGACCTATAGTCTAATCATCGACCCCCACTGTGATCTCCCAAGCAGACCTGGTGAACTCAGCTACCCCAATAGGCTCCCCTTGTCTCTCACTGAACTAATACAGATCCCACTTTAATAGCTAATGCTCTATGATATGCTAGCTTTGAACCATGCACCCAATCAAATATTGAGTCTATAGATAGTAAGGAAGGTGCTCTGCATCATCCTCCTAGGCCACACTTTATGTATAAGGCCTTTAGGTGAATAAATTAAGAAGATCGATAGCATGTATCCAATATCCCACATCTCCCACATGTGTATGTGTCACAACCCCTCCATATATGTACATGTATGGTAACTCGAGTGCTAGGTCTATATCTGTCACTAGTCTGAACAAGACTATGTGCTCCCACACCTAGACCATAAGAAGCGTTGCGACACAACCAATCAAACAAGCACCCCTATAAGCAACATTATGAAGCTGGAAATATAATATCACCAAAATGCAAGGGCCCCATGCATAAACTATGCCTTCCTCCATCATACCTGCTAGCATCTAAACCCATCCAACTAGGAAGCCATGTTTGTATTAGGTATAATAACACATGCTATCACACTACATACCACCATGATCAATCACTCATAACAATCCACTAGAGTGTCCCATCGAATCTCGTACTCCTTTACTCTGAGGTCCTCTATCTCAAAGCATCTCTACATATAAATTAACCCAAAGTCAGAATCATAAACCACCTTCTCACCATGAATTAGGATCCTCAAGATTCACTATACATCCTCTTGGGTCACTTTAATCTCCCCAGTCGACAAGTAGAAATAACTAGTCTTAGAGTGTCATCTATGTGCTAGTGTAGTCAATAGACCCTAATTAGCCTATACCTCGGGCATGAATGTCATAAACGACAATCCCAAGGCATGCAAATTGCTCCTATGTGTATCATCTAGGTGATCTCGTAAGGCAAATGAAGAAGGTTGAATCTCTTGAGTATAGATCGGTAGAATCCTCACCTATGCTCAAACAACACATTATGTCAATCAAGACACCTAAACAAACCTATTTGACCTTTTCTACTTTGAATTTTTTTTTGAAAATTGAGTCAAATTTTCCCACAGTCAAATATGTCACACATTTTAATAGATGCGGATTTAATAAACACATGCAACTTACATCAATGTATGTGACTTACCATGCAATTACAAGCAGTTTTACCAAATGTGACACACTGTCAAACAGATGTGTCATACCAATACAATTATGGTTCACTATCCTATGTACGTAGTTCACAATTACAATTGTGCTATTTTTTACAGTTGTGATCCATATAAATATGTGGCTCTAGAGAACAAATGTGGCACACTGCACAAATGCATCGCACAACCTTATAGTTATGGTGAACGCAACTACACATGCGGTGTAGAAACTGCACTGCATCTATTTGGCCAATTTTGATCCCTAAAATCTACTAAAAAGAAAAACAATTTCAAAGAAAGGAAGGGCTATGTACCACATTACTAAATCCCTTAGGCCATCGGAAGGTCCACACATGATATCCTCAATGAGAGCTCACTAGAATTGGTGCCACAACTTTGTTGCTCCACTCAATACTCACACTCCAGACCTTTCAAAATTCTAAAACTCAAATGCACAAATGAGGATTTTGGACCCCCTAGGGCCTATTTATAGACCTTAGGTGGCATTGTGGACCCCCCTTTATAACTGGACGCATCAACCTTGAATTTCAAATGCTAATACGAGCATCCAAAGTGCCCTAAAATAATAAAAAATTGCTACCAACACGCTTAACACTATCAAATTAGCTTGTCAGAATAATTTTCCAAATTTTTTGAAATTTGCAAAAAAAATTGCAAAAAAAATTGAGGGGGCACCATGCTATCCCACTATCACCGAGGTATACTAAGGCAACTCCTAAACATGAATTTTTGAGTTTTCTTTGACATGGCGCTATAAAAATGCATTGTATCAAAGAGGGGCAAAATGTAGATACATGAAATTGTCCTAGCCTGCAAACTAGCATTTTAACACTAATATTCATCTTTCCCCTAATGATTAAATAATACTTCATTATTTAATTATTATCAAATATCATATTCTACTATTAATTGAGTGACTTTACATTATTTAATTTATTCATTTTAATTCAATCTTCCTGACTAATTAAATAAATCCTATTTATTTAATTACACCGTTAATTATTGTATTTCTCTATTCTTAATTAAATAATTATTATTAATTGTTTAATTAACCTTCACCACCTTCCTAAATTAAATAATTATATTAATTATTTAATTCTCCACATTCACAATTCTAAATTAAATAATTATTAATTATTTATTTATCCTATTTCATCTCAACATTATCCATTCAATATGGGTAAGTGTAAAAAGATGGGGGGGGGAAGGGATCTTAAGTGGCCACTTTTTTCCTAAAATCAGAAAATACTAACCTTGGATGTGAAATTGAAGATAGTTACACTCAAAAAAATTAGATGCAAAAAAAACAAGGATCGTAATGCTCCAAGTCTACTTTCTAAACTAAGTTTTTTTTTTTGAAAATGGTAGAGATTAAGGGGTTCAAAAGAGGGAGCCACAGAAATTGGTGTTTTTGTCAAAAAAACATAACATAGTGACTTTTGTGGCTCCCTCAAAAGGTTAACCATTTTTTGATATTTTAAAAATCAGTTTGATGAGAAATTAGCTAATAGCATGTAGTTTATGCCTGATTTTTTTGATAATTTTTTTATGAATATTTGATTTTTTACTAATTTTCAAAGCGGACACATCTTAAAAATAGAATTTTGGTCGTCTACCCCTATAAATTTTGAAAATTAATTGAAAAATATTTTTTTAATATGTGTAGAATGGAGTCTAGTTTCTTAAAATTTATTTATTTGAAATCTCAATGAACAGTTAATTTATAACGAAAAAATACCAAACAGTGGTTTTTTCCAAAAAAATGGACACACAAACAAAAGAAATCAAAGATGAAAGGCTTAAAATTATCAATATGTGAAAAAAATTATCATTAATTAGCTAAGAGAGAGCCTAACAACAACCAAGTGTCCATTTTTTTCAACCTTGAAACACGTGCAAATTTGACGGTTAGCATGGACACGATTATGTGAAATCTTGTAGAATATGCAAAAACACATCTTTGGATGTTGGGAAGACACTCCAAGCCTTTGGGTTGGTAATCCAAATAAAATAAAAAACATGAGGCTTGGAGATTCCTAAAGCAAGAAATAATGCTAGCGTGTTATAATGTGCTCGCGTTATTTCATGTTTTTAACATATTTTTTGTGTTTGTGCTCAAGTGTTGCCTAAGCAAGACTTAACACGATCACATTATAATGCACTTGTGTTATGTCTTGATTTTTTTTAAATGCTAGTACATTAAATGTATGTATGTATGTATGTATGTATGTATGTATGCTTGCATGTATGTATGTACGTTTGTATGTATGTATACCTGTATGTATTCATGTATGTATGTATGTATGTATGTATGTCTCAGTGTATGTATATGTATGTATGTATGCATCAATGTATCAATGTATGTATCTAGGTAGGGTGCCAGAGGGAGAGACTTGAGAGAGAGAGAGGGTGTGCAAGAGAGAGGGAGTGGGAGAGAAGGAGTGAGAGAGAGGGAGTGAGGGAGAGAGAGAGAGGGGGGAGTGAGAGAGAGAGAGGGAGAGGGTGTGGGAGGGAGTGACATAAGAGAGAGGGAGGGAGAGAGGGAGTGGGAAAGAGGGGTTGGAGTGAGGGAATTTCTAGGCAGGGTTGAGAGGATAGAGAGAGAGAGAGAGAGAGTTACCTAGGTAGGGTTCCAAGGGAGAGACTTGAGAGAGAGGGGGTGGGAGGGAGAGACCTGAGAGAGAGGGAGTGTGAGAGACAAGGAGTGGGAGAGACGGGGAGTGAGAGACATGGAGTGGGAGAGAGATAAAGGGAGGGAGGGAGGGTGAGAGGGAGTGGGAAAGAGGGAGTGGGAGAGAGAGATATTAGGGTTTAGGGTTTAAGGGTATAGGGTTGAGGTATTAGGGTTTAAGGCATATTTTTTAGGGTTGAAGGTTTAGGGATAGGGTATAGGGTTAAGTGAATGACCTAGATGGCTAAGGAGGGATTGATGGCCAAGGAGAGAGAGAGAGAGAGGGAGAGGAAACCTTTAGAAAATTAATATTTTCATAATGCAAGCGTGTTTTGAAGAAGTTGAGATATAGTTATTTTGTGTGAGTCAATGGAGTGGGTTGACGAATGGTGGTTAAGTTATTATAGCATAGTTCACACATATCAACCTTCAATGACATTGGAACTAATAAAAATGGAATCATCAGTTGAATTTCACCACATATCATATCTAGTTCAACTAGGTAATATATCTACTTTCATAGTTTTTGAAATTCCTATTGTTATCTTACAGTGTACAGTGTATTTTTAATGTTGAATAATTTCATCTAATTTGTTGCACATATCAATGTAAGGTATGTTTATGTAGTTATTTCAAATGAAAACAACAAAGAGGGACCAAATTATTAGTTGTTTCATTATGTTGAGTCTAAAAAGAAATTGGAGGCCCCAATTATAGATTGAGAAAACATCAAAAACCCTACAAGCTCAATGGTTGTTAGTTGAGCGTGGCTTAGAAGGTATCCACATAAGAGTGTTAATGTTTGGTTGTTTCAAGACTTTGGCACACATCAAAAGATTCTTCATTACTCAAACCTTGTTGTGGCATCCAATGTTCATTTGATAAAATATGGGGGTAGACCTTTGAACAAGACCTTGTGGAAGGTGTGTGAGTCTAGCCATGAGGCAATACTTAAAACAATAAAGAGTAGAGAAAACCTAGATGGTTCGTTGGATTAATTTGTAAGTATGCACATTGGTTCTTATTAATTTGTAAGTATGCACATCAATTTGTGTTAAAGTTTCTAAGCATGCACATCAAGATTATTAGATAGTTAGACCTTTCATTTTTATATTTCAAGTTTACATATGTTTTGGTTCAATGCATAGAATAGACAAGGTAGTGAGCATCAAAAATATCACTACATTGTCAATGTAGTAGCAATGACAAGGTAGTGAAATAGCCTCAAAGAAATGGGTACATCACTAGGAGACCCCATTTATTTGAGGCATTTTTTCAAATAGCTCACTACCTTATCATTGCTACCACATTGACAAAGTAGTGAGCATTGTAAGACAAAATTCCTTAAAGAAATGGGGTCTCATGGTGATGTACATCACCATGAGACCCCATTTCTAAGAGGCATTTTTTCAAACATCTCACTACCTTCTATTCAATATTTCAAACAATATTCCTTCATTGGTTGTGAGTTCATTATTTGACTCAATAGAAGTTGGTCCACTTGATTAAGTAGTCAATTTTCAGTAATTGATTTTTTATTCATCACCTCATTCTATCATTCATCCTATTGATTTTGGCATACCTTTGTGAGAATAAATATTTTTACTCAATGATTAACCACTGGCAATACATCCTTTAAAAATTCAGTTTGATTGATCTCTTAAAAGATGTATGTGTGTGCCCTTTCCTCTTACATTTTATACCATTTTAATTAACATCCTAAATTTAGTAATGTGTAAATGCATTGTTTTACATTAAAAATATAAACTCTAACTTTGACTATATTGTTCTCATATTGTCCTTTTATAAGTTTTCCTACAAGGTAGCAATGATAGGGTAGTGAGTTGTTTGAAAAAATGCCTCAAAGAAATGGGGTGTCATGGTGATGTAATCACTATGACACCCCATTTCTTTGAGGCATTTTTTCAAATAGCTCACTACCTTGTCAATGTGGTAGCATTGGCAAGGTAGTGAGCTCAATACCTTGTTAATGTGGATGCATTGACAAGGTAGTGAGCTCAATACCTTGGTAATGTGGATGCATTGACAAGGTAGTGAGCATTGTAAGAAAAAATGCCTCAAAGAAATTGGGTCTCATGGTGATGTACATCACCATGAGACCCGTACATCACTATGATACCCCATTTCTTTGAGGAATTTTTTCTTACAATGCTCATTACCTTTTCAATGCATCCACATTGACCATGAGGACATCTCTCATTGACACATTTTATCAAATAGTTCATATGCCTTGTCTATGCATCCATATTTCGCATGTGTCTACTAAGGAAATTGCAACCATAACACTCATGAGAATCCCCCCTTTTATGTTTTGATAGATTTCATACACCATTCCAAGGTCCCCTTGCTGCTATGGCTAAAAGCCTAAAACATGTGCTTTTGAACAAACTATGGATGCATGGAAAAAATCTATTAAAGCATAATAGTAAGAAAAAGAATAGACAAGGTATTAAGCTATTTGAAAAAAATCCTCAAAGAAATGTGGTCTCATGGTGATTTCCATCACCATGAGACCACATTTCTTTGAGGTATGTTTTCAAACATCTCATTGTCTTATCTATGCTACCACATTTTCCATACATTTTCCATTTTGGGAATATCTTGCAATCATTCCAATCTTTATGGGTACATTGACAAATGAACAAATGAAGTCAAAGATTCTTGAACTTAAGACTTCCATGGAGAAAATACAATTGGAAATAGATGTTAAGGAAGAAGCAATATGAAATGTAAGTGAAAAAAATGAGAATCAGTGTGGTGGACACTTGAAAGTCTTATCTATAAAGGTAGAGAAGTTTTGTAAAGAAATTGTTAAAAGAAACATTTGTATTCTATAATTAGAAAGACACTTCCAAAGATGATAACAATAGTTGTAGATGCAAAGGCAATAGTTGGAAGTGTTGAAATTGAAGCAAAACAACTGAAGACTAAAATTAACCACTTAGAAAAAGAATTAAAAGACAAGAAGAATATTATCGTCAATGAAAAGGAGGTCAGTCTACTCTAAAAACACTTGAAAAAGAAGCAAACCAAATTTAATGAGATACATAATGTATTCAACGAAGAGATTCTTCTTGTTCTCGAGAAGTTGACGAAGGTATGTGTGTAGATTATTTTTTGTTCATAATACAACCAAATTTATTGTTCCTACACATCTATATGGGTGGTTTTATGCTAGGAAAGGTCCTCTTTTACACCTAAACATGTCGAAACAGTCTGAGCCACATTCTATCGACGAAGTCTCTTAAGAGACCAAAGTGCAAAAGGAAAAGAAACTTTGATGAGTGATTACTCAAAAACCGTGGCACTTGATAACATTCTATTTGAGGCTTTGGGATCATGTAGGGCCCCTCTACAATAACCTCACTCAGTTTTTGATATCTCCAAATTTTTTTCCCGTGGTGAATAGATTTCAGTTGATGGAAAATGAGCCAGTTGTATGTAGTGTAAAGTTGGAAAGTGGTGTAACTTTTGTTCTATTCATCATAAAATCAAACCAACTATTACAACACATATATATGGGTGGTTTTATGCTAGGAAAGGTCCTCTTTCACACTCAAACATTCTAAAACAGTCTGAGCCACATTCTATCGGCGAAGTCTCTTAAGAGACCAAGGTGCAAAAGGGAAAAAAAATTCAACATGAGATTACTTAGAAACCATGGAACTTGGAAACATTTCATCTAAGGCTATGAGATCATGTAGGTACCGTCTATAATAACCTCTCTTGGTTTTTGATAGCTTCAATTCATTTGCTCATTATGAATAGATTTCAATTGATGGAAAACGGGCCAGTTGCATGTAGTGTAAAGTTAAAAAGTGGTGTAACTTTTGTTATGTTTTTCATACGATCAAACTGAATATTCCAACACATCCATATGGGTGGTTTTATGCTATTCAAGGTCCTCTTTCATACTCAAACATGTCAAAATGTTTTGAGCCACATTGTACCATTGAAGTCTCTTAAGAGACCAAAGTGAAAAAGGGCAGAAAACTTCGACGAGTGATTAGTTGGAAATCGCAACACTTGGAAACATTTCATTTAAGGATACAGGATCTAGGGACCCTCTACAATAAACTATCTTTGTCTTTGATACATCCAAGTCATTTTCCCATGGTGAACAAATTTCAGCTAATGGAAACCGGGTTAGTTGCATGTAGTGACAAGTTGGAAAGTGGTGTAACTTTTGTTCTGTTCATCTTACGACTAAACCGATTGTTCCAAAATGTTTGTATGGATGGGTTTATGCTAGGAAAGGTCCTCTTTTGCACCCAAAAAATCTAAAACAGCCTAATTCACATTCTACTTGTGAAGTCTCTTAAGAGACCAATGTGCAAAATTGCAGCAAACTTCGACAAGCGATTGCTCAGAAACCGTGGCACTTGGAAACATTTTGTTTGAGGCTACAAGATCATGTAGGTCCCCTTTAAAATAACCTCTCTTGATTTTTGATAGCTTCAAGTCATTTTCCCATGGTGAACAGATTTTAGTTGATGGAAAACGAGTTAGTTGCATGTAGAGTAAAGTTGGAAAGTGGTGTAACTTTTGTTATGTTCATCATACGACCAACCAACTATTCCAACACGTCCATATGGATGGTTTTATAGTAGGAAAGGTCCTCTTTTGCACCCAAACACGCTGAAATAGTCTGAGCCACATTCTACCAGTGAAGTCTCTCAAGAGAACAAAGTGCAAAAGGGCAGAAAACTTTGATGAGAAATTACTTAGAAACTGTGGCACTTGGAAACATTTTTTATGAGGCTATGGGATCACGTAGGGTCCCTCTACAACAACCTCTCTAAATTTTTGATAGATCCAAGTTGTTTTCCCATGGTGAATAGACTTCGGCTAATGGAAAACGGGTCAGTTGCATATAGTGTAAAGTTGCAAGCTAGGCTAATTTTTGTTTTGTTCTTCATGGGATCAAACAATTAGCATCAACATGTCTAAGTGGGAACATCTACACTATTCATGGTCACTGCGCTTCATTATAAAAGGTTTGTAGTCTTTCCTATTCAAAGGGTCACAACTTTTCGCCTTTGAAAAGTCACAACCAAATTCATATCATCACTATTCATGAGAACCTAAATTGATTTATTTGCAACTTTTCAAATATCTTGGGGAAAAGGAAATTCTTGAGCTTTTAGTTGGTTTTTTTTTTGTCATGCACATCTATTGAAGTTGTTTATTAACTATTATAAGCATGCAATTTTAACTTTTAAATTTGCATTCTTCTAATTATTGGGTTTGAATTCATGTTTAAAAATAGGATGAATATCTATGAAGTTTGTTGTTGGGAAGGTTGATTCATGGTCTCTTAATCTTGAATAATCTAATTCCCTTATGATCTTTAATAATACTTGCATGCCTTGAGTTTTTGTTTGTGAGACTTAGTTGTTACTTTCCATTTACTTTTTCTAGTAGTTATATGATGTTTTCTTTATCTACATCATACATGAAGCATGAAGCATATAAGTGAATGGTAGCATGAAGTATACATATGGAATGGTAGATGTCTTCCTCAATGATATAAAGCATGAAGCATACACATGAAGCATGAAGCATGGTAGCATGAAGCATGAAGCATGAAGCATACACATGAATTTCCTCTGTGAATCACATGAAACATGAATAATGAAGCATTACTATATTCATATGATTGATTTAATGTTCAATAATCTTACAGGAGAATAATGTTAAAACTTTATTAAATATTTATAATTATAGAAAAGAAGAGTGAATGTAAAAGACTTGGATTTTAAATATTTGAAGTAAACTATCTACAAATATCTATTGAAGTGTGGATTTATGATGCAAATATGGACACCATAAATAAAAAAATATTTGTATTAACCAAATAGCCATGTAGGCATACATCAATCTATGTCGATATAAGTATAAAATATATACAAAATAGCCATATAGGCTTACAAGAATTCCATATAGGCATACAATTTCAAGTATATGCAATACAAAATATGTCCAAAAATTCCATATAGGCATACAATAAAGGACCCCAATCAAAAGTCATTGCCCTCCAAGTGGAGGAAATAAATAGGTGGCTTTTGTTGGTCAGGTGGATGGCAATGTGTATGCCACTTGTTTACTTTTAATTTGAGGGTTGCTCCTCCTATTTAGTTACAGATCAAGCTTCCCCTATTACAATAACAAGTAAAGACATTAAAATATAGAAATTAAATTATAAAAAATGATATATTTAACAAAATAATCACTTATCACCACCAAATGATATCTCTCCTCAAGCGAAATATTTGCATGCTTAGGGTATGACATTCCAAAGTCCTATAGAAACTATCCAAATAGAAATTAAACTATGAATCAATAATCATTTGATTTTTCAACAATAAACAGTTATAACAATGAATGTAATTTGAAATTTACTAATATGTCTCATACCCCCATGAGATCCATTGAGTTGTATATTGTGGAAGATACACCATGGTCCATTTCTCTATCAACATCAGGAGGTGATTCTGCTTCCATCATCTGAAAATAAAAAACAAATTATTCAATCACAAAAACTAGAATAGTGATGGAAGTCATAGCTTATAATGTATGAGATAATCAACAAAATTTTGAGTACTTATTGAACTATATATTTCTTACTATTATTCTTACTACTTTCCCTATCCATAGATTATTTGAAAGCACCTATTTTAGGATTTTATCCATAGAAGTAAGGCAGTGAACTGTTTGATAAAATTCTTTGGTAGACATGTACGAAAAATGTGGTAGCATAGAGAAGGTAGTGAACTGCTCAAAGAAATGTGGTCTCATGGTGATGGAATGTCATGACAAATTTGGTTGTCATGGCATTCCATCACCATGAGACCACATTTCTTTGAGGCATTTTTTTGAAATAGTTCATTTCCTTCTCTATGCTATTGTGTTGGGATGGGGTGGATGGTATAGTGTGGTCTTGGTTATGAGATGGAGGGGGATCATGACATGAAGAGGGAGAGGTTTTTTTATCATGAGGGGAAGATGATTATTAGATGGGGTGGAAGGTGTAATTTGAGACTACATTTCAAGAGTGATCATACAATGGAGTGGAAGAGGTACTTTGATACGGACACAAAAAGGATTCCATTAGATGAAGTGGGGGAGAGGGGATTGTGAGAGGGGTGTGAAGGGATATATTTCTCTTGATATGGAAATATATCATTAGATGATATGGAAGGGATATGTTTTTCTTGATTGGAAATGGGATCATGAGATGGAAGGGGATCATATGAAGGAGGGGAAGGGTTTCCTTGAAATTTATATGGAGGGGAATCTATTTTAACATGATTTGGATTAGGAGATGGACATAGTTCATTTGATATATTGGATGGTGTGATGAGGGAGGAAGGTTTTATAGACTCTTCAACTTGGATAGATGGATTGATAGGGGATTCATTTAAGATTTAGGGTATTAGGGTTTATCTTGATGTGGGGGTGATGAAGGTGGATGCATGATATGAGAAGATTGCACCACTTTATTTTTGCATGGGGAAACAACCACCTTTACAAATAGTCCTTGGAGGAAGTTGTTATGAGAGACATGGGATGACTTTGCTTGGTAATAAAGGGGTGATGTGGATTTTAAGGATGTAGGATATGAAAAAGTGGAATAAGAGATAGAAGATTTCATGGATTGGTAAATTGAGGATGAGGATGAGGGCCTTGAAAACGATTTGGAGGGGAATTTTGGCTAAAGACTTGGTTTCTATTTTCAAAGGAAGGGGAAGGATAAGCAAGAGGAGATGGATTAGGATCAGATGAAGGTAGGGAGGATGGAAGCTTAGCACTAATGCCAAGGAGATATCTAAGCATGGCATCCTTATAATTATGGAAGTAGTAGGTGAGGATAAAATTAGTGGTGGTGGATGGGGATGATATGGATGGGACTTGAGGGGAGCTTTGGATGGGGGATTGGTGGAAAATTGGAAATGGATTCAAGGTGATCCACGATGCTCTCATTGTCATCATTTGGATTATATTCGGGTTGGTCAAAAAGGCTATCCTCATCACCATCGATATGATTGGGGATGGTTGGAATGGATGAAGTTGGATTAGAATAGATTAGGTTGGATGGAGGATAGATTAGATGGTTAGACATGGTGGAGGATTGATTGGAAGAAAGATTGGTATTAATTTTAGATGAGGATGGAAATTTGGATGATGATTAGAAATGAACTCTAGGATTGGAAGAATAGGATCTAAGGATGAAGATGGAGGATGGGATTAGATTTGGGGATAAAATCCAAGACCTTAAAATGATTTGATTTGATTAAAGAGGATTATCTATTCTTAAGGCAACGAGTTGTTTGAAAAAATTCCTAATTCCATTACCATGAGACCACATTTATTTGAGGAATTTTTTCAAACAACTCTCTGCCTTGTCTACGCTATTGCTTACTATTATGCTTTGATAGATTTATCCAAGCATCCATAGTTTGTTGGAAAGAACTTGTTTTAGTCTTTTAGCCATAACAGCAAGGAAGTGAACTGTTTGATAAAATTATTTGGTAGACATGTATGGAAAATGTGGTAGCATAGGCAAGGCGATGAGCTATTTGAAAAAATGCCTCAAAGAAATGTGGTCTCATTGAGGAATTTTTTCAAGTAGCCCATTGCCTTGTCTATGTTATTGCTTACTATTATGCTTTGATATATTTTTTCCAAGCATCCATAACATAGAAAAGGTAGAGAACTATTTGAAAAAATGCCTCAATAAAATGTGGTATCATGGAATGCCATGACAAGAAAATGAAATTGGAATTTTCTCCTAGTTATTAGTTATGCTATGTGAAGTAATTACATCATTGCTTATGTTGAATTTCTATAAAACTATATTGTAATTGAAATTTTTCCATCTATCAACATCTAGTTATTTGTTATGCAATGTGAAGTAATTCTTTGAATTTGAAAGATGTGAAATGCAATGTAATCAATGATATGAATATAAAATACACAAATCTATTAAGTACAATTCATTAGTTAAACTCTTTATTCTATTACCTGAGTGAAGGTTTGAACTCCACCGCCATTGGGAGGTGTTGTCATGAAATCTCCAATATTAACCTATTCAACATCCAAAATCAGATATTAGAATACCATTCATATAACATTCTATTCACATGTAATATTTATAATTGTTTACTAGTTACATACCTCAACAAAAGATGTCGTGGAGTAAAAAGGAGGTGGAGGGCCGGTAAAAATAGTATGAACATTATGACCCTAAAATTTTATTAGAATTATTAAACTAAATTAGTTAATCTTGAATTTCAAAAATTAAATTTAATAAATTAAATTCAATGAACATACTAACATTTACCTCAATATCAAGGCAAAAATCCTCATTCAACATGGCATCTATCATCGCCAACCGGTCAGCTACAAAAATAGCCTGAACACTAGCCTCATGAATATTTGTGGGGTGATATGTACAGGTGGACCCGCAAGCCTGACAAATATGGGGTGGAACCCTACCCCTCAAAGTCTCCCCTGGCTCACACTATGCTACAAGACTCACACACTCAATGATACTCTAGGCTAGAGAACTAATAGACAATAGGAGTATCCACCTCAACACTCTCCTTCACAACATAAGGGATAGAAACATGCTCATAAGTCAGTCTAGCGAGTGCTCATCTTGTTGGTTGTTGAGGATCGAGACGTGCACCTAGTCTATCCTGTGACGACCCACCACCTCTCCCCTAGAAGTCCCACATATCAAAATAGTTGGGGATTTTATTGAGGACAAACTCACAGTAGAGTTTCCTCAAGAAATATTGGGGGAGCTCGTTATTGTTGCATGGAGGATGGTCAAAAACCATCCACCACCTCTTCCAAAAAAAATCCTTTATCTCTTGGTGGTTGCACCAGGACAAGAAACCTCTTTCTTGTAAGGTCAAGAGTTTGATTTGTATGTAGGTTAGTGAATAGTGAACACAAGTCATATTTTGTAATTTTTTACTTGTTTGTAGGATAGTTTATTCGCATAAAAATCTTTGTACTCCTACCTCTTATCTGCCCAACCACTTCATTGTTTGCTAATTGCATCTAAATGTGTTAACATAGCTTGAATTTAGTTTACAAGCATGGTTATTTCTGAGGTTGAACTTATAGGATTGTTCAACCTCGCAATTAACTCCTCAATTTTTTGTTGTTGTTTTCAATTCCCCCAATTAAATTTTTTGAGTTCCAAGAGGGTGTTGAGGAATTGTTGGAGGAGTTTGTTTTTGTGGTTGTTCATTAGGATTTTATTGGTGTGCTTGTTCATGAGGAGGAGAAGGATTTTGAGGAGGAGAATCAGGTGGATTTTCAACTCCTGAAAATTAAAGAAATAATCATCAAAAACATATTAAATCTCCCTATTTAACAACAAATTCACAAAAAAATAAAATAAAAATCTTACTCCTTTGAGATCCCCATCAATGTGGCGACATTCTGGTGAAGAAATAAAAAATATTCGGTGAATAAACTGACAAATTTGGGGTCTCCACAATGTGAGTGCGCCTTGGACGAGTTTGCAGGCTACAAATGAAGGAAAAATGACAGTCTAAAAATGAATTGGATTTCTTTTTTTTATTAAAACAACTCATAACATGCTTGCATTATAACACGAGTGTATTATAGGCTCAATGTGACCGAGCCTTAGACTTTTCACACCAAGCCATAAGGCGAGTACATTATAACACGATTGCATTATGGCTTTTCAAAAAAAAAAAAAAAAAGTTGGCCACTTTTTGACCCCCCAACTTTTTGCACCCGCACTTATGAATAAATAAACATTTTATTTATTTATCTAATCCTCACTTTCACGTTCCTCAAATAATTAATTATTATCTCATGCATAATTCCCTCATTTGTAATGACCACTCTTTTCTAGTTGACTAGATAATCAATGTCAATTCACTAATCAGTTAAATCAATTTACTCCTAGTTAGTGAGAGTTGATGAGGCAATCAAATCCTTTAACTCTTCAATCGATTCTCCAAGCAAATAGTTAACTGAAATCCTACAGCTAGTTGCAATCAACTAACTCATTCATCAATTCCTCTCAAGGATTCTTGACCCTTAATCTTGATCATTCACCTCTTAATCTTGATCATTCATTCAAATCAAAAAATTCTATAAAAGTAGCCCTCACATCTCGTTGATGGCTAACCATGAACTTTGGTGTTTTGCATACATTGATCTTATTCACACATTTAAGCTTGAAGAGAAGAAGATAACTAAGAGAAAAGCAAGGCAAAAAATAACAATGGAGGTAAATCACGTTGACACTATGAAGGTAATTATAATTCTTTATTAATTCATTTATTTATGTTGATTGTACTCCATTGGCCAATTTGGATTATGTTTGGTTTTGAATTGCAATTTTTGTGGGGAATTTGTTAGTTCATTACCTCTTTTATAATTAATCTCAATTTTCCAGTTGACATGAATAATGAAAGATGTTCATATAATCATTTGCATGAAAAAAAAGAGTATTTATTTTTATGATCTTTGGATATGCATGTTTTTGAAATGTTAAACAACATTTACAGGGCGTTGTAACCTACACAACGAGCCACAAGGGCCAAAAAAGGACAAGTCTTAAACAGCTAACATAAACATGAAAAAAACTAGAGACAACCCATAGGCAGCACAACAACAACAGACAGACCAGCAACAGGAGCAACTAATTGGCATCGTCCCAGTTCTTGATCAGGAGGTCCACCGCCTTGTCTCCCACCCACTCTTTATTTTCCTGGCTATTGTTCCCCTCCAGTTCCTCTTTTATGGCATTTGGATATGCATGTTATTCTATATGTGAATTGGGTTTACCTTCTGGGATAGGGTGTCAAATATGGACCAACAGAGAAGGTTGATCCTTTTTTGGGATCTCTCAATTTATTTGTGTTTTGGCCAAAGCCATGTTTTCATTGAAATGGATGAATGTTTCCTAGAAAATTATATTGATATGTTTCTCTGACATATCTTGATAGTAGGACATTGCATGTTCATGTTAGAAATGCATGTAGATATATCTAGTTGGGCTAGGATTCCCTCCTACTTATTGTTTCTAGGTTGCTAGGTATTTCATGTTGCTAGGTATTTCATGTAGGGTCGAGTATTCTTTGAGTAGGAATAATTTTGGAGAAGAGTAAGCTTCATGGCTGGGTAGAAAAGTGCTTGAGCCATGCTCGCAACTCTTAAGCTTGTGGATTATTGTGAGGGTCAATGGTGGCTTTAGACTATATTTATTATGTTCTCATATCATTATTTGTATTTGTAAGCCCGAATTATATAATTAGTTGACTACATGGCATGAGATCTTGAGTTGTACTTTTTTATATCATATATTATGTGTTTTTACCTAGATTACACACTACACATATGAGGATGTGATATGACATTTATTTATCTAATGAAGTTGTTACATTTAAATTCCATTTTTATGAGATATCGAGTTACTATTTATTTTCATGAGATTATTTAAGGGTCTCAATTGTTACATTCAACCCTCCATGGTCTATTGATGAATGGATTTCACTTGCCTAATGACAACCCTAGCCTTGTGAGTGAATTTAGTTCTAGGAAGTGGAGCAGTGGTTTTGGGACACAACAACCTCTTCTCAAAATTAAAAAAAAAAGAGGAATTTTGAGATACTCCATTAACAAAGTCTTGATTTGAAAATGAAGACCACTACTATCATATCATCTTTTAAAATTTCCCAAAATTCTTTAAAAAAATATATTTGGAAACTATTAGGATTGGGAGACTTACCTTTCTTTATCTAGAAAACAACAAACCTTAAATCCTCTATTGAAATGGGTTCTAGGAGTTGTTTATTTATGTCCTCTAAAACCAAGGGAGGGATACACCCAATAATGATTATCTAAATGACTTCATCCCAAGGACCTTGATCTAAAAATAATGAGACAAATTTCCCAACAATTTTTTTGGAGATATCATTAAAGGAAGATAGTTATTCCTCATAAGCAGAAGTGAGAGAGACTAAAACATTACTTCTTCTCCTTCATCAATTTGTGATAAAAAGAGGTGTTCTTGTCACCTCCTTGGAGCCAATCAATCTGATACTTTTATTTCTAATAGATCTCCTCCTTGAGTTCCCATTCTAAGATATCCTTAGCATAAAAGGATTCTTCCCATTGTAGATCCTTAGTTGTGCCTTCATCTATAATCTAAAAGGTAATTCTCTCCAAATTTTCTTGAATGATGCTTTTAGTTTAAATATTTCAAAATGAAAATATGTTCAAATTCTTAAGCTTATACTTAACAAACTGAAGATGCTTAAAGAAGTACATAGTCGTACTAAAAGTAGGTTTTCCTTCTATCCACCATCCCTCCATAAGTTTATACAAATCAAAGTCTTGAAGCTACATCCATTATAACTTAAAGGGTGGAATTTCCAAAATTGAGATCATCGAGGAATGGAGAATAATAGGCCAATTGTCAAACCCTTTCCATCCCAAAATCTCTAAAATTGAAGACAAGTTATTGTCAACCCAAAAATCACAGAGAAGAAAATTGTCTAGCCTTTCTGAAATAGATTTAGTTCCACACTTACGATTGATCCAAGTGAAAATTCCACTTCTTGGAAACCGATCCACTAGATTGATAAAGGATTGTTATTTTAAAAAATTAATAGGATCATAAACATTTGTAAGAAAAATATAATCTCTAGAGTAAAAGCAAGATATCATCATAGAAATTGATTTTTTGTTCTCAACCCTAGGATGAATTGACTTTGTGAGGGTTCTAAAGGTAAGCCACCCCTTTAGAATATCTATGAACTCCTATACTAACATACCTCCCTCCTCTCCAAATATTTGAAGATATACTTTTCATATCTTTATTTGAAAGCTTTATAAGATCTTGAGTAGCCTTTTATCAAGGTGTGATACTCAGACTCCTTGCATTCCATAAAATGACAATAATTTTGGTGGGTTAAAGAAATGGTTATCTAGCACCTTGATGACACCAGACTCTGCCAACAATTCCTTCCTCTGTATACTTGATATATTATCAATACCCCCCTTCTTGATGAGCTTTTGTTGGAGCTCCAACACAAGGGGAGCCTTCTTTTTTTCATCTTCATTTTCCCCTCGTTATTTCATTAGATCCAATAGCTCGTTGGTTTCATTTATGAATTTTGCTCATTAGAATAATTAATATCACTTTCAGTCTAAATTAATTGTTAATTTTTTTTGTTGATAAAAGGCAAGTTGCCTATATATATTTATATATATTTATAAAAGTATGTAAAAAAGTATATATTGAAATGTTTTGTCTCTCATCAGTCAAATTCAAATTTTAACCCACCTATTCAGGCTAGACATTAACATATCTATTTATGCTTGTATCCCATAATCCCCAAAAAATACATAACACCACCATGTTTCTTTTCCCAAAATCATTACATAACTCGAATACTATTCATCATATCACCTTTCTATCTAAAACATTGAAAATTTTCAATTTGAAGCCTATATTCTGCAAAAAAAGAACTGCTTCAATTAACTATTCTTCCATCTGGTCGATTGATACCTCGTTCTCATCCTGGTGTTCTTCAAAATCATCGACGGTAGATTGCATAAGAGGCATTATGTTCAAATTCAAGTCCATATTGTTTCCATCACCTTGACCAAAGTATTGGCGAGCACCAACTTGTGGGACATCCTTTTGTGGCACAACAACTTGTATACCAAACCCCTCTAGAGCAACTTCTTTTGTTTCAACCTTTGGTACATTTTCCTCTGGTATAACAGCTTCTAGAGGATCATGGTCATGGGTGAGTAAAACTAGAATTGCATTAACTCAGACCAGTATCCTCTTAACTAGTTCAAACTCAATCTCCCTTGAAAATTTGTTCCAAGCCAGCAACAAAAAAAAATGATTTTTTTGTTGACAGAGTTCTTAATTGCTATGTATATTGCCATGAAAGAGGGCTTGCACAAGAGTAGATGCCTAGGAAAGAGCCCTCCTACATAACCCTTCCCCTTCCACAAATCATAGCTTTCGCATGCTCTCAATAGGGTATCATTCGGGGGAGATGCCTCTTTGACTACTTTATTTGTAATGCATTCAATAGCCCTAAAGCTTTGCAGCAGGTCTAACAGATCAGAGATGAAGATAGAAAGAAGTTGGGAAGGAAAAATTAACCTATTGCTTTATGGTTCTAAACTTTCTTGCTCAATAACTCTCTTCACAACCTTCTTGAATTGATGACAATTCCCTTTGAACACAAGATGGAATTCCATCTCATCAATTACTTTTGAAAACGGTAATTCCCATTCATTGACTGGGATTGCCGCTCTGTAATTCCATGACACATACTCCATTTGCATCTTTTGACAAGCCTTGCACCTTCTTTGGTTGATACAGCCTTCTCCACAGGCGGATGAAATCTCCCACGACATACAGGCAGCCTTCGAAAGAACTTTCTTGAAGATATCGTCTTTCCAAAAGAAATGACAATGTATTTGAAAGCCTCATTGAAATTGAATAAATGAATTTGTTCACACATTTTCCTCTGAAAACCGTGCCTTGAAATTATTACTCTAACTCCTTTGCTCCTTCCCAAACCATATGAAATCGACTTTAGCACATGACAGGAGATATGCCATTCATTTTCATAATGAATATGTCAGGTGATAAGATAGGGAATTACACTCGCTTCAAACATATTAGCCTTATCCAAAATTAGTAATGACCTGAGTGCTAATTGTTTTAAATCTAAATTTGTTCTTCTCATTTCCTTAATTGTGTTGTGATTGTATAAAAATTTAGACACTCATTTCCATGAGATTGTTATTTTTAAATTATAGTTTATCACACATTAACAAAATTCAAGAATTCTATAATCCATAATCTTTAGAAGATTGTAGAAATAGTTTTGAGTAAAGAGAATTTTTGAATCAATATTTTAGATCACTAATTATAATTTAAATAATGATTTGTCTAGGACTTCAAATATTCATTTTTAGTGTAATAAAGCAAGCAAAATCTTATAGGAATTAAGGAAATTAAACTTAATTAAGATTTCATTCAATGTTTTTTTAGCAAGTTATAAAATTTTATATTTTTAGAGTGATAGTGATATTAATTATTCTATATTTTCAATGCAGCACAGAATTTTTTTAACACAATCATAACATAAGATTGAGTGATGCGACATCTCACATATATTTAACTAGCAATCACACCTTGGTGTACAATGAGTATGCCAAAAAGTGTGGAAGGTCAATTAGGAAGAATTTTGGTCTATTTTTTGCATATATTTGTATAGTACATGAGGCCAATTGGTAGGTTATTTACCAAATGATTTTATTTGTGCAATAATAGTCTCATTGAAGTGGTGATAGATTCAAATCAAGTATTCATCCACTTATAGGGATCTAAACATGACTGAAACAAGACCTCTGAAATAGGAAGATAATCATGCTTCACTACCAAGAGAGCCATGTTATGTTTGCAATAGGGAGAGAGAGAGGGAGAGATAGAGGGGGGAAGAGTGTGTGAGGGAGAACAAGCTAAGGAGATAGAGATAGAGAGGAAGATAGAGATAGATATGGAGATGTAGATGGATATGGAGAAGGAGAGGTGTATGGAGACAAGGAGAGGGAGAGATAAAGAGAGAGAGGAGATAGATAGATAGAGATGGAATAGATAATATATAGAGATGGATAGAGGGAGAGAGAAAGATAAAGATAGATATAGGAAGTGATATAGAGAGAGAAGTAGAAAGAGGAAGAGATATAGGGGGAGATAGAGATGGAAAGATAATGAGATAGATATAGAGGGAGAGATGGAAGAAGAAATATGGAGAGATAGAGATGCAAATAGATATAGATATAAAGGTCTTAGAAGAGGGAAAAGGGGGAGACATAGGGAGAGAGATGGATGGATACAAAGAGGGATACATGTCTAGAGATAGAGGGTAAAAAGAAAGAGAGAGGTAGAGATGAAGATAGAGTAAGAGAGGAAGGAGACAAATAAATATAGATATAGAGAGAGGTAGAGGGAGAGATAAAGAGAGATAAATAGGGAGATAAAGAGGAATACATAAAGAGATATAAATGGAGAAGGAGAGATATATAGATGGTGAGATAGAGTGATGGAAAGATAGCAATGTAAGGAGATATAGAGAGAGGGGGAGATAGGAAAATAGAGAGTAGAGGTAGACAAATAGAGATGGAGAGAGGGAGAGAAAAATAGTGGAATACGAAGAGGAGAGATAGAGATATGTGGGAAGAGAAAGGGAGAGAGAGGTAGAGATAAAGAGATAGATGGGTAGATAGGGAGTGAGGGACGGAGAGATGGGAGAGAAATAGAGGTAAAAGAGAGAAGTAGAGAGATATAGAAAGAGGGGGTGATGGAGAGAGAGGGAGAGTTGGGAAGATAGTGATAGAGCGGGCATAATAATGAGATAAAGGATATGATAGAGACAAGTGATAGAGTGAGGGAGAGAGAGATAGAGAGAAGGGGAGAGATAGAAATAGAGATAGGGAGAGAAATAGGGAGTGTGTGTGTGAGTGAGATATATATGGCATAATAATGATAGGGAGAGAAATAGGGAGTGTGTGCATGAGTGAGAGATATATATAGATAGAGATAGGGAGGGGGAAACATGGTGCATGTGTGTGTGAGAGAGAGATATAGAGATAGAGCTTAGGAAATATATATATACATATACATATGTATATATGTATAATATATGAATATATGTATATATATTTATATATATATTTATATATATATATATATTTATTTATTTATATATATATATATATTTATTTATTTATATATATATATATATTTATATATATATGTATATATTCATATATATATATATACATACATATATATATATATATGAATATATGTACATATATGTATAATGTTGGAAATAGGATGTCATTTAATTGCAATCCTAAAATATTATTTATTTCATGTATCTCCTAAGTCCCTGCAATGTGTTTAACAACACTAGGATTAGGAAGGGATTAATATTTGATGAAATAATCATGTTAATTGACATTTGTAAGTTATTCTAAATGTTAGGAACATGTGGGGACGCCTTGGAATGGGCTCCTACAAAATAGGAGCACATGGGAACACACATGGGAGGTGACACTCACCTTGAGTTCAGTTAACTGATTGGTAAATTGAGTACACTTCAAAAATGCATCTTAGGTTCTTACAAAATAGGGATTTTGATTTATGCATGTTGAGTACCTATAAAATAGGGTTTTAAGTTCAGTTAAAGTTCAGTTGAATTTTAGTTGAAGTTCAGTTGAATTTTAGTTGAAGTTCAGTTCAATTCAATTCAATTATGGTTCAGTTATCTTTAGTTAGTTTTAGTTGAATACTAGCTGACTTCAGTTAACTTGGAATTCATGGCTAATAAATTGAGTTGCATGACAGATAACAAGAACTACCTTCAGTTAACAGGGGATGACCATTCTTGCATGAATGGTGTTGAGAAATGTTTCAATTAACAAGAAATATCTTGGACCCACTTTGGGTGCCCAAGTTGGCTTCTTGGAATTAGCTCCTTTGCATGTTGAGATATTTTTGAAGGCTTAGTTAAGTGGGGCCCTCTTTTGGGTGCCAACTTTGAGGATGAAGCCTTAAGATATTTACAGGATAAAGGTTGAGTTATGACCTCATTTTGGGATGCCCAAATGGATGAAGGAGATGATTTGACATTGTTCTTCATGACACAACTCTACTTGCATGAGATAGGCATACCTTCTAGGGTTAGGGCTTGAGAATTTTTATTGTAACTCATTTGGAGTTTACAATGTTGATTAAAGTCTATTTATCTCAAGCAAGTTGTAGAGAGAGTTTGCGAGTTTTATTTGCAAGTTGTGAAGAAGTTTGGTGAAGGCAAAAGAGGCATTCTCAAGCAAGAATTGAAGCTATTGTAATCTACTTCAAAGATTGAATAATAGATTAATTCTTGGTGGAGTTTTTTACCCGAAAGGGTTTTCTTCATGGTACATGCTTTTGTAATATTTCTAATATCATATATACTTCTTCTATCAACTTATGTCTAGATTCTACAAACAGTAAAATGGATTAATCAGATAATCACCCACAAAGAATCTGTAACAAAGGAAAAGCATATTTAGATCAACAATATTAAAGTTTTACAAGGTATTAAGCTACTAAAACACCTCAATTGTCAATAGTATGTATGTATAGAGAGAGAGAGGGAGGGAGATAAAGAGGGAGATAGAGAGAGAGGGGGAGATAAGGGTAGAAAAATAGAGTAAGGGAGGAGATAGGGAGAGGGAAATAGAGAGGGGAAAAGAGAGAGATGGGAAGAAAAATATAGAGAGAAATATGGGAGAGAGAGGAAGAGAGAGATTGATAGATAAAGAGAAACATAGAGATGGAGAGGGAGACACATATATAAAGATATCTCTCTATTTTTGTTCCCATCTCTCTCTATATATACATCTCCATCTATCTATATATATCTTCTTTTCTTTCTCTTTTTTCTCCCTTTACCTCTCTATATCTTATCTTTATCTTTCTTTCCCTTCTCTCTTCCTCTCTCTTTTCTCTCTATCTATTTTCCTCCTTAAGTGTGCAATGGGTACATTTAAGAGGTCTTATAGGTGAATTATCATATCCTTAATCAAATGTCATAATACCCTTTGTATAACTCCCTAGGAACACATGTTATCCTTGGATTGTTGGCACAAAATGACTGATCAAAAGTAAGTTTATCTCTCTCTAACTTTTAATTTAGATTTTAGATTTTAATTTTTTTTTATTATATAAATTAAAATAAAAATTCAAAATTAGGGGTTGGGGCCCTAGCTCGGTTGGCTAAATCTTTCCTATTACAGGAGGTTGGTCACGAGCTCTAGTCTCCCCCACCCCCATGGTACTGGAGGGCGTGTCGCGCCAGCGCCACTGGTCACATTAAAAATTTGACCAGGCGCACTGCAGTTTATAGGGGGTTGTGCTACCCAATTCCTACAGTCTAATAAAAAAAATAAAAAATATATATTCTACAATAATTAAAATTTTAATAAGACGATTAATTATTAATTAAATTTTATTCTAATAACTATTAATTATTTTTTGTAGTTTCATAAGAAGACATAAATAATTAAAATAGATATAAAACTTAAGTCTAAGTTGTTAATTAAAAATTAAAATAGAATAAACTAAATGCAAATATTAATAAAAATAATAATTAAAAAATTAATAATAATAAATAAAAAACTTATCAAGTTAATAAATAATTAAATAAAAATTATTTAATTAATTCTAAATTTATTAGCATTGAAATATTAATAAAAATATAATTTTATTTTTCATTTCAATCTTATCAACTTATTTTCTTTTCTTTGTTAAGAAAAATTATCCCATTAAAATGTTAAATCATTTTGAAAATAAAATTAGAGAATTTTATTAGAATTGAAATATTAAAAAATTATAATTTTATTTTTCATTTCAATCTTATCAACTTCTTTTTTATTTTTAAAATAAAAATCTTACTTTTAAATTGTTAAATCATTTTTATTAAATTGGTGAAATGGTGGGGCTTCTTGCCTATAGAGCCAACAACCAAGGTTCAAACCTCGCGAGGTCGCTCTCTACCAAGTTAAAAATGGAGTTTTCTTACCCTGGTGTTAAGGGGAGGCTCCTTGGTGAACTGGTGGGGCTTCTTGCATGTAGTGCCAACAACCAAGGCCCAAACCTTAATATCTTTAAAATTGAGAGAAGAAGGTGTATGAGCTCTACTAGGTTTTTGTGGTTTTTGCAGTCACCCTTGGCCCCTATTGCGTCATTCTGCGTAGGAAACCCCTCTTTTCATGTGTGTACGATCTCATTTATTGTGGTTTTTGTGTTTTAGTATGCCTTCAACTGGCTCTAACCCAGCTCAATGGCTCCTCCTCCAAACAAACATCCCCAGAAGTTTGTTTTGAAAGTCTTTCACGAGGTAAGAATTTTGACTCCCCAGTTGATGTGATTTTTCCTTTACCAAATTTTGATTCTACTTGCCAATGGCTTGAGCAACACACCCTTGTGGGTTATTTTGTTGGGAGGACTCCCCCTAAAAGTGTGTTGAAAGAATGGGTTAGCAAGGCCTGGGTCCCACATGGGGTCTGCCTTGATATCGTCCAAAATTTTACCAAGGGTTTTTTTTTGTTTCGGTTCGTGAAATTCAAGCATGTACAGGCTATCTTAGTCCATGGTCCTTGGTATGTTAGGTCATCCTTGGTGGTTTTCTAGGTATGGACACAGGATTTTTCTATCTCAAATGACACCAAGTTGCGGGTCCTGGTCTAGATTGAATTCCCTGGCTTGCTTATGCCTTGTGTACATTTTTTGAACCATATTGCATCCTCACTAGGGATGGTTATTTGCATTGAGCCAGATAGGTTTTTCCAGGCCCGGCCCCAGAAATGAGTCTATGTGGAAATAAACCTCTCCAAGGATTTGAAAGAATCCATTGATATTCAAATTGGAGCTCTCTAGCATAACCAAAAATTCACTTATTTTAACTTGCCCAACACATGTTATAGGTGTCAATCAGCTGACCACAAGATTAAGGACTACCCTTTGGCAGTGCCTCATACACGTTCGTCATGAGATACTAAAAAGCCTCGTCAGGTGGAACCTTCTGTTAAGGTTGATGAAAAGTGGACCATGGTTACAAATCAAAAAAATAAGTCAATTGGTTCTGGGTCGGCCTCTAAAGCCTCTGAACCAACAAAGGTCATTTCAAACCCTTCAAGGAAGGGGACGAATGCTCCTATTGGAGCTGCTAATACTTCGGTGTAACCCAGGACAAAGGCAATGCCTTAGACTCTTGTCATTATGTTTACTCAGCCGAGCGTTTCTCCTCCTGTGTCAGGAGCTCAAAGGCAGTCTCGCAGCCCGTCTCCACCGTGTGAAGAGGGTGAATATGTGCAAGAAAAGTGGATATTCTCATCTTCGTCTATTCATATTGGGTCAGTTCCACAAGATTTTTTCCAGAATAATTTCTCTTCCCTGAATGAAGAGGAACCAAACTTCGATAATATGGAGGAGTTTCACTCATGAACTTCCTCTCATGGAATGTTCGAGGTCTGATAGACCTCTCTAGAAAGTATTATGTTAGGGATACTTTGCAAAAATATTATGGTATTGAAGTGCTTTGTCTTCAAGAGGTTAAATTTTTTGGATGTTTGCTCGCTTTGGCTTGCCATTATATTTGGTCATCTAGTAAAATGTTTTGCAATATGCATGAGGCTAGGCATGGCGGAGCTGTCACCCTTTTGTCTGCACGATAGCATGCTTGTGTTGTTGACCATGGGTCTGATCCTTCTCATCAGCTTGTTGGATTCTTCTTAACATTGGTAATAATTTCATTGGGATTATTAATGTCTATGCCTCTAATGATGCTATGGAGTGATCTTTGTTTTGGCGCTAGATTGCTAATTCTTTACCACTTGCTACCTGGTTACTATGTGGGGATTTCAATATGGTTGAGATGGTGTATGACAAGGAAGGCACCCTACCATTCAGATGGGTAGATGGCGAGTGGAAGGCATGGTTTTACATGCGCAATAAATTAGGACTTTTTGATCCCAATATTGGTCGTCGCCATTCTCATTCTCTCTAGCACACTTGGTGTAATTACAGGGCCGATTCTGAAAAAATATTTAAATGCCTTGATCATGCCATGATCTCGACTCAATCTTTTTTCTCTTTTGACAGCTCTCCTCTACCAGTTAAGTCATTAGTGGATGTGACTCTATCCGATCACTTCCCTATTTATTTTCACATTGAATGGGAGTCATGTGAGCCTCACATGTGTAAAAATCAATTCTTTTTTAACACGTCTCTGCTCTGCCACAAGCCTACCCTGGCCCACATTCGTAGAGTGTCAAATTTGGAGTGTAGACTAGCTCATCATATAGGTTGGATTACCTTGTGGAATGATGCTATCACATGCACTGCTAGATTTCTATGTATTTATGAACGTTAGCTAGCTATCTTTCATCGGCGGTCTAATGAAGCTACCACCATCGACCTACACTCAGCGACTAAAGCTTTGACAACCAACCCTTTTTCCCATCATTGCAATTCAAGGTGGCGAATTTAAGGCACAAAAAACAAGTGGCTAACAATTATGCTACCAGAGGTGCATAGATCAAAGCTCAGCTACATTGGCTGAAAATTGGTGATCGTGCCTCCAAAGCTTTTTTTTGGCATTGTGTGTCAAGCACTCATCCCCAGGCATTAAAAAAATCAAAGATGACATTTAGGTGCTCTCTGAGCTCCCTGACATTCTCTAGAGATTTATGTGTCATTATGAGAAGGTTTTCACTACATAGTAACCCACACCTGTGCGATAGCAAGCCCTCCAGGACTACCTTTTTGTTGTGCCAAATAGGCTTACCCCAGCCTAGAGAAATTTTTACGATCAATTACTAAAGGAAGTTGTTCATTCCATGGCTGATGATAAAGCCCCAAGGATCGATGGCTTCCCTTGTGAATTTTACAAGGCCCTTTGGGACTGCGTTGGGTAGGATTTGCATCATGTTTACTTAGAAGCTTTTCATGCTAATTCTCTAGGTAACTTAATAAACAAAGGCAATATAAAATTCATAGGTCTAAATATAGGTATCCGAAGGACATCTGCAATTGGAGGCCTATCACGCTTCTCAATGTCTCCTACAAAATTATTGCCAAGGCCTTGGCTCTGAAGATCTATCATCTCTTGCCTTAGATTATGTGCCTGGAGAAAATTGGGTTCATCAAATCTAGGTTCATTTTGGATAATATTATTGTTGTTTGGGAAGGCATGGAATGGGCCCGACGTTCAAACCAAAAAGCCATTTTTGTTAAAATTGACTTTTCCAAAGCCTATGACCACATTGAATGACCTTTTATTCTTTCTATGTTACAAGCTTTGGGTTTTGGGCCTAATTTCATTCAGGTTGTTTGTATGCTTTTTGTGGATGCCTTTGCTTGTATCACCATCAATGGCTGCCAATCTTCTGCATTTGGAATTTTTCGTTCCATTCGGAAAGGGTGCTTGCTTTCCCCCTCTCTATATGTGCTTATGGTTGAAGGATTTGGCTACCTCTTGGCCAATGCAATTTCCCAACAACGTGTCAAGGATATTTCACTACCCAACTCTCAGACTCAGCTAGTTAATGGCCATTTTGCGGACAACTCTTTCCTCACTCTCCTAGAGGAAGAAGAGACTATTAAAGCGGCCTTGGTTTGCCTTAATACTTTTTGTTAGGCTTCTGGCTCTTCCATTCAGTGGCACAAAACTTTGTGCTACAGACAGTCTATTTTTCCCACTCCTCCTTGGTTTCAATAGTATAATTGGAAGTGGATTGGGCCAGGATAAAAAATTTGGTTCCTGGGCATTCCCTTTGCTTTCCAGGCGTCCCCAGCTGAGCTATGGAAAATTGTGCTTTACAAAGTCAAGCAGAAGCTTTCTTATTTAATTACCAAGCCTCTTTCCTTGGCAGGGAAATTCCAGGTGTGCTCTAAAGTTTTGGCAGCTACCCATGTCTATTATTCCTCTTGTTGGGCCCCTTCCAAAGTTGCCTATGGCAAGCTTGAAAAGTTGCTTAGAGATTTTATTTGGGCCTCTTTTGAGTCCCACGAAGGGTTTCATCATGTTGCTTGGGAATTTTGTTGCCTTCCTAGAGATTTTGGAGGACTTGGGTTGCTCTCCACTCAATGACAAGGAACTGCTCTATGTGTTAAATGGATTATATGTGCCCTTACTGGGGACGAGCCCTGGAAAATTCTTCTCAGGTATTGTATTCGATCAGACTTTCCTACTCATAGACCTACCTAGAAAGGGATTGGTTTTCAAACCATTATATTCATGAAGGAACCAGTCCAAATTGTTGGGACTTTTGTGGCCAAAATTATTTGGCATGCTTGGGAGGTTGTCAAGCCTTGGCTCTGGTGGGATGGCTCTGGATTTCGTGATGGGTTTTCGCTCAACTAGCATAATATTTGGTGGTCACCTCTTTTTTCTTGTAATGGTCAGTTGTTGGCTAAGTCGCCTTGGCTTAAAGTGCTTAGATTCCACAAGAAGGGTATCCAAACCTTGCAACAATTATTTCATAGATCCACGATGTGTATCATATAGTGGGAAAAATTATGTGCCTTGTACAGGCTTCAAAACTATGACCATGCTACTTATGAAGGTATGGTGAATGATATTCCTATAAAGATGCTTCATAAGGTTGGAATTTGTGGGACCAAACCCTGGTAGAAAGACTAGAAGTGGTTTTCAGACACCCCTTTCAAGAACTACAAGCCTTAGCTTGGTTACAGGTGGATTTCACCACACTTTCCTATTATCTAAAGTTTGAACTAGAGGTGGCTTCTCCAATCCTCCACTCATGTCTAGCATAAAATATTCGTTGCCACTTAGTCTGCAAATGTTATTCTAAAACTTTCCCACTTTTCTTGGTGTATTCTTTCTAAGGCTTTCTTGTGGGCTCTTAGCTTGTTCACTTGGGGGTCCAGGACCCTCGCTGCCCTTTTTGTGGGCAAGCTGAGACTTTTAAACATCTTTTCTGGTTTTTTCCCAAAGCTCAACAACTTTGGACTTGGATTCATGACTTCTTTCAGCCCTTTAGGTTGGAGCTTTTTTCTTGGCATATGGTTCTATTGGGAGATTCGCCTAGAATTCCTGTAAAATTTACCCAGCTTTGGCACACTTTCAAGGAGGAAATCCTCTTTAATCTCTAGAAAGATAGAAATTCCCACATATTTTCTCATTCTCAAATGGATATTAATGTTTACTTATATGCTAAAGCTATTATTTGTTCTAATGTGCTCTTATAGATTCAGGTGCAAGCTAACAAAGTTGCACTTGAGGTTGCTCACCTGCAAATTTTGTTAGATCGCTAAGGCAATGCCCCATGTATTGTTGCTCAAGTTCCCACTTCACCCACCTCTTCCCACAGTTGGTCGCCTTCTTGGGGCCAGCAATGGAGTGGCTCTGTGTGTCCCCACTCTCAACCTCCTCTTCGGCAAGATTCTTGCCCTCCTTGGCGAACCCGCTCTCCTCTGTCACGGGCTAGCCAAGGGTGGCCCTTTGGTGGCACTTCTAGGAGTGATGGTGGCGGTTCTGGGTGGCCCTTTGATGATCCTCCTTCTCTTGGCTCTGGGTGTCTAGATACTGGTAAAAAAATTCGCATCTGGCGCTTGCAATCTTTCCCCAGCACGAGGATGAAGATAAAAAGAAGGAAAAAGATGTTGACGATGGTTGGGGTGCTCCTCCTGACGTCATTCTAGACCCCGCTAATGTATGGGGGAAGAACATGGATGAAAAAGACCCTCCTGGCTCTATTGGCACTGCTTTGGCCACCTAATGGCCTTTTGTTTATATATTTTTTAATCATGGACTTCTAGGCTTGGCCCATGCGACTAGTTAATTTTTTATTTTTTTGGGCGTTGTCCATTTGACTCTCAGGGTGTGCCTTCTTACCACCCATCCATTTTTTGTGAATATGTAACTTTATCTTAATTTAATATAGATAAAAGCCTATTCATAAAAAATATATATATTAAATATAATATAATTCTATTTTTTATTAAACCAATGCAATAAATTACATAAAGAATGGTGGTCATAAGCTTCCCATAAAGAGAAAATACAACACAATAGATCAAAACTGCACAAAGAAACCACTAATAAACCATCACATACAAATTACAACAACAACGAACAACTGCAAGAGAATCCCTTCAAACTCTAAATTTTACCATACACTGAAGCTTTGTGGAACACATTACATCATTTTTATGCAGGTGAAATATTTTTCATTTAATCTTGTACAACTGAAAACTGATTTTCACATTAACTTTGGGAACTCCTTACAGTTGTGAACATAAGAAGACAATTTACATAATAACATCAGAGTAAAACTTTAGCATTTTTTATTCCAGATGAACATTATGATCAACAAAAACAACCATACATCTACTTTTCCATATATTAAACAAGGCAATCTTCCTTATAGAATCAACAACAATATTATTTCGTAGGCCCGAGCCCAAAATGGCTTCTTTCGAACTCAAAACATGCTCGAAAATTGTAGGGAGATAATAAAAACAACCTTCCATTTCTTTTTCGTCCAAGATAAATTCCAAAAAACATGTTTTAGACTTTCAATACATTTACAAAAAGGACAATTAACAGGTTGAACCTGCATATGAACCAACTTGTCACAATAGGAAATTTATAGTGCAAAATTTTCCAAGTTAAAATTTGAACATTAGCTGCAGTTTTTGAATGCCAAATTTGATAACTAAGATTTTCCCAAGTTTTTTCTTTAAACCTACAATTCCATTTCAAATTCAATCTAGGATTTAAAGGAAAGTATGAAAGCAACTTCAAATAGACCTTTTTAAGTGGAAACAATGAGAACTAACTCTTGGTGATGACTCACAATGTCACATTCCCAAACTCACAATGTTTTGTTACCAAAACTGGTGGCAATGATTATTTTCCACTTTTGAAACTAGCTTGGATTTATCTTAACTTATTCTTCAACAAAATACAAATAGAAAATTTCAATAAGATGTGCCAATACCACGTAGGCTTTCAACAATGAGTAGCCAACGACAAAAAGAAAATAAAGGTGTCACAAATTGCCTCCTTCATTGAAATGTTTGTGCAGCAATTTAAACATCATGAACAATGTTAATCTTATTAGAACCAGTAGATCCTCACAACTCTCCTTACAAAACACAAAAAACTAACCAAAATTTACGCATCAATAAAGGACAACAACATAGAGCTAAATAATAATGCAAAGAAAGAATAAACATGCAACTGAAGGTTAATTCTATTGCAGCTATGGTGGCACCCCTATGCTAGCTCAAATCTCCATGCCCATTTATAACATTCTTCTTTACCATGCCTCTCTTTGTCTTTTTCCTTTCTTGTGCCCAACAATTTGGTTTCCCTCTTTTATATGCTAACCTCAATCACCTCCCCTTCATGTTAAAATTTTCTCTCCTTTCATGCCAAAGCAACCATTTACTTTCATGCCAAAAAACACAAATTTCTTACTGTCGATCCAACTTCTAAAAATCTCTTTGTAACTATTTCTTGTCTTCTTTTTTTTAACTATGTGGGTGTGTAGCCTCTTTTAATTTCAATTATCTTTGCCTTCCTACATTGAAGCTGCAAACTTATAAATGTTTCTTTTTACTTGGATCAGGCTCTCTTCTTTGTTTGTTTTCCACGTAAAAAATCTCTAACTGCCTAATTTTTCCTATGCTAAAATATGTTGTCTTGTTCTTTATTCCCTTTTGCCTTTAATTTCTCACGCCAACTTCCACACTCTTCTTTCTTGTCATGCCTCCACTAACTCTTCGAGCTCACAAAAACTTTCACTATGCATAAACAATGGAAATCTATTGTCTTTTTCTTTATTCACAAAAACTGTCTTCACTATGCATAAACAATGGAAATATATCCACTAACTCTTCTAGCTTGTAGAAATCATCTCCACTATGCATAAACAATGGGAGGAGGAGAAACAACTTCTTTGTCCCACTCCAAATGCACCATCTGTAAAAAATAACCAAAACAATAAAAAAAATCAAACAACACTACCAAACTTTGCAAAACAAAACTATGATGGGGTATGATGCCCCTGACACATGAGGTCTCCAACCAAACATCGTTTCTTCGTTCTCTTTTTTTGCATCTTCCAACATTGTTCGGGAACAATAGTCATGTGTTCAATCTGATTTCATTTGTTTGTCTGTTTATGTTGGTACCTTCTCGTTCTTATGTCCTTTTCATCTACAAGCCTCTAAATCTCCATCTCCCATTCATTGATATCATTGTCACAATTTTATTCCAAATCTTTTCCATCTTCTATTTTTAAATTATTCAAAGATTCAAAAAAATTATTATTAAAATCATCAAAATCAACTTTCTTACTATTTGCCTTGTATGTGCACTCCTCAAGCAACTCCCGCAAGTATCTCAATCTTCCTTTTTGTTGAATCATTCACAACACAATCTTTATCAAAATCTGCATATACAATTCCATACTTTTCCTCTATTGCTGCAATAACTTCTTGATCATTAGTTACAACCCTCATCTTTGTATCCTTCATTGTCACATTTCTCTTCCTATCATCATTAGAAATTTTCTCCATCCACTCCTATTCTATCATTGAAAATTGTGCCCACAAATATTCTACACTTTTTGCACCTTCTTCATATTTCATCTCTATAATTTCTTCACCATTCATTTCTTTTCCTTCCACATCTACTTCTTCTTTTTTCTCTTCATTCTTCAATCCTTCATCATACCTTGCTTCCCACTCTCCCTATCCATTTATTTTATCCTCTCCTTGCAAGGCTTCCACACCTTTTCTTCTTCTCTTCTTCACAATCAACTTTACTGGCCACTTCAACCTCCTTGTCATACCACTACCAATCACATTCTTGGCTTTTTCCTCAAGTCTTTTCATCACCAATAACTTGCATCTCTCCAAATCTCTTCTCAACTCTGCCATTGCTCAACCAAACTCTACATCTTGTCTTATCTTATTGACCTTCAACTTTTCCTTTTGTTTGAGTCTTTCTTGTTGTTGCATCTTTTATTTTCTCTTCTCCACTTTGTAATACATCACCTAGGGATTCTCTCCTTTTCTTTTACCCAATCTCTTGGTACCCAAGTTCTTCCTTTTAACCTTTCAAAAATTCCACACACATACTTTTCAAAACTCCCATGAGAATTCTGACCTCCACTTCCTAGACCTTTTAGGCTCTAATACCAAATTGATGACTCACAATGTCACATTCCTAAACTCACAATATTCTGTTACCAAAACTGGTGGCAATGATTATTTTCCACTTCTAAAACTAGCTTGGATTTATCTTAACTTAGTCTTCAATAAAAGACAAATAACAAATTTTAATAATATGTTCCAATACCACATAGCATTCCAGCAATGAGAAGGCAACAACAAAAAGAAAACAAAGGTGTCACGAGTTGCCTCCTTCATTGAAATGTTTGTGCAGCAATTTAAACATCATGATCAATGTTAAACTTATTAGAACCAGCAAATCCTCACAACTCTCCTTACAAAACACAACAAAATAACCAAGATTTACACATCAATAAAGGACAACAACATAGAGCTAAAGAACAATGCAAAGAAAGAATAATCATGCAACTGAAGGTCGATTTTGTTGTAGCTATGGTGGCACCCCTGTGCTAGCTCAAATCTTCATGCCCATTTATAAAATTCTTCTTTACTATGCCTCTCTTTGTCTTTTTCCTTTCTTGTGCCCAACAATACGGTTTCCCTCTTTTATGTGCTAACCTCAGGCACCTCCCCTTCATGTTAAAATCTGCTCTCCTATCATGCCAAAGCAACCATTTACTTCGACACCCAAAACCACAACTTTCTTACTATCGATGCAACTTCTAAAACTCTCTTTGTAACTATTTCTTGTCTTATTTTGTTTAATTGCATGGGTTTGTAGCCTCTTTTAATTTCAATTATCTTTGACTTCCTACGTTGAATTTGCAAACTTATAACAATTTATTTTTACTTGGATCGAGATTTGTTCTTTGTTTGTTTTTCACACAAAAAATCTCTAACTACCTAATTTTTCCTATTCTAAAATCTATTGTCTTGTTCTTTATTTCGTATTGCCTTTAATTTCTTACACCAACTTCCACACTCTTCTTTCTTGTCATGCCTCCACTAACTCTTCTAGCTTGTAGAAACCATCTTCACTATGCATAAACAACAAAAATCTGCTATCTTGTTCTTTATTCCTTATTGCCTTTAATTTCTCATGCCAACTTCCACACTCTTCTAGCTTGCAGAAACTATCTTCACTATGCATAAACAATGGGAGGAGGAGAAACAACTTCTTTGTCCCACTCCAAATGTGCCATCTATCAAAAATAACCAAAACAATAAAAAAAAAGGAAAAAACACTACCAAACTTTGCAAACCAAAACTGTGATGGGGTACGATGCCCCTGCATCACTTGGAAAACCACCACCAATTCTTGAAAGGATTACAATGAAGGGGGGTACACATCTTCATAACCAACTTCAAGGGAACCAATGACATAACAAAGATAAGAAAACTTTTGTATTTACAAGTTAGACCCAATTTAACATTGATCATCTGCCAATTGACCTACTCTTGAGCATTAAAATCCCACAAGTCCCCAGAACTTTCAACTCCCTTTTTAAATAAGTAATAAGCCAACCTCGGAAAGGCCAGAACAAGAGGTTGCCCCTTATAATTCACTAGTTTATTCCACCAAATTGATGAAGAATCAATGTTGAAATCGTGTTGAAGATAACATTTCCACTCTAAAAAGGAACTAGCTTGCATACATGCCTTCCAAATAGAAGGTAATGGAAAGGAAGCTTTAAGATGGAAGATGTAACACCCTTCCATGCAAATCCCAAAGGACAACTACAACATTAACAGAATAATTTGTTTTTAAACAACAATTACATATAACAACATTAAACTATTATTCAACATAAATATAACATAAAGCATTAACCTAATCCTATGGGGTACATGGTGCGTTACTTAAACTAACCCAAAAACTAAAATGAGAAACGATCCCAACTAAAGTAGAAGAAAGAAACGTGAATAAAACATAATATAAGTATGGCATTCATTCATCAAGAATAAGATATATAAATCATAAACATAAATCACATATTGTTATATTCATCTTCAGAGTTCAAAATTACAAACGTGGAATATATTTCCACAGATACAACACAACATAAACCCAAAATTACATTACAAGGCCACTTCCCTTGTAACATTGGGAAGGGTACAACATAATACAAAAGTTACAATAATGAGAGAGAATTCTTCAAAGGTACAATATTCTTCATGTGAGCTTTGAGATCATTGCAACTACGTATGTGCCACGATCACACCTGGGGACCCAATGGGTGCATTGCACATTTCCACTCAACCTTGTGAACCCGAAGGAACACCCCCCAGGCAAGGAGTCGATAAGAAATAACCCTTGGCCACAAACTCAAACATAAAGGACTCACATCACATGACTAAAACCCACAAAACAACATAAACATCAACAATAAGACAACTCCAGAGGCACCAAGAACAAGGGAAAACCAAGGGGCACAATGGGAGAGTGGCATCGCATGGCCTTACATGGATTCACCAGACTACCTAAAAACTAGGAGCCGCCTCCATCTATGGTTAACCAGACATCCTGTTTCAAGGTGTCGCCCCATAGGGTGACTCATGCGAAGCCACTTACCTTTTGTAAAGACAAAGTAGTGACCTTATCGACCAAGTCTTCCCACCCGTCCTTAGCCTTTGGAAGCACTAATGGAAGGGGTGAGGTGCAAATTTTATCTTATTATGTGATAACTAATCCAACCCACTAGGTAAATTAATTAGGTTTTCACTTAATTAGGGAAACTCTTTCAAGGGTGACCACTTGTACATTGGCCCCAAGAAGAGCCACTCTCCCCTATGGTTGCCCTAAAATCAAAACCAAGAAATGGGTACACCAAAAGGACCTTAAATCACAACAAGGTACATAAGGCATGACCATCTCGTGACTACGCCAAGAATCCAAAAACCCATAACACAAAGAGGCACCGCCCACAGTTTTCCACATGGTATCAACATAAATAAAAAGATGCAATCATAAAAATACATACACACTTACCTAGCCTCTTGAGATAACGCTAATTCCACACTAGAACTAACTAAAATATCACATACTACTAATTAACACCACATCATCTAATTACTCAAGTCTCATATCAATTAAACATTTTCATCAATTAAAATTAAAATATGGAATTCATTAATAATTTCCCATTTAACCAAAGACAAAAATCAATTTACTAAATATCTTACCAAAAATTCCAAAAAAACTAAGTTTAAATACTTGTTAACAATCTAATTAAAGAATGGCTACTAAAATTTCTAAGATTATTTAAACCCAAATAAATTTTGAAATTAAACATGTAATGCCCCGCCAAGTAACCCTAAAGGAAGTTGCAATTAACGTCTTAAGTGAACTAATTTTTTTTTTATAAAGTGCATTTAACATACACATTCACTTACTAGTTAACAACAACCTCTAAGGCTACAAGGTTAGGATTACTAAAACCCACACAAACATATTACATATAACCATATCATTATGAACTTTATGAAATAACCATCATACATCATAAGAAAACCACATAACATAATAAGATAATCAACCAAGATACAATCTTATAATCATTATCTTAATCCAATAGATACATCACTCATTCTCAGAATGAGGCAATAGTACTCAAGGTTACAATTACAAAATTCCACCTCATAATCATAAGGGGGATAAAATAACTTATACAAGTTAAAATATTACAATGCAAGATAATACAACAAAAACCACGAGTTGTCCATCTGGATGTCTTGCCACCAAGTACTGAAGATCGATGGGGACCCAACGGTTTTGGTGCATGATCCACCCAACCAATGTGGTACCCGAAGGCCCACCCCCATGCTAGGAGATAGTAACAAAGTAACATGGACAAAGATTCTACTACCTCTAACCAAAGGCAGACTCAAACTGATTCAAACTGTTATAACCAACCAAATGAATTAACAAGTACAACTCATTCACCATACAAGTACGAATCAAGTACAACTCATTCACTATACAAGTACAAATCAAATACAATGCATGTACAAATCTAGTACAATACAAGTACAAATCAAATACAAGTACAACTCCAACATCACTGACATAGGTCACATTGCTTCCAGACATAATAAAAATCAAGTATGTTCAAATAACCATACACATAAAACAATTAACAACAGTTGTCATAAATAGAGTGTCATCGCAAGGTTTGTCATGAGATCTCCTCTGGGCATTCTTCATAGGCTCCGGCACAAGTAATCCTAGTGGCCTCAACCGAATCCCGGCACTCATACTCACTCATGCGGAATCAACTACCTCTCGCAAGAGCAAGATAGTTGATCTTGCCATTCCAGGCCTTCTCACTCATCCCAAGTCTAAACAAGCCCTTGCGTCTATGAGTGAGGATTAAATTATCTTGATTAAGTGAGAAGTTAGTCCTAATCTTCTAAGTACATTATTTTAATTATCACTTGTTTAAATCACTCCTGAAGGTTATCCAATTTACCTCTTTGGGCTCTGGCGCCTAACAGAAGCCACTCTTCTATTCGACAACACACACCCAAACAATTCACCAAGGGAAACACAAGTGCATACCAACTGGGCATCATAATCCACTCCAACACAAGAAAGATACAAATAATAGAACTCACTCCAACATTTTGGAGGCAATAAACACATAGTCCACTCCTTTCACAGGAGGTACAAAAGATCTCACTCCAAACATCTTGGAGGCAACAACACATAGTCCACTCCTTTCACAGGAGGCAACAAGATAAAACCACATAACAAGGTCACTCCATACAAGGAGACACAGATCCCATAATCCGCTCCTAAACCAAGGAGGTGCAAACATCCCCGTTCGTGAAAACCGGGTGAAACTGAAAAGACGCTATGCACTACCCAAGGGAAAACAATTGGATGGCACAAAGATTCAACAACTCTTATCCTCTAAGTTCTTCTGGAAGACTTATAATTTAGGACTAACACTAAATCCCAAAACCAACAATGCAACTTGACGACATAGCAACAAAAGCATTCAAGTCATCAATCAAATCTAATATTTGGATTTCCTAAATCCATACTCATTCAATAGGTAGTGTTGACAAAGTCAAAGACATAATAAGTAGATCATCTAAAATAATCATAACCCCTATTTCCCTTTTTATTATTGAAAATCTAAAACAATTAAACTTACTTCCCTTTACTGAATACAAAGAATTAAATCCTTTAAGATAAGCATGAGGAAGATACTATTTTTGGATATACTAAATCCATATCTTTTTCATAATCCAATCACAATGATTCAATTAATCTAAATAGAAATTAATAAATAACATAATTGATTGCTTCATCAATAAAACAACTTTTTAATTTAATTTTAAATCGACACAAATCCATGCAAGTAAACTCTTTCCATTTCCTAACCAAATCTTACATCTCATTCAATTTTCTATTCAACACATTCAATCACTTTAATATAATAACATATTGTTTCTCTATCCATTTTCCATATACACTAATCAATCCAATTTTAAATCTCTATTCAATAATATATTGCATTCTTTAAATCAAATATTTAACTCTTTCAATTAAACTTTAACAAGCCATTTTAAAATAACAATAATTTCTCATATGTTTATAATTTTAATTCCACTAATCTAATATACAAATTTTATTTAAAATAATATAAATAAATATAATACTTTAGTATTATAAATTATAATATAAAATATTATTAAATAATATTTTAATATTATAATAACAATACATAAAATATTAATATTTATAAATATCAATTTATTATTATTTTATTTTCAGAACAACCATGGGAAAAATAACTCAACAGCAGTCTCATGCTTTAAGCATAACTCAAAAACTATGATCTGGGTATTTGAGATTTTTGAACAGGGGTTAGAAAATTGCAAAATGCAAAAACCCTTTAAATTTATTGAAAACCCAGTTTGTGAAAGTAAAGTTATAGGTGACGCAATCAGACCATTTTACCATGAAAATATAATTATACTGCAGATTTTAAAATCCGATTTTTAATAATAACAAAGGGTTTTATTTTCTAAAATCATTCTAAATGCATTGTTCAATCTCTATGTTTGATTTCAATAACAATAAAATCAATTTCTCCAAATAATTTAAATTCAACTAAGGTTTTCACAATTTTCACTCAAGAATTTTCACAAGCAAAGGCTGTAAATTTGTTTAATTCTTTTCTTCTAACATCAAATTTATTTTCTAAAACAGATTTAACAAACAAATCTTTAATCATTACTATTTTAAAGAAAAACAATCAAGAACAATAAAACACAAAGAGGAAAACCTGGTACAAGAAGCTACAGGAAGAGATGAATTTCTGATGCAAGCCTCCTCCAAAGATTTCCTGAATTTTTTTCAATCCTCCAATGAATCCAATCCAAAATCCAACAAATGCAAACAATCTTTCCTTCAATCAATTCTACAATCAAACTTTCTTCAAACCCTTGTGCAAATTTTCCAAAAAAATTTCTTCCCTGCTGTAAAAATGTATTTTTCTAAAAACTTTCTGCCCTAAAATTAAAACATGTATTCTTTATAAATCAAAAATACCTAATTCAACCCTAATTCACATTACATGCAAATTAGATATTTCAATTTCAATTTCAATTTCAATATTTACAACCCTAATTCACATTACATGCAAATTAGAAATTTCAATTTCAATTTCAATTTCACTTTCAATTTCAATTTTAATTTTAATTTCAATTTCACTTTTCAAAACCCACTTTCAATTTAAAATGAAATTTCAAATAATAAATTAATTTCCAAAGTTGCAACCAATTTCTCAAATAAACATTTAATTACAATTTCTAATTTAATTCCCACACGTTGGAATTAAATTCCAAAATTAATTTTAATTCTTTTATTTCTTTTCATTCTCTTGCATCACGTTTAATTAATTAATTTAATTATTTAATAACTAAATTCAACCCTTGGATCAAATTTAATTAATTAAATAAACTAAATATAATTAATTAATTTAAGTATAAACTTTTATCCACATTGCATTATTTAAATTAAATAACCATCAACATGATTTAAATGCAATTATTCTAAATATCTATTTCCAAATCAAGAATGTTTCAGAATTAAATAACATCAAAGCAAAACAGACAATGACTCGACACACACAACTGACGACACACTAAGGCTAAGGTGTAAACTTGACACATGTTACCTAGCTACTATCTCCCGTTCAACTTAACCGTTGGATCAACACGCTCAAACCTGTGAAACCAGGTGGAGTCGATGTCATGTACCTGCAATCCTGCAACCAAGTAAACAACATCATACAATATATCCAGCATATAATACACACCATGAAGAAGGAATTACGGATTCACAGGGCGCTCGCAAGCGAGTGATGTGAAACCGTCCTCTTCACCAATACACTCATCGAAACTGACACTTCCATCATAATCCAGTAATCTCATAATAACATCTCATGTTAACTCTACAACAACATTAATCTATAATGCATGTGAAACAATAATCAGATAACTACATCCCACAATAATATTTGTCGCTCAATAGTAGCGATCAAAACATCATAACAAAATGTATCCAGTATCAAAATAATTGCAACCAAACGTAGCATAAAGCAACTTGAACAAGAATCAAAACGAAGGGGTGTTACAAAACATTAACTTAAGTTATTAAAAAAATCTTAAATCCAATATTTATTTTATTCTATAACAATGTCAATTCTTTGATTTTTAATTTTATTCTCAAACAGATTAACCTACAACTCTGATTTTTCTAAGATTGAGAGAATCTACTCTTTTAAAAATCATTTCTAAAGAAAAAATAGATTAAATTAAATAATTCATAATCTAATTAATGATTTTCTTTCAACTACTACTCTTTCCATTTCCAAAATACAAATTAATTAAAATGACAATTTGAATCAGAATTTAAACAATATAATTTTTTTTCTCATCAATTTATTTTTTTAGAATAAATCTTACTTCTTCATTTCAATTAAATATCCTCATTCATGTATATATACTATATGCATACACATATATATATACACATATACATATATGTGTATATACCCAAAATAAAAAAATATTAAATCTTCTAATTACTACTGCAATAAAAACATAGTATATTACTAAATATTCTAGAGTAGATACACATATATATATACATATATATAAAACCAAAGAAATAGAATACTATTAAAACTGCCAAACTATTTATATATATATATATATATATATATATATATATATATATATATATATATATATATATTTAATATCCAAAAACAAATTGCACAACACCATACACATACAGAAAAATAAGAGTGGGAGCACCAGTTTGTGTGAATAGTCGGGCCACCCATACGTGGGGATAGTGTTGCCTTTGGCAATGCTCCCTCAACACATTTTTGGAGGGCACTGCCATCGACAACACTCCCTCCATGAGTGGGAGGGGTACGGTGGGGGATGAGCTCCCCACCCAACAAAGAAAATAAATAGTGACGCCAAAGAAATTACAAGGCTAGTAAAACCAATAAACCGGTCACAACAAAAATTTTTTATCACATTTTGTTTATTGCCCTGAATAAATTCGGCATACAAATATATATATATATATATATATATATATATATATATATATATATATATTTGAAACATAAGCATAATACAAGAAGAATTGGGCATAGCCTAATGCACAATATCTTTCTGATGGCAAGAACAAATTAGGGAAATACAGGGAATGAAAGAGAGGATCACAGATGAAAGAAGATTTATAGAAGATCTTAGCTGAGAAGATACAATGGACAGAGGGAAACAAAAATTTGATTATTCTCAACTAGAACCCAATATAAAATACATAGAGCAGGAAAATAATGGAAGGAATAAGCTACAGGAATATATATATATATATATATATATTTACAGAGAATTGGATTTCACAAACAAAAATTTCAAAAATTCACAGTAATCATATTTTCTTTTTTTTTTGGAATCCTTTTCTTTTTAAACTAAAATTTACAGAGATCTTTTCACAGATTTGAAAATACCTAGAGTCCTTCACTTAATTCAATTCGAGGATGAAGTGTCGCGTTGAGTGTATCCAGCCAGACGCAACCTTCAACAATCCGGAGATTTAAAACCCCTGCAAAACAATTTCAAGAACAATGCCCAGCATAAAACTAAAATCTAATCTCCTTTCAACAGAAAATTCGACAAAAAACACAGAGGATTTAATTCTTAGAAAAGTTTCACCATTTTTGAGTTGCAGATAGAAAAATCATTTTTTTCTTTTTCCTCCTTTCTTTTTCGAAAAAGCACTATTTGGGATATAAATTTTCAAAAAGGCAAAAGTCAGAAATTGCCATGAATTTCCTGACAAATTTCCCATGCAACTGCCACTTGTCACAATATTCTTTACAAATTTCTTATTTCAGAAGAGGCATTTTCCTCAATTAACTAACATCATTTATGCAACCATTTTAATATTTAATTTCATTTTAAAATAAAATTGAATTTTGAAAACAAACAATTAAATAACATTAAAATAAAGCAAGATTTTAACTTAGCCACTTTTAAATTTAAAAATATAATATTAAATTACCATTTGATAATAAAATCAGTCATGATAATAATTTATGTGACTTAATTTTAAATAGTCCATAAAACTATTTATTTATTTATTGATTGATTTAAATTAAATGATAACTTACATTTTGCAATAATAATAAAATGCTAATGTACACAATTATTTTCCAAAAGAATTGTTGTCATTTTTAACATTGAACAATTAGTTATTTAATACTTCGCACCATAGGATAGCATTTAAATTAAAATAATAATAAATTAGTCAAAGCCATAAACACAACTTTTGCAACATTATAAAACTCATGAAAGTAAATGACTTAAATTGAAACCATACCCACATAAACAAAATACGGATAAGACATGAACAACCACTGACATAGACAAGGGTACTTTCTTACCAACTCCCTAACCACATCAGCAATTGGCTATGTAGGGCACACTCAAACCTAACAATGTAGGTGGAGTCAGCACCTAGTACCTGCATTCCTGCATAACACCAAACGTCGAACAACATATACATATGCATATAACTCATAATCAAACACATTGTGAAAGAGAGTTGTAGTGAGGCAGGGCACTCATGGATGAGCGATGCCACCCGTCTCCTTCACTCGAATCAAATACAGTAATCAAAATATAAATATCACATCATCAATATAACACACTCAATAACATCATCATAACATAAGTATCCACACATAAGTCCAACTATCATAAGCAAATAAACATAATTGTCTTCCATGCCAAACACAATGTGAAAAAGATGTCTAACAAAGTATCTAATAAGCATCAAACATAATCAGAAACCACACAAAATCAAAACACACACAAAGCAGTATCAAAAGTATCAGTAACATGAGAGGCACTACATCCTCCCCCTCTAGAAGTAGGCTTACTCTTGGAATCCAGAAAACAAATAAGGAAAGGATTCTCAGATGTGGGATGCATCCTCCCATGTTGCTGAAGTCTCATCATTTGGGTCCCATTGGACTTGCACCTGATCAATCTCTCTACCCCTGACAGCGAGTCTCCTATGTTGCAAAATGGCCATGGGCTCCAGTGCGAGTTTCTCGTCCTCAACCTGTAGAGCATTCCAATCCAGTATATGAGATAAATTAGGAAAATAGGGCCTAATAATAGAAACATGGAGCACATCATGAATGCGTGCAAGGCTGGGCAACAAGGCCAAATGGTAAGCAATGGGTCCAATCCTCTCTAGAACCTCAAACAGACCCATAAAATGAGGCACCAATTTGGAGCCTTTCCTGTAATGGATAGGGCTCTTTCATGGACGCACTTGAAGAAACACATGATCACCTACTAAAAACTAACGATCAACCCTATGAGCATCGACTTACTTCTTTTTCCTATCTTGAGTCGCTACCAAGTGTTCTCTAATGCAAGCAACTTGCTATTCCATTTCCTGTAGCATCACTGGCCCAAGAAGAACCCTATCCTCCAACCAATCCCAACTCAAAGGAGTTCGACATGGGCGACCATACAAAGCCTGGATGGTGGCATCTCGATCGGACTGTGGTAACCGTTATTGTAGGCAAACTCAACCAAATGCATATAATCTTTCCATCGAGACTGTTGATCCATAACATACATACAAAGCATGTCCTCGAGAACCTGATTGACCCTCTCGGTCTGACCATTTGTTTGCAGATGGTAAATAGAACTAAAGTTCAATTGTGTTCCTAAGGCACGCTGCAATGATGTCAACAATGCAAAAGTGAACATTGGATCTCTATCAGAAATGATTCTTCATGGGATTTCGTGCAACCTCACAATATCATCCATGAAGATTTTTGCCACAAACGATGCAATATAGGAAGACCAAATAGGAGAGAAATGTGCCACCTTGGTCAACCTATCAACGGTGACCATGATAGCATCATGCCAACGTGCATTCATCGACAACCCAAAAATGAAGTCTATGGATATAATATCCCATTTCCATTTCAGAACGAGATTGGGTTGTAGAAGACCTACTAGATGATGGTGATTTGACTTTACCCTATGACACTCTAGGCATCTCACCACAAGATCTGCTATATCCCTCTTCATCCCTACCTAAAAGTACAATGGACGAAGATATGCATACATCTTTTTAACTCCTAGATGAGCTGAATAAGGAGCTCGGTGTGCTTCAATCATGATTAGGGTACAGAGACCCTCTCAGGAAGGAACATATATGTGACTCGAACATTGCAAAATTCCATCAGCCTCAAGAGTATAATCGGTAAACCTTCCCTCCAACACTCTACCTGACTCAATCTCCAACTTCACCTCTTGGAACCAACTATCCGAAGGAAGTGCTGCAAGAATCTGACCTTTTAGATCAACCTCTAGAGTCACAGAGGATAACTCATGATGGCGATGGCTTTGAGAATCTGCCACCACATTCTCCTTGCCCTGAATATATTTCACTTCAAAATAGTACTCACAAAGGAATTCCATCCATCTTCTCTTCCTAGCATTAAGATTTGGCTACGTGAAAATGTATTGCAAACTATGATGGTCATTGTACAGCTCAAACTTGTGGCCCAACAAGAAATGCCTCCACCTTACCAGGGCATGAGCAACTACGGCCAACTCCAAGTCATGAGTAGGGTAATTTAGCTCATGGTCCTTGAGCTTACATGACTCATATACTATCACCCTATCATCTTGCATCAAAACAACCCCTAACCCTTCCAAGGACGCATCTGTGCAAACCATAAAGTCCTGAGTCAGATCATGAATAGAAAGAATAGGTGCACTAGTCAGCTTCTCTTTAAGATTTTGAAAATCCAGCTGACACTTTTCAAACCAATCATATTTCCTTCCTTTCCTCTACAGAGAGGTGATAGGATGTGCAACCCTAGAGAAACCCTATACAAACTGCCAATAATAGCCCACCAATCCCATAAAGCTACGAATTTCTGGAACTTTTTTGGGAGCGGGCCAATCTATAATAGCTTGGATCTTTGAGGGATCCACAGTGATGCCTTCTCCGAAAATCACATGCCCCAAGTATTTCACTTCAGACTTATAAAATTCGCACTTTGCCAAGTTTGCAAACAACTGGTTTTCTCTCAAGCACTACAACAATAGCTTCAAGTGTTCCTCATGCTCCTCCATGGATCTAGAGTAGAAAAGTATGTCATTGAGAAACACGAGCACAAATCAGTCTAGATAGGTCTGAAAAACACCATTCATTAAGCTCATGAAAACTGAGGGTGCATTAGTTAACTCGAATGGCATGATAGTAAATTCATAATGTCCATACCGGGTACGAAATATAGTTTTTTGAATATCCTCCTCAACAATCCACAACTGATGGTATCCTGACTTGAGGTCAATTTTAGAGAACACCTTTGCTCCCTTGATCTAGTCAAACAAATCATCAATCCTTGGCAAGGGGTAGCGATTCTTCACTGTCACCTTGTTCAACTACCTGTAATCAATATATAGATGGAGCGAACCATCCTTCTTTTTCATGAAAATGATTGGTGCTCCCCAAGGGAAAACACTAGGATAGAAAAACCCCTTGCAAACAAATATCTTGAAGCTCTTGAGTTGTCATCCTGTAAGGAGCCCTAGAGATAAGCTCAGCTCTCGAAATGAGATCAATTCAGAAGTTGATGTCACACTTAGGTGGCATCCCAAGTATCTCTCTCAGAAACACATCAAAAAACTCCTTAACAAGAGGATAATCATCCAAAGTCACTTCTTGACTCTCCTCCATATCCAGGTCACTAACTGAGACAACAAACAATTGACACCCTTGATGGAAACACTTCTTCAACTACATTATGGAGATAATCCTCAAGGAGATAGGCTTTTGAATGCCAACAATTTCAACCTCACCTCCAGAATTATCCCAACAATGAACAAACTTTCGATGATAGTCAATTATCGCCTAGTGTGCACTTAACCAATCCATCCCAATATGACATCATAAGAACCAAGGGGAAGAATCTGAAGATCCACTGAAGTCACAACTGAACCAAACTCCAACTTACATCCTAGAACAAGAGAGTCCACTAACACTTTTGTCCTAGAAGCTAATTCAACATGCCACTTAACACCTTTCTTTAACACAACCAGATTACAACGCTTAACAACTGAAGGGGAAATAAAGGAATTTGATGCACCAGAATCAAAAAGTATAGAAATATGAGTGCCTTGCAACAAACATGATACCTCCACCTAGTACCCTGGTGATCGGCCTGATGATTATCCACCACAAAAAAAACCCGATGAGACCTACCAACATCTCCAACTATCGGCTCAGATGTTGTCGGCCTCTGACTAAATCCTACAGTTTTCCTCTGCTGACACTATCTGGCAATATGTCCCAACTACCCACAACTAAAACACCCAGTACCATGGCAAAAACCTCTGAAACCCATCAGAACATTAGACTGCCGATAGCTACCATGGCTAGGAGCAAGTTGTGAGGACTGTGATGGCTGCTCAACCCAGTTATGCTATGATCTCTACCAATGATGGTTTCTCTTTGACTAAAATCTATTGCTCTGATGAGATTGAGAGGGCTTATTCTTCGACTAAAACTGTTGTTGCCCACCCTTAGCAAGTGCAGAATGAGCCCTGGAAGGACCTGCAACCTTAGACTACCCACCACAGGAACCACCACCTATAGCAGGAATACTACCAATCTGAACTCCAACGTGACCTCCTAGAGCCAAGGTCAAATTCTCATCTATAAGGCAAGCTTTCTCGATAGAAACCTCCATCATCTTTGACTCAAAGACTCAGACACCTCCACTAATCCTAGCGTTCAAACCTCTGAAAAAATGTTGTAGTAGCATAGCCTCATCATTAGCAATTTTGGTGTACTACTTAAGCTCAAAGAAGCGGTGCTCATACTACTCTACGAACATTTCCTTTTGTCTCAAGTAATGGAATTCATCTACCCGACATTGCCTCCAGTGATCAGATAAGAAACGAGCCCTGAACCATTCTAAGAATAAATCCCATGTCACTAAACCAATGTCAAGGTGTAATTTATGTTCTTCCAGTCGTCACCATGTGGATGCAAATCCTCTGAGGTGCATGATGGCACACCTTGCCCTAGTATTATTGTTGTAGGGATGCATAGCAAAGCATAAATCCAGATCAATAAGCCAAGTTTCAGCTTCTAAACCTCCACTAGAGCCATCATAAATAGGAGGACGTGCCCTAAGGACATCTCTCATATGACCAACGACCACTGCTTCTTGATCTGTCGGTATCTCATTCCTCCTCGGTGACCACTCTCTCTCTCTCTCTGATCACCTGTTGCTCATCTTGCCTAGGACCTAGACAGATAATAACATCTTCCAACAACTAGCACAACTGCTCACCACCCTAAACTGGCTGCTCTAGATTAGGGCCTCCACCTGGAGGGTTGTTCTGGGAACCCTGATTTTCCTCCTACTCAGATGCATGGGAGCTATGAGATGGTGAATTATGACGACCAACTCTACGACCACCATGGCCACGACCATGACCATGTCCACGTCCCCGACCCCTAGGCATGATTCTACGCAACAAGAGAGGGATTACATAAGTTCAAAGTTACACAATAAGATTAACATAATGGGCTTACTTAACCTACAATACCCAGTGTTGTTAACCTTGGCTTTGATACCAAGTTGTAACGTCCTACCACACAAACCCCAAAGGACAACTACAACATTAACAGATTTTATTTTTTTTAAACAACAATTACATATAACAACATTAAACCATTATTCAACATAAATATAGCATAAAGCATTAACCTAATCCTATGGGGTACATGGTGTGTTACTTAAACGAACCCAACAACTAAAATGATAAACGATCCCAACTAAAGTGGAAGAAAGAAACGTGAATAAAACATAATATAAGTATGGAATTCATTCACCAAGAATAAGATATATATAATCATACATAAATCACATATTGTTATATTCATCTTCAGAGTTCAAAATTACAAACGTGGAATATATTTCCACAGATACAACACAACATAAACCCAAAGTTACACTACAAGGCCACTTCCCTTATAACATTGGGAAGGGTACAACATAATACAAAAGTTACAATAATGAGAGAATTATTCAAAGGTACAATCTTCTTCGTGTGAGCTCTGAGATCACTGCAACTGCATCTGCACCACGATCACACCTAGGGACCCAATGGGTGCATTGCACATTTCCACCCGATTTTGTGAACCCAAAGGAACACCCCCCGTACAAGGAGTCAATAAGAAAGAACCCTCGACCACAAACTAAAACATAAAGGACTCACATCACATGACTCAAGCCCACAAAACAACATAAACATTAACAATAAGACAACTCCAGAGGCACCAAGAACAAGGGAAAACCAAGGGGCACAGTGGGAGAGTGTCATCGCATGGCCTTACATAGATTCACCAGAATACCTAAAAACTAGGAGTCGCCTCCATCTATGGTTAACCAGACATCATGTTTCAAGGTGTCGCCCCATAGGGTGATGCATGCAGAGCCACTTACCTTTTGCGGAGACAAGGTAGTGACCTTACTAACCAAGTCTTCCCACCCGTCCTTAGCCTTTGGGAGTACTAATGGCAGGGGTGAGGTGTAAATTTTATCTTATTATGTGATAACTAACCCAAACCACTAGGTAAATTAATTAGGTTTTCACTTAATTAGGGAAACTCTTTCAAGGGTGACCACTTGTACACTTGCCCCAAAAAGAGCCACTCTCCCCTATGGTTGCCCTAAAATCAAAACCAAGAAATAAGTACCTCAATGCACAACCAAAAGGAGCTTAAATCAAAACAAGGTACACGAGGCATGACCATCTCGTGACTACGCCAAGAATCCAAAAACCCATAACACAAAGAGGCACCACTCACATTTTCCCACATGGTATCAACATAAACAAAATGATGCAATCATAAAAATGCATACACACTTCCCTAGCCTCTTGAGATAACGCTAATTCCACACTAGAACTAACTAAAATATCACATACTACTAATTAACGCCACATCATCTACTATAAGAAATTTAAATTACTCAAGTCTCATATCAATTAAACATTCTCATCAATTAAAATCAAAATATTGAATTCATTAATAATTCCCCATTTAACCAAAGACAAAAATCAATTTACTAAATATCTTACCAAAAATTCCAAAAAATCTATGTTTAAATACTTGTTAACAATCTAATTAAAGAATGGCTACTAAAATTTCTAAGATTATTTAAACCCAAATAAATTTTGAAATTAAACATCAACTTAAGCTATTAAAACAATCGTAAATCCAATATTTATTTTATTCTATAACAATGTCAATTCTCTGATTTTTAATCTTATTCTCAAACAGATTAACCTACAACTCTGATTTTTCTAAGATTGAGAGAATCTACTCTTTTAAAAATCATTTCTAAAGAAAAAAAAGATTAAATTAAATAATTAATAAATCCATAATCTAATTAAAATGATTTTCTTTCAACTACTACTCTTTGTGTTTCCAAAATACAAATTAATTAAAATGACAATTTGAATTAGAATTTAAACAATATAATTTTATTTTTTTCTAGAATAAATCTTACTTCTTCATATCAATTAAATATCCTCATTTCATGTCTATATACTATATGCATACATATATATACACACATATACATATATGTGTATATACCCAAAATAAAATAATATTAAATCTTCTAATTACTGCTGCAATAAAAACATAGTATATTACTGAATATTCCACAGAGTATATACATATATATATATATATATATATATATATATAATAATAATAAGCAAAGAAATAGAGTACTATTAAAACTGCCAAACTTTTATATATATATATATATATATATATATATATATAATATCCAAAAACAAATCGCACGGCACCATACACATATGACAAAATAAGAGTGGGGGCATCAGTCTGTGTGAACAGCTGACCCACCCATACGTGGAGGTAGCGCTGCCTTTGGCAACGCTCCCTCCATGAGTGGGAGGGGTACAGTGGGGGATGAGCTCCCCACCCAACAAAGAAAATAAACAGTGACACCAAAGAAATTACAAACCCATTAAAACCAATAAACTAGTCACAACAAAAACTTTTCTATCACATTTTTTTATTGCCCCAAATAAATTCAATAGACGAATATATATATATATATATATATTTGAAACATAAGCATAATACAAGAAGAATTGGGCATAGCCCAATGCATAGGATCATTCAGATGGCAAGAACAAATTGGGGAAATACAAGGAAAGAAAGAGAGGATCACATATGAAAGAAGATTTACAGAAGATCTTGGCTAAGAAAATACAATGGACAGAGGGAAACAAAAATTTGATTATTCTCAACTAGAACCCAGTATAAAATACATAGAGCAGGAAACAAATGGAAGGAGGAAGCTACAGGAATATATATATATTTATAGAGAATTGGATTTCACAAACAAAAATTCAAAAAATTCACAGTAATCATATATATATATATTTTTTTTTGGAATCCTTTCCTTTTTAAACTAAAATTTACAGAGATCTTTTCACGGATTTGAAAATACCTAGAGTCCTTCACTTAATTTGATTCGAGGACGAAGTGTCGCATTGAGCATATCCAGCCAGCTGCAAACTTCAACAATTTAGAGATTTGAAACCCCAACAAAACAATTTCGAGAACAATGCCCAGCATAAAACTAAAACCTAATCTCCTTTCAACAGAAAATTCGATGAAAAACACAAAGGATTTAATTGTCAGAAAATTTTCACCATTTTTGAGTTGCAAACAAAAAATTCATTTTTTTTCTTTTTCCTCCTTGCTTTTTTGAAAAATTACTATTTAGGATATAAATTTTCAAAAAGGAAAAAGTCAGAAATTGCCATGAATTTCTTGACAAATTTCCCATGCAACTGCCACTTGTCACAATATTCTTTACAAATTTCTTATTTCAGAAGAGACATTTTCCTCAATTAACTAACACCATTTATGCAACCATTTTAATATTTAATTTCCTTTTAAAATAAAATTGACTTTAAAAAACAAACAATTAAATAACATTAAAATAAAGCAACATTTTAACTTAGCCACTTTTAAATTTAAAAATATAATATTAAATTACCATTTGATAATAAAATCAGTCATGATAATAATTTTCATGACTTAATTTTAAATAGTCCATAAAACAATTTAGTTATTTAAATTAAATGATAACTTACATTCTACAATAATAATAAAATGCTAATGCACAATTATTTTCCAAAAGAATTGCTATCATTTTCAACATTGAACAATTAGTTACTTAATACTTCACACCATAGGATAGCATTTAAATTAAAATAATAATGCACTAGTCAAAGCCATAAACGCAACTTTTGCAACATTATTAAACTCATGAAAGTAAATGACTTAAATTAAAACCATACACACATGAACAAAATATGGATAAGACATGAACAACCACTAGACCAACCGCTGACATAGACGAGGGTACTTTCTTACCAACTCCCTAACCACATCAAACCATTGGGTATGTGGGGTGCACTTAGACACGACAATGTGGGTGGAGTCGGCACTCGGTACCTGCATTCCTACATAACACCAAATATCAAACAACATATACATATGCATATAACTCATAATCAAACACATTGTGAAAGAGAGTTGTGGTGAGGCAGGGCACTCATGGATGAGCGATGCCACCCATCTCCTTCATCCGAATCAAATATAGTAATCAAAATCTAAATATCACATCATCAATATAACACACTCAATAACATCATCATAGCATAAGTATCCACACATAAGTCCAACTATCATAAGCAAATAAACATAACTGTTAGCCACGCCAAACACATGGTGGAAAATATGTCTAACAAAGTATCTAGTAAGAATCAAACATAATAAAAAACCGCATAGAATCAAAACACACACAAAGCAGTATCAAAAGTATCAGTAACATGAGAGGCACTACAAAAGAAAGGTGCCTTTAATATTTTATCTTCCCAACTGACCGCTTGCCATTTACCTTTGACAATAGCTTGGGAGATCTGAGAATGAGCCATGTTTTTACATGGAGAATCTCCATTTACTAATCTAATAATCCATTTAATTGCCAGGCACGTCCCTTGTGTCCTTGGATCCAAAATCCCCAACCCATCTTTTCTTTTAGGTTGGATGCAATGTAGCTAAGAGGTAGATTTAAAACCTACCTTACCTCCCCAATTAGTCCATAGGAAGCTACAAACAATTTTGATAAGGTTGTCATAACCCTTTTTTGATGGCATCCAACAAGAGGAATAATACACATGTGAAGAAAAAAAAATTATTCACCACTTGAATTTTGCCTGTAAGGGATAAAAATTTGTTTCCCCAATTACACAGTTTATTCTTTAATTTCTATAAGTGCCAATTCCACATCTCAGAAATTGAGACCCCTATTCCAAATGAAATGCCAAGATACTGAGTAATCTTCCCATGTTTAATTTGTTTCCACTCTTTAGGAATCCACCACAAAGGTGAACCTAATTGAACCATAAAAAATATTGTATTATGGTGAGCAAGTTTTGATCCAGTCACTTCATAATAATGGTTAAAGACTCATTATCAATCTCTGTCTTAGAATTTTGGATAAACAACATTCTATCATCTACGAAGTGAGAGTTAATCACCACAGAATTATGTGGGATAGAAATACCCTTAATTAGATTCAATTGATTGTATTTATGCAACATGTATCCAAGATAATCAATAACAAGCGAATCTAGAAACAGAGACAAGGGAGAATCCTATCTAACTGAACATTGTAAAGGGAAGACATTAGTCAACTCTTTATTAATCACTAACTAAGCATTGGCTTCATTAAACAACATTTGAACATTTCTATGTAGTTTAGGACCAAAACCAAACCATTGTAACATCTTGATTATAAACCCCCAGTGCATTCTATCATAAGCTTTGGTAAAATCTAGTTTGACCAACAAGGCCTATTAGTAGGATTATTGAGCCCATTCCAAAGTTTCCCAAGCAAGGATAAGGTTATCCAAGATGAATCTCCTGCCAAGAAACTTGGTTTGTTCCATTATGACTATTTCTTTAACAATTGGTTTAATTCTTGCTGCTAATGCTTTAGCAATAATTTTATAAGAGGTATTAAGCAAAGTGATTAGATGCCAACCCGCAATAGTATCCTCATTTTTCCCTTTCAGAAGGAGTTTAATTAAACCTTTTTTTATATTTGACCCTAAAGAACCATGCTCCAAATCCTCTAGGTAAACCAAGTAGAAGTCATCTTTAATGTGAGGCCACATTTTTGGTAAAATTCCACTGGCAACCCATCAACTCTAGGACTTTTATAAGGCGTGGAAAAAACAGCATGCTCTATGTCTTCAATGGATAGAATACAATCAATAAAATGGCTATACTCAGAGTCCACCCTCTTGGGAATAATTTCCTTAAGCATATCTTCTAAGAGTGCTTGTGTATCCTACCAATGTGGGTCTTCTTTCAACAACTCATAATATTTTTGAAACAACCCTTTTATCTCAGTCTGCTCGGTGTGAACAAAACCAACATCATCTTGAATAGCACCAATAAATTCTTTCTTGTGTTGATAGTTAAGATACTTAAAGAAATATTTTAATCCTCTATTGCCCTCTTTAATCTAGTGTAATCTGGCCCTGATTTTAGCACCTTGCCCCTTATAACTATCTATTTTACGAATTTGAGTTTCTAAAGCAACCACTAATGTTTGTGAATTATAATTACAAGGATTTTTATTAAGTATTTTTTTATTTTGTTCTAACTTCCCTTGGAGGGATTTTAATTTATGTTTTCGCTTCCAAGCTATTCTTCTTCCAAAAGCATGTAGGAATTCAACACATTTATAAATAGCATTATTCCACCATTGTCTATAGGATTCCCCTTCATTTGGTTTAGGGAAAGAATTCCCAAGGCCCACCAACACTCCCACACATGCAAGATTTTTTAAATGAGAAACATTAAGCTTATAAAGTAGCTTAGAGTTCACATTACTATTATCAACTCTAGAGACGGTACAAAAGATAGGATAATGGTCAGAAAGAGTTGAAGAGTAATCAACCTTGACCACCAACCCTGAGGGATCTTGAGCAACAAAAAGATTTGGAGATATATAAAATCTATCAAGTCTGCTCAACTTCCTATTATCCCCAAATCTGCAATTAGAATAGGTGAACCAATTATTGTCATGACTACCCCTTTTTTTATGAATTGGGTCAAATACACCTAAAGTATTGTGACAAAACAACCACTTGTCAAATTTTTCATTATTTAGCTGGATATGACTGAGCCAACTATGCTCATTATGGTGTTCTACCATATTGAAATTGCCTCATATAACCCAATCCACACTAGGGAGGTTTTTAGCCATCCAATCCCACAATTCAGATCTATCTTTAGCAAATTTAGTAGCATAAAATGAGCAAAAGACAATAGGTTGACCATTGATAAAGGTCAGGCCCCACACACAACTATGTGAAGGGTCCTCACCTTTATCAATAACAAACTTATACACCCATGAAGCAAATCCAATCATTGCCCCCTACCTTCTCTATGTGAAGTATAAAGAAAATATCAATCTATCCATACATCAAATAGAGAAGAAGCAAGATGGAGACCATTAAGTTTAACCTCCTGAAGAAAGACAATCTCTAGTTTCCATTTCACTATAACATCCTTTAAACCATATTTACAGCAAGGGAGTGACATCCCTCTTACATTCCATGACATTATTTTGTAATTCATGGTAAAGAAGTGATAGATAGATCCTCTTCTTGCAACAATGCTTCAAACTAATTGACCAATACAATCACAGAATCAAAGGTACCCAATTCTTTTGTCATAGGAGGAGGGGACCTAGATCTTTTTCTTGTAGAAGGAGGGGGGAATTATTAGCCTCACTTCCATATTTATGGTTGTAGTGAGGGGGTGAAATTTGGAGGCTTGGAGGCACAATGTCACCATTTTGACCTGTAACTGGACTAGTTTCTTTCTCTTCCTTTTCATTTTCCATCCATCCCGCATCTCCTCATCTTTAGGTTCTGGGTTATTTGTGACCAAAGTTTTATTAGTCTTCTGAGGTTCAATAGGTGGTTCAAGAAATTTCATATGGGATGGACCCTTAAGAGTGGCAGGGATAGGAAACCTACTATTATTTTGTGATTGTCTAGGTGGTATTTCAACCAAGGTCTATAATGTTTTTTTCTTTCTAGCAGGACAATCTCTAATCAAATGGCCTTCTTGATGACAGTAAAAACAAGCATTAGGTTTGTTCAAATAGACAAAAGACTAATAAAATATGAACCTTAGTCCAATGAGTTTAATGTTTTCTGGTAATGGTTGGCTCAAGTTGTAATGTGCCAACCCTTAAATTTAGTAAAAACTTATGAATTTACACCTTTTGAGTAAATAAATTAGGTAACAATTCATTACAATAATTTTTTTTCCTTCGTTATTGAGAATATACGAACAATATGCCATATCAAATTACAATAAAGATTCTACTTCATTACAATAACTTCACAAGTTACAACAATACAAGAATACATACATTTACATATATATATCCAATGATCTTTAGAACAAATAGTTGTAAGGCAGTCCAAGATCCTTCCTTTCAAATCTTGGTTCTTTTGTTGCCTGTTGTGGAGGAGAAGCATCACTCAGGTGCTTTTCCACCAACCATAGACTCATAATTCGGTCCTCTACACATCTATCATTCAATAGATGACCCTTCCCTTCAACGAAGAGATTGGTAGAGTAACCAATAATGACAACCAACTGAGTATAGTGTTTTGTCCTACATAACTAGAACTTGTAATCCCATAATCTTAAACTAGAATTTAATACTGGATCATGGTGAACTAACAGTGTTAGTCTTAGTAGTCACACAATCTAGAGTGGATTCACACAATCTAGGGTGGAGTCTCAGACATTCACACTACTTTGATCAAAGTATTCATTCAATAAACGACTAAGAGTCATCTGTCACATACATTACTTAGTGTCGATTTCACTTAAGGCTATCTTAAGCTATGCATAGGTATTTCCTTCAATGGATAGTCCATCATCCCAAATAACCTACAACCATATTAATCTACTTGGAATAAACCTACTTACCTAGTGAGTACACAAGTTAGGTATTTCCTTCTATGGATAGTCCATCATTCCAAAGATAACCTAAAAACTTGGATAACCCTACTTACTTGTAAGTATATATATTTCTCTCCCATACTGTATGACCTCTCCTAGGAGTAAACACAAGCTTTCCTAGTTAAATCGTTTACTTAGCTAAGTGTACCATATGTGCCTTTCATGTTCAATCATACCTAGTATATAATACTTATGATAAACACCCATCTCCTACTATGGAGTAAATACAAACACATTGCAACCCATGTTCAAACATATCTAGTATAATTAAATGCTTTTGTCAAGCAATCTCTCCTATCATGGAGTACTTAAAAACACATTAAGAAAAAACATAATAGCTTCAACTTCCTTTCCAAAATAATCTAAATTTTTTAATGCATATACTGGAAAAGACCTCTCAACCATGCATACAAGACATATCTTTCAAAAGTAAAATAATCAAGAAGAGGAGATCATCATGCTTGTTATTGCTTATCCAACTAAAGACAACAATGCATCTCTCTCCAAAATTAATTAGCTTCACACAAACAACTCTATCTCACTTGTTGATAGCTTACTTCTCTCAAACAACAATGTCACCTTTTACTCACAATTGAACACTCTTTATATCTCACTCATAAAATAAGGTAAGTATGGCTGGTAATAACTTAGAAATAATGAATTGTAAAAGATGTATAATCTCTTGGGGAAAGAATGCATCCCTCTCAAGTGAAATGGTTCAGCTATTTATAGAGCAACCAAGAAACCTCAAAGCCTATAGTTTAGGAATGCAAAATGATAACAAACTCCATGCAAAGCAACTCAAAAATAAGGTGGTGATTAAATAAGCTTAGACTTAGCAAAACCTCCTATAGATCAACTTACATTTTTGACAACAATTCAAAATACACATGGAGAATTTTGAATTATACTCCAGCAAAGACATCTACCAGAAATCGTTCAATAGGTGGCGTCAAAGCCTATCAAGTTGGCATGGTTTCAGAAGGAGTGAAATAGACAATAATAAGTCTACAACACTTAGCATGTGTCGAATGAATTAAAGGGATGAGTTGATTTAACCAATTAAAGACGTTGGACAAAGTCCACATTACTCTTTATCATTGTGTTAACCAAGTTAAAGTTATCAGTTAAAATGTATTCATACATTTTCACATACATGACATGGTGAGTGAAACACGACTTTACTTACACAGTCATAAGAATTTCCAAATTGACTTCCAATTTCATAGTCATTGATGACTATTATTGACCTCTTATTACATTTTCTTTATCGACTATGATAGCCTTCATAAATTGGCTCAAGTCTCAACTAATATGTACCACATACGTGGCCTTAAATTTTCCCTTATCTTCTGCACATTCATTACCATTATGTCCTATGAAACATTTGACTTAGAAGCCACCATGTTGTCTCAACATTCTCTCTTTCATTCCATGCTCATGTGTTTCCTATTCTATTAGTCAAAGGCACCGAAGCTAAGTATTTGCAGCGCTATGTAATACAATAACCTCCTAATATTGTGCGCTTCACATATATATATATATATAGAATAATCATATATACACCATGTATATAATATATATCCTTATACTATATTGTATATAATATATATAGTTACAAATATACATAATATATATGTATATATGTATATATATATTACATTTTCAAGGGTTGATAAATATATCAATATATCAAATGCACTCATACATATATATGTATGTGATATATGACAAATTGGTGATATGACGTATCTATACATGGTATGTGAAAGTATTCCTACTTTCCTATTAACATGTACGTTTATATCATTTATACATGAATATCATTTCCATTGAACAATATACATGTGTATATAAATATATTTATATCCTATGTCAAACAAATAGGTATATATTCAATATACAAATGAATACAAATGAGTAACCATTCAAACATAATAACAGTATATTATATATGTGTATATATATGTATATACACACTCCTCTTTTAAGATTTCATGCTTATGTGTTTATTTGTACATATATACAAACATATATATACTATATAGCAATTATGCTAGTTGAATGATCCATTCCAATCCGGATGATCATGACCACGCGATTATACTCTCACAAACATCATAACAAACATTAATATATATATGCATATCTTATACATATGTCATCATACTCGTATGGACATCACATTATATCCATCATATGTGTATACTTTCATATGCATGTATATACATATATCCCAATACTCATTCAACCACGCAGTCAAGCACAAAAAAATAAGGAAGGTCTCAAAAGCTCAAATAGATAAATATCACCCAATAATGCATGTAGTAATAAACAAGATTCTCAAATGCAAACCTATCGACTAAGGATGACTTACCTATGACCCACAGACTGACTCATTTCAATCATTCTAATGTGGTGTGTGTATGCTTAGATAGTTTACGTTATCGATTACTCGAACAAGATCTTCTCACAAGTGATACTTCCCCTTCGCCTTGAGGAATGAAAATTTACCTGCAACCACTAACACATTCCTATGGAAGTTAATTGTTCATAACATATGCAATATACATAAACATTTCGAAAGTTAGAATAATAATAATTCATTAACCTTCCATTCACATATATGCAGTATTTCACCATGAATAACATCAACTGAGGTAATATCAAATGAGATAACATTCATATTGATAACAAGCTACAAGCATAATCTATTCATCTCCAGAATTCACATTACATTCATATTTACCCTATGCAGTAATAGTAAATAGTAACTACACAATTGGGGTGTAACATACTTCCCTCCTTGTGAATCATCGTCCTCGATGATCTATAGCCTTTTAACATACAATTAAAGTCAAATAAAGTATTACTTACCATTCTCAAAATATGTAAGATTTATTAAACATTCATCCTATGTAGCAACCTTGTGCTCCCTGGACCTTGCTTCGAGTGCCCTCACTATTGCATAGGGAAATATCATATGCCTTACACATACTTACTTTCCCAAAGAGCTTAATTACACTATCATATATACACATCCTAGATACAATAGTAGCTATACATGACACCTAAAATATAGTGATCGGAAATCATTGGCCCATGAATTTATCCTTAGTATAATACAAATAGATAAGGAATGTTAGTGCATTGTATACTACACCGTGGGTCTCATCCTTCCCCTTTGGTATTTACAATTTTATACAACTCATAAACCGAATATGTCTGTACACATTCATTTTCCTTACCATAAAGTACTTGTTCTTGATTACTTGTCCATCCTGAGCATAACATTGCTCTTAGACACCTATCAAATTCTAACACTGCTTCTTACTTAAGCTTTGTATCGACAAAGTTTCATCAATCTCTTCAATCTATTACTCCTTTTTGACATTCTATCAAGTCTATGGTTATCCCCATTTCTAAGCCTATTTCAGCTTAATAGAGTTTCCAACCTTTCCTTCCATAGAATGGTCCAAACCTCAATGTTAGAAGTTTATAAATCATTCAAGATTTAGTCTACCATTTTTGTCTATTTGGCTATAATAATATATTGTGCACTCGTTCAATTGAATGTCTCATAGTATGATCATGGTTTACACAACCCTATCATTATTTTCTCATTCAAAACTATAATAACTTTCTCAGGAATACTAAGCAACTACTTCTCACAATATATTATTTAGGTCCAAAATCCTATAAGTCAAGTTTCCAAATAGAATTGGTTACTTGGATGAGTTTTTCCACTAAAACATTATGTCAATTTTACCGACATAGACAGATTGATTTGTTTTGTGTTCTACCGCTTTCCCTCTAGAATCTCAAGAGTGTATACATGTCCTATCGATGATGACATTTGGTCTTCATTTCTTGGCATACTAGACATTATCTTGCCATATTTCGTACAACTTCTTACTCTATATTTTCCTAGGTTATAGTGGTTTCTCATCTGACAATTCACTTTGTCATTCCAATGTCCTATCTCTAACATTAATTTCCTCATTTCATTCTTGAATCTTCCAAAATTTTGGGTACATAGGTTCTTTTATCCAAGAATAGTCTATTCTTTGACTAAGTGAAAACCCATTTTACGATCTCACGCTACCTTTAATTCCCATGTAATAATGGTTATAAGTTTTGCAGAGATAAATCCCCTTTATTTTAGGACATCCATAACTTGGATTTCTTCCATCCTTGGATTATTTTTAAAGATGTAATCCATATTTTAACTCAATCTACTTTTCCTGATAAGATTTGGTACTAATTTTGAGTATTAATCCTCGTTCAATCATGTTGGTCCCTAGGAGATATCAAATTTAATTGCATACCAAATTACCAATCATGAACATTTCTTGTTAGCTCCATGATTTCACTTAATCATATAGGAGAGTGCTAACTTCGGTATATCCTATTTGAGAAGAAGTAACAATCCTCGGTGTTCAACTTAGTAAAATTTCCAACATTTCACGTTAAATGAAAATTCTATGATGTTACAACACAACAATAGATGCTTCGCTTTGAGAGTGTATCCATTTTAATATAAGAGCCACTCAAAATAGAGTCTTGACAATATGACTTCCTTTCTAGAGTTTTAAGTAATTAACTAAGTAGCTACTTTAACTCGCTAGGTATCCCACCTAAGTTTCCACCCATATAGAATTTCATAAGCTCAAGTGATTTACACATTCTTATGGGTGAATCTCAAACTCCATATTCCCTTCCAATTCTTAGGATAGTTCTCAATTGATGACCAGTTTGATGTTATAGGTTACTCTACCCCTATATGTTCCAATCAAGACCAATTGTACAACTCAACCAAGTAAGTTATTCCCAACTTAAAGTGTTAATGAGTAGTCTAGTACATACCCAACTCAATAGGTACAACTTAACCTAAGGTTTCTCTTTTTATTCGAATGAACTTCTTGTCCCAATTAGGTTTTTCTAACCTAGGGTTTCATTCGAGAGTAAGATATGATCAAATAATCATTCACATTAAGAAATTTTTGATGTGGTTCACATAACGTCACATCCTACCTTATCTTCACTCCATCTCTATGGATTTATAGCTAACCTTATTATTCCCAAGTCTCTTAGCATAGTAAGCTATAGTGTCAAGTCGCTTCACGACATGGATATACTTCATAATATGTAGTATTACTACTTATGTATAGAAATAAAATCGTTATCTAATTCCCCCATATAAGGTATATAGGAGTATAGAGACACTTTCTTCCAATCACGAGTAACCTAGATCTTTCCTTGCCAATCCCACATACAATGATCTTCCCTATCATGATTAAATTATTTTCTTATCCTTTTCTAAGGCATCAAGAATAATATTGTTTGATCTTCCAATCAAATAAATATTAAGTATGGGATGATAATAGGTTGTAATCCTTGACCTTTCCATTTATCTTTCTCCAAAATCCCAGTACCTTTTCCTTGTGGTCATAAAATGTATGACTTAATTGACATCATGACTTGTGAAGAAGTCATTAGTTCTTCCAAATTGAAAACATGTCTATGTTTTTCATTGGGTGGGGTACTTAATCCAAGTAAATACACTCTCTTTCTTCCCCCCTTAGTGTTTCCACAACTTTCAATCTACTCAAAGTTGAATTCCTAGTGCCTGCTCAATACTTGCTTCTTTGAAAGGAATTTGTCATTTCTTGTTTTTGGCTTTCCATTGCCTTTTCTTGCCTCAATGGTACTCTTTGATTATACTTTTCCCAAAGTTAGATTCATCATTGATTTCTATTACGTAGATTCAATATTTTGGATCCTTTTAATAAGAGATCTAATGAATAACCAACAACTTAGAAGCTTAAGAGGCACACTAATATTCCCATTTTCTTTCCAATATAATTTTTGGTGAAGGAATATCCATGCTCACAAGCCTCTTTTGTTGATGTAATTTTCAGCTTAGAACATTATTTTCCTTACAACTTCTATTGATCTGACACATAGTGCCTTATTGTATTCCATTTCCTTTTGGAACCTCTAAATGAATGTTTATTTTCATAGACATGTTGGTGAGTTATACTTATACTCCAACCTGTCTATGCACTTTTCAAACCTTTGTCATATCAATACGTTTTACCTTTTTAGGCTTCTTTCTCACACTCACATTTCCAAGTGTTTTTGTTCTAACTCTTGGTAACTTATTCTCTCATAACCTTTAGAGATCTCCCAAGGTTGTTTGGTCTTTTTTTTCTCATTTTAATCAAAACTCCAATAATCTCATTGATTTTGGTTGGTGGAGCCTTTCCCACATCATTGATTACTTATTTTTGACCATTCTGGTCTTTTCCATTTTTCGTAGGTACTAACTCCTTTCTTGCAAGATCTTATCCTTTATACAAGAAATAGATTTATGTCAAGAGTTCTCCAACCTTTTGGATTCCTCCTTTGTTGACTTTCTACTTTGATCTAATTTATTTTGATGTTGCATACACATAGATTCATAGTGTTTTCACTACATCCATGAATTCTTGACTCTTTACAACTATATTTTGCTACTATAAAAGGGTTATCTCATTTCTTATCATTCCCTTAGAGTCATATAACTATTATGTAGGATAAAGGTATATACTGGTTATTCTACCTAACCTTCCTACATAACTTGATTGCATAGTCTTCCATAATCCTAGGTAATATCATAAGTTGTTGGTTTAGGAGTTCCTACCAGGGACAAATCTTAACTAGTCCCACATTTATACAACTTTTCAGTAATTCTCATCTTCCTTTTTACTTCCCTATGTTCTTATCTCTTGCCATTGTGGCATAAGAAATTTTCAACCATTATCTTCTGATAAGGTTTACACATTGTTGCGTAATGAGCTCAAAGGTTTCAGTGTAGAACCTGGTAGCTTTGATACCACATGTAACATGGCAACCCTTCAATGCAGTAAAAACTTCTGAATTTACACCTTGCAAGTAAATAAATTAGGTAGCAAGTCATTGCAATTTTTTTTTCCTTTTTTATTGAGAATATACGAACAAGATGTCATATCGAATTACAATAAAGATTCCATTTCATTACAATAACTTCACAAGTTACAACAATACAAGAATACATACATTTACATACATAGCTCCAATGATCTTTAAAACAAATAGCTATAAGACGGTTTGGGATCCTTCCTTTCAAATCTTGGTTCTTCTATCACCTATTCTGGAGGAGAAGCATCACTTAGGCGCTTTTTCGCCAACCACAAACTCATAATTTGGTCCCCCACACATATATCATTCGATAGATGTCCCTTCCCTTCAACGAAGAGATTGGTAGAGTAACCGATAATGAAAACCAACTGAGCATAGTGTTGTGTCCTAGATTACTAGAACTTGTAATCCCACAATATTGAACTAGCATGTAATACTGGATCATGGTGAACTGATAATGTTAGTCTCGGTAGTCACACAATCTAGAGTGGAGTCACACAATATAGGGTGGAGTATCGAACATTCACACTACTTTGATCAAAGTGTTCATTCAATAAATGACTGAGAGTCATCTATCACATACACTACTCAAGGACGATTTGACTTAAGGCTGTCTTAAGCTATGCATAGGTATTTCCTTTAATGGATAGTCCATCATCCCAAATAACCTACAAACATATTAATATACTTGGAATAAACCTACTTACCTAGTAAGTACACAAGTTAGATATTTCCTTCTATGGATAGTCCATCATTCCAAAGATAACCTAAAAACTTGGATAACCCTAATTACTTGTAAGTATATATATTTCTCTCCCATACTCGATGACCTCTCCTAGGAGTAAACACAAGCTTTCCTAGTTAAATCATTAACTTAGCTAAGTGTACCATATGTGCCTTTCATGTTCAATCATACCTAGTATATAATACTTATGATAAGCACCCATCTCCTACTATGGAGTAAATACAAACACATTGCAACCCATGTTCAAACATATTTAGTATAATTAAATACTTGTGTCAAGCAATCTCTCCTATCATGGAGTACTTAAAAACACATTAATAAAACAACATAATAGCTTCAACTTTATTTCCAAAATAATCTAAATTATTTAATGCATATACTGGAAAAGACCTCTCAACCATGCATACAAGACATATCTTTCAAAAGTAAAATAATCAAGAAGGAGAGATCCTCATGCTTGTTATCACTTATCCAACTAAAGACATCAATTCAACACTCTCCAACAACAATTATCTTAATAACCAACTTCTCACAAAAAACTCTATCTCACTTGTTGATAGCTTACTTCTCTCAAACAACAATGTTACTTTTACTCACAATTGAACACTCTTTATATCTCACTCATAAAATAAGGCAAGTATGGCTGGTAATAACTCATAAATAATGAACTACAAAAGATGTACAATCTCTTGGGGAAAGAATGCATCCCTCTCAAGTGAAATGGTTCATATATTTATAGAGCAACCAAGCAACCTCAAAGCCTATAGTTTAGGCATGCAAAATGACAAAAAACTCCATTCAAATCAACTCAACAATAAGCTGGTGATTAAATAAGCTCAGACTTAGCAAAACCTCCTATAGATTGACTTACATTTTTTACAGCAATTTGAAGACCAATTCAAAATGCACATGGATAATTTCAAATTATACTCCAACAAAGACATCTACAAGAAATCATTCAAGAGGTGGTTCCAAATCCTATCAAGTTGGCACAGTTTCAGAAGGAGTGAAACAATTAATAATAAGTTTGCAACACTTAGCATGTATCGATTGAATTAAAGGGATGAGTCAATTTAACCAATTAAAGATGTTGGATAAAGTACATGTTACTCTTTATGATTACGTCGACCAATTCAAAGTTATCAGCTCAAATGTATTCATACGTTTTCACATATGTGACATGGTGAGAGAAACACGACTTTACTTACATAGCCGTAAGCATTTCCAAATTGACTTCCAATTTCATAGTCATTGATGGCTATTATCGACCTCTTATTACATTGTCTTTATCGACTATGGAAACCTTCATAAATCAACTAAAGTCTCAGCTAATATGTATTGCATACGTGGCCTTGAAGTTTCCCTTATCTTTTGTGCATTCATTACCATTATGTCCTATGAAAAATTTGACTTAGACGTCACCGTGTTGTCTCAACATTCTCTCTTTCACGCCATGCTCATGTGTAGCCTATCCTATTAGTCAAAGGCAGTGAAGCTAAGTATTTGTAGTGCTATGTAATACAATAACCTCCTAATATTGTGTGCTTCATATATATATATAGAATAATCATATATATACACCATATATATAATATATTTCCTTATACTATATTGTATATATAATATATATAGTTATAAACATACATAATATATATATATATATATATATATATATATTACGTTTTCAAGGGTTGATAAATATATCAATATATCGAATGCACTCATACATATATATGTATGTGATATATGACAAATTGGTGATATGATGTATTCGTACATGGTATGTGAAAGTATTCCTACTTTCGTATTAACATGTACGTTTATATCATTAATACGCGAATATCATTTCCATTGAACAATATATGTGTGTATATAAATATATTTATATCCTATGTCAAACAAATAGGTATATATTCAATATACAAATGAATACAAACGAGTAACCATTCACACATAATAATAATATATTATATAAGTATATATATATATATATATATATATACACACTCATCTATTAAGCTTTCATGCTTATGTGTGTATTTGTACATGTATACAAACATATATATATTATATAACAATTATGTTAGTCGAATGATCCATTCCAATCCAAATGATCATGACCACGTGATTATACTTTCACAAACACCATAACAAACATTAATATATATGCATATCTTATATATATGTCATCATATTCATATGGACATCCCATTATATCTATCATATGCGTATACTGACATATGCATATATCCCAATACTCATTCAACCACACAATCAAGCACATAAAAATAAGGAAGGTCTCAAAATCTCAAACAGATAAACATCACCAAGTAAAGCATGCAGTAGTAAACACGATTCTCAAATGCAGACCTATCGGCTAAGGATGACTTATCTTTACCCAAAAATTGACTCAACTCAATCATTCTAATGTGGTGTGTATATGCTCAGATAGTTTACGTTACCGATTAACCAACCAAGATCTTCTCTTAAGTGATACTTCCCCTCTGCCTAGAGGAATGAACATTTACTTGCAACCAATAACACATGCCTACGACAATTAATTGTTCATAACATATGCAATATACATAAACATTTCCAAAGTTAAAATAATAATAATTCAATAACCTTCCATTGACATATATGCAGTATTTCACCATGAATAAAATCAACTGAGGTAATATCAAATGAGATAACATCAAATGAGATAACATTCATATTGATAACAAGGTACAAGCATACTCTATTCATCTCCAAAATTCACATTACATTCATATTTACCCTATGTAGTAATAGTAAATAGTAACAACTGGGGTGTAACACAAGTCTATTTCCACACAGTCATGTGGATACACCCTTATGATAGAAAATTTGTCTGAGTTATTCTTACACCAAATAACCCTACTAAGCTGAGAAATAATTTCCTGAAGGAAAGGTCTGAAAGCCAAGTTCGAAAAAGGAAGTTCCACCCACATAGGATAATGAGATTTGGAAGGGCCCTTTGGGTGAAACTCAAGGGTCCATACTTGTAAAAAAAAAATTTGGCCGCATATTACCCAAGTCACATATTATAAAATGACCTAAGCATGTTCAACAGATTTAAATGTGCAAGACACATATCCTTTTCCTAAGCCTCTCATTATTTCAATTTCCCACCCTCTTTTCCTAGTTTAGTTTAGCCCATTTGAGAAAAATCTGATTCAGAGGAGATGCCTCTTAAAAAGAACAAAATCACATATTTATGTTGGCACGCATAAATGTAGTCCATAACATCATTTTAAAGCAAAAACTCCAGGGTTTCACTTTTAACCTCACTAAAAGGCTCTCCCATTGCACAATCAATCTTGTCATTTCTTCCTGTTGTGTTCATGGTAGCTAGTTCTCCATTTTCAGCCTCATACTTTGTCGACTCTGCCTCACCATTGTGCGCTCCCCACCATCAACCTTATTACGAGCCTCGCCAAAAATTTGGGCCTCATTCTTGAGTCTCATGGGGATTTGATTGCAAAATCAAAACTTTCTTCAATCTTTCTTGCCTATTGTTACACACAACCTTAAGCAGGTGTAGCCGCAACCACAACTTGTGCTCCAACCCATGCCACTCCAAAACCACTCTTAGTAGGAGTATATAAAAAAATGGCTTAGAAAAGTGTAGGGTTCAAGATAGTTGAAAGAAATCTCTTGTTGTAAGAAACTAGGGTTAAAAACGCTTCGCACATGGCTCTTGCCTTGACTTTGCCAACATTCTTTAATCAATTTGTTGATTTTGGTATATACCAATATAATTCTACTTTTCATTTCAATCTAAGCCTATTTTTAAATTGTTAAGTCATGTTATGAATAAAAATAAAGAATGAAAGAAAAATATGAATGGTTTGAGATTTGTCTCTCATCCTTCTCAATTTTCTAATATAGTTGATTTCAAAAAATAGATCATCCATTTCATATAAGAAACGTGGTAGTTATAAAATAATTCTTAAAATAAAAAAAAATAAAAATAAAAATTCTTCAAATAAAAAAAAAACATAAATCAAACAAGTGCCACATAGTGGCTAGTACTTGTCTTTATAGTATCTTAATTATATCATTTTAGATTTAATAAAAAATAAATACAAATTTTGTTAATGTGAATAGAATTAAATGTAAGTTTTATTAATTACAATATTAGTATAATCATTTTAAAATGTCACATTAATGTTAGTTTTTATTAAAATCATGTAAATAATATATTAATCATTATTATGCCAAGAGGCGTTATACAGTGAAAGCATTGAAAGCAAAAACCGATGTCAAGAAAAACCTTTTGCATTTAAATTGACATCCTTGTTGACTGTTGTGAATGTTGATGGTCACATTAAGACATGAGTAAGTGAAAGAGTGGTCTCTGATTCAAAAATTACAAGATTAAATAAAATCGTTATTCTAAGTGTCTATGGCTGCATTCGATTTACTCCACTCAATGCATTTGATTTATTCTAACTATCTCTAGTTGCAAAAACTTCAAGCAAATGCAATTAATAATATTGAATAAAATGAGGAATGTAAGCTCAGCAGACGAGTACGATGGCAAGATGACAAGGAAGTTCACGTGTGAAAGAGGCTTCAAAGATTGAGATTAAATTTTTGTATAAATATAATTGGCATTACATAAAATCACATACTTTGTTGATTTATTATATGTAGTAACTGACTGGTTAATTCTTGGCAACAGTTTTACCACATGCAATATCGGATTGAGCATGAGAGTATGCCTTTACGGGAAGAAAAATAATTGTTGCGTGATATCAAACAGTTGAAGATTTCTCGGGATGAAATATTTGCAAATTCAGTCCGTCTTGTTCTAAACTCGAAGAGGCATTTGAAAATATAAAATCGAATTCAAGAACAAAGTCAGGTATTTCTTATACTTGTTATTAAAAATTAACTCTTAAGGCTTTCAAAATTTGACCTAAGTTATTGAGATTCATTCTTCTTGCAGTTTTTGGGTCAGGAATTGGAATCCCCAAGAAGGCAGGGCTTTCAAGCATAAAAGAATGCCCTGGCCATTCAGAAAGATTTTGAAGCGTTGAATGATGATTTGAGACAATTGCATATTCACATAAAACCATTTAAGGTGCATTTTGTGTAACGCCAAAATAAATACCCATCTCTAACCAAATTTAATTTGGTCTCAATGATTCTGTGAATCCTGTGGTTATGTACATAATATTTTTCACTGTTAACTGCGTGATTCACAAAAAAAAATACCCATCTCTAATGAAATTGAATTCTATTTTGTTTGAATTTGACAATGCAGGACAATCGAAAGAAAACTATCATTGCAGTTCAAACTCTACGAAATAGCATAATGGGATCCACCTTGATGGCAACAACATGCATCCTTTTGTGTTCAGGTTTGGCAGCCATGATCAATAGCATATACAATGTGAAGAAACCTCTCAACGACACAACCTACGGTGCTCATGGAGAACTGATGGTGTCCCTCAAATATGTTACCCTTTTGGTGGTTTTCCTCTTCTCCTTCTGCTGTCATTCTCTCTTCATACGTTTCCTCAATCAGGTCACTTAGTCAACACCATACAATGGAAGTCACCTGTAGTTACTGCTGATTACGTGTCTGAACTGTTTGAGAGGGGCTTTAGTTTTAACAACATTGGGAATAGGCTATTCTACTTGGGGTTTCCATTGCTTCTTTGAACTTTTGGACCTATTCTTGTTTTTGTGTGTTCAGTGGCAATATTGCCTATTTTATATCATCTGGATTTTATCTTTGTTTCCAAGGTTACCATGAAAGATGTGGGTGACCAACCAAAAAATCATTAACATTTAACATATTGTGAAAGATGTGTTGTTTATGTAATTGTCTCAATGGGGTATGAAGAGTTTCTCTGAATATTATTTTGTTGAGTTTAACGATGATACGGTTCTACGTATCCAACAACTTTTTGGATTTTTAAGTTATGGTTTTGTTAAGTTGAGGAATGATACACTTCTACTTACCCACTTTCATTTTTGTATGTTTTGTTCAGTAGGGCAATGACAAAGCACAGATACGGTTATGCTTTTTTTAAATGTGAGCAAGAATTGAATGGCTATTGCAACAAGGGCAATATTTCAGTCATTGCTTATTCAAGCGATAACTTTTAGATTTTGTTTTAAGTTTCTTTTTAAAAAACTAACAATCAAAGAGATATTCAAGAAAAAGAACTGATAAAAAAAAGGGAAAGATAGATTTTTATGGTTTGGAAAAAAAATAGAGATATTGTTTTTGGGTTAGTCAAGAGTCAATGACAACCATTTTGAAGTTTGGGTTTTGAATCTACACATTTTCAAACTTGAAAGAGACTCTTTTAGGAAATTTGTCCTTGTCTATGAGCAAGTAATCCCAACCAACTTCAAATAGGGTTACAATTAGGGTTCAAATAGCTTTATGGTTAGGGTTAAGCTTCAATTTGGATTAAGGTTCAATTGATTAAAAATAGGCACCTTGAGAAGGATATCTCTCAACATACTTTAGATATATTTTTAAAATATAAGTATGTTAGTAATATAAATTGTAAGATAATACATTGGGAACAAAAGTAGATACATGCATTTATATTAATATTAATAATTATTAATTTTATCTTTACTTATATTATATAAAAATAATTATACATTAAAATTATAAATATTATACAAATATTATAAATATCAAACAAAATAAAAATAAAATCAAATGATACTATTATATAATTAAAAATATATATAATTATATAAATATAAAACTTATCTAATAATTATGTTACATAATAATATATATAATACAATATAAATTTATTATATTATATTAAATAAAATAATATTTATTGATTATATAATATAAATTTAAATAATTTTTAAAAAATATATTTTATATTAAATAAAATATAAATGAAATGAAATGATTATATAATATAATTATAAGAAGTAATTAAATAATAATTATTTAAATATAAAATTTATAAGAGTTTTTTGTTTAATTGAACAAAGCAAAATAATAATTACAAGATACTAATAAGTTCAAAAAATTTAAAAGTTGTTAAATTAAATTTTATTTATTTTCGTTGTTGATAAAACTAACTTATTAATTAATTAAAAAAAAAAAATTCATTACAATAATATTACTGAAACAAATACTAATAAAATAATTATTAAATAAATAAATTTAAGATATCTATGCTAATAGTACACTGTTACACTGCTTGCATTTCTATTATAACATGTTTGTACGATGTTAATTTATTAAGAAATATATTAGAAGTGCTTTCCCTCCAAAATGAAATAAGTAAAACCTTGTTTATGTGGTACATGATGAGCGGATATGGAAAGCCTTTTATGCGATGGTGGTTTATCATTCAAATCAAAATCTTATATGATAACATTGAAAAAACCAAAAATTCTGTTGACACAAAATGCTCTTATCTATTATTAGGAACTGTCTGATGACGAAAAATGGTCTTATCTATTATTAGTTTGTTTATACAATTATGGACGGACACCGATTCTTATCTAATTATGTGGTGCTATTGATGTTCTGAGAAGAGAATCTCTTCTTCTTCTCAACCCTCAGCGTTGCTGTTTACTGTAAGTTTGCACTCGTTCCAATCCCACTATCTCTATGTCTTTTATGTCACGATACAATTCTCTTTGCGATAATTGATAAACAAATCAAATGTGTTCTTTAGTACAAAACCCAATTCATGATTAGGCCATTAGATGTATCTGCAAAATTTCATATATTGTTTGTAATCTTAATAGCCATTTCCCTCACTAAGTAATGGCCAATTTCAATAAGTTTTGCCTAGTTTTTGGGTTGATGGGTGGGTGTGGGTTTTCTCAAAGACTAAGCATTTTGTAGCTCCTGGTTTAAACAATTTTTTAATTTTTTTCAATGGGCACCTGTTACTGTTAAAATTCTGATCTTATAATTGCTGTCGTGGCTCCTGATTTAAGTAAATTCTTTTTAGTTGTTTTTCAACGGTTACCTATTACTGTTAAAAAATTCCGATCTTGTAACTACTGCCATGGCTCCTAGTTTTTCCATTTTGGCATGCATCTTGATTGATTGGCGTTATGGAGCTTTGATAAGATTGAACACACCAATCCCTGTTTTCAACTTGGCCAGTATTTTTTCCATAGCAGTTAATGTTCCCATTTTGATCGTGTATCTGGAATAATATTTAGATTGCCGAATTCCACAAAGTGAATATTTTTAAAGGTCACCTTCAAGCAAGACCCAAATAGCTCACACGTACATTAGCTTATTAAGGTCACCTGCTTACATGAAGACTGAAATCCTAGGGAGTTTGCAATGTTTCTGATGACTACCAACAATATCACATCACAAATTTGTATTTTAACATCAAAGCTCGCATTTGCATGAAATGATCGTTCAGTTTGAAGGATGAATGGCTTAGAGGACACCGTATATACTATATACTATCTAGTATTTGGTATTTAGAATTTATAAATGTTCAGCCTTGATTTTTGTTATTTAGTATATGTATTTGTTCAGCCTTGATTTCTTGGTTGGTATACATAATGTGAGGTTCTGGGAAGCTTTTATCATTGTATCGAGATTCTAAACCTTTTACATAGTAAAGCTGAAGGATATGTATTGCATTTGTCCAAAGGAAAGAGATGGAAGACACTCAAATATAGAATATAATAAGACCATGCCACTTCAACAGTGCAAATTAACATTCCATGTGAACGATACATACATAGAATATATGTTTCAACTTTCAAAGTATTCATATGTAAATTGAATATATGTGTAATGTATGCTCCTGGTTTTTTTTTGTGTTTGTTTACTGAGCTTGTGATAGATTGCAGATTTGTTTTGCTTCAAAGTTCCATTCATCATGTGTAACATTCATAGAAATAACATTGCAATGAAAGGATATAAACATGGACTAGCATCATATCATATGGAACTAATAATGATCATCTGAGTACATTAATAACTGGAAATCAGACTTAAGAGGTTCATATCAGACCTGATCACAGTCAAATAAGTCCTTTCCTCGAACATACAATGACCATCAAATCCTACAGCTCCTCAAGAAGTCTCCAAGAGCATAAACTGACAAACTCCAGCTCTGTTTTCTGACTGTTATAAGCATGAACAGCAAGGGAGCCATAACTGAACTCTTCAAATTATTCCATAAACCCCTGCAGCTGGTTACACGCCAATATAATCACTCCCAGCAATACACAGTCCCAATAAAATAGCAGATTAAAGGGAAATACACAGGTCTGAGATGTTAAACAGCCACTTCTCATGCACCTCCAGGTCCTGCAAACTTTCACTAATCAGCTGTAGCTGACCCAGGTGCTGGAAAGTCATAGGGGTGGCTCAAAGGTTAATTAATCTAAATTTTCTGAGCACTCCTTAATGCATTCTATCACCTGGAAACCCTTAAGACAACCTTCGTGCCTCCATTGATATGATTTGTAGCCACAATACTCTGAAAACTCTATTCAGCACCTCCAGTAAACCTCCTGCAATGGTATGGCCAAGTATAGGGTGCTGTTCTAGAAAATTCATAAACAGCACTTAAATTCCAAAAACACCTCATATAATTTCATATCTGAAGCCTGAAAAGATCAAACTCCTGAAAATCAATGGTGATTCCTGATGTAGAATCACTCCCTCCAGCTAGGGTGGATCTCTCACCACTGAAACCAGCGCTAAAAATGAGGGTTTCCGTCCTCAACCAGCTGCAACAATAAACTGGAAACAATCCAGCAGAGTTTCCTTTAGTTGTCAAATCTTCCATATCTCCAAACAAGAACTCCAAATGAATAAATAGAGAAAAAGGGGAAATTAGGGAAACAACATTTCAAATTCTCCTTTTGCCTCCAAAAAGCCACGCCCCTTTTTGCAAGCTCTCCAATAAAGCATAAACATTATCTTATTTCATTTTTAAATGATATGAAATTCCCCCAAGGGGGTCGTCCACCACTTGAGGCATAAATTAAGCCTCAACTTTACAAAATAAAACAATTATAAAGATATCCACTAAAAGTACAATGGCCCCTCTTTTAAAAGAATGTTGTGCAACTAGGCCAAAGGGTCCTTTTTATAACCCAAGTCTATATTCCCTTTTAATTAAAAAAACAACTTTAATGCTTTAGTGACGTATTAACCAATAATAATTCTAACCATGGAGAAAACTCACCCCCTGCCAAAAATGGAAACTCTGCACTATATTGCCGCCAAGACCAGTTACTAAAAATAGCACTTACTAAAAATATTAAGTGGAGTCAAATCACCAACTAGCCAAAATATAAGACACTGAAAAAAGGGTACATTACAATATGTTTCAAACTATTCATATGTACATTGAATATATGTTTTGAACTATCCATATGTACATCGGATAAATGATCTGAATTGATCAACATGTGCATCAGACATACAATTGGCCAAATAGCAGTGTCCAAGTTTGTATGGAGCACCTTTGCTGTATGGTCATCTGAACCTAAAATCAGATGTGGTCTAACACGTCCTGTAAAGTAATCAACACAATTTGCATCCTTTGTATGGGCATCAGGTGTAAACTTTGGCTCCAGTGATGCAAGACTCTAGATCTGGATAATGCATTCAAGTTGGACAATAGTTGAAAAGAAATATGGTACCTGGTAAATAATTCCAAGTATCACTTACATAAGAAATGAAGAAACTTGTCAAATATATATAATAATTTTAACAATTCCACTGACTAATCGATATTGTGCTAATCTTGTTGCTATGTACATCTGTAGTACCTTCTTGATTTGGCTTTGCTGGCATTGAGAAAATCAATGCTCACTATATATCATGGTCACCATTAAATATTCTGTATTATTCCTCAACATTTTGATCAGAAGAGCTATCAGTTTCAGTTCAAACATTATCCATTGATCATATTGTATGTAGAATTTAAATGCTGCAATTTTAGCCAGTGCATGTAGAATAATAATTTAGAAATGCATGGAAGTTTATCCCTTTTTGTCAAGGGAGCAGATGATTCCATATTTAGTTCATTAAATCAGCAGAATGCTTGCTACCGCTGAATTCATGAATTCTTACTGATAAACATGTACTTTTTCATCATTGTGTTCCACATATCAAGCTAAACCTGGGAATCCTTTGATAAAGAAAAGAACAGACTTTTAACTCGACCTTTCTTTCCTTAATTTCTTAGTTGATCTCGTATAATTTTGCTAAGTAGCATTCTACATCTTTTGAAATGCCACTTTCAACTTTTGATCTGCAATGTTTGAAAGGACATATAGCTGGAAAGAACGATACAAAGGGAGTGACCATTCTTAGCTTTTACAGTTTGCTCATTAATGCTTTTGATGAATGTTGAAGGCCAAAAACAGCAAGTAGTACTCTAGCATATTCAGTGATTATATCCTGAGGCTAAGATGTATTCCATTGAATGATTTTGAGTCTCAAGCAATTTAAAGCATAATAACATTGCTAATAAAGACAGTTAACTCGGTATTGATGATGGAATCGGCAAAAGTGGAAAGAAGATACATAACATTTATATTTGATATTGAATCAAAATTGTTGACTCTTAAACTACTGAGCAAGCTACAAATATTTTTTCAATAAATATTACTGATCAAATAATGGATTTAACCACCCAAATGGAAGTTTCATACTTTAAAAAGGATCAAAACTAGGCATAATAAAACCAAATCGCACATATGACATAATAATGCCAACTGACACATGGAAAGCCTAAAAGAGAAGAATCACCCTATGAAGGAGAAAAATGTCGATTACTGAAGGCCTGTTTACTTTGGAAGCTCAAAACTAAAAAAGACTTTGGTATAACCACACTCTAAAAAGAACAGAGGTTCGATTCAAGCCGCCACCCTCCAAGGTGCTAAACAATTATTAAGAACAATAAATGTCTGTTTAATCTCTTTGAGGTAACAGACAATAGTGTATACTTATGTAGGAATTCTAATTTAAATGACTACAGTGTACCTATGGTTTGAAGAGCCAATTATTTGTAGAGCGTGAAGTCTGGGAGGCGTAAATGGGAAACGAGGGGCTATGCAGTTGCAAATATTTTAATTCCATATTCTGTGCAGTTAAAAGATAAATTTTACTCACTAGTTTTGCCTGAATTGAGCCAATAAAACTCAGTGCTGGCCACTGGGCTTGAGGCCCTGTGAGACTGATGCAGTCTCTATAGCATGCTTAAAAATCACTTGCTACAGTGCCTTAAGTATGCACTGAAGTCAACTTCATCTTATTGGATTACTCATGCACTCCACAAAATCCCACTAGAAGCATGCTATTGCAAATAATAGAGAGCTACCATTAAGAATTGATTTTATTAAAATGTTCTCACAAATGGAATTGTGAGATGGTCAAATTCGGTAGATAATCCAAAGCAGCCAATCAAAGAACAAATAATGTATAAATAAGATCTTCTGTAGAATAGCTAGTCCCTTCATAGTTCAATGCATGAACGAATAAATACTTTTAGGGTAAGGACATTTACTGATGTAATTGCAGCTTGGCTTATAAATGCTCCAAACAATGCAAAAGACACAAGTACAGCAGAACCACTGGCAAAACCTAAACAAAAGGGAGAAAGTCAACTACAGTTCCTAGTGATCAATAACAATAAAACAAACTTTATAGACAATTACAGGACTGATGAAATGGAGTGATCAACTGTATATCTTACCTTGTCGAGGCTGCTTCCAAACCTGCTATTGCCAAGCCAAATGTTGGCACAAAGGCTGCAATTAGACCTGCCATTTCGAAGTCAAATGTAAGCATGGTATCCCCATGAACTCGCACAGAACCTCTCCACTGCCGTGTCCTCAGATGCGAACACCAAATACACTGCATTTGTATGGCTCACTGCCAGCGGCAGAGCTCTAAATTTGACAACACACTCAACTAGAGTGGCACTGACTATCCTCTTCAACAGCTTACCGAGGGAATATGAGTTCTCTCTCTTTTGCTCCCCCAGCCTTACAATGTTCACAGTGGCCTTATTAGAGGTGCCACTCTTGTATTTTTCTGAAGTCTTCCACCAAGTGGGATATAGAGGGATGCTTACCCTTCCCCTGGAATATACCTGTATTACCAATTGATACATGTAACAATCAAGTGGCATTCAGTTTTTGCAGCTCTTAAAAAGGTTAAGGGAAGACATCTATTTTCTAATTTCTGCATTTTTCCCGGGTAAGGTTAAGGGAAGACATCTATTTTCTAATTTCTGCATTTTTCCTGCCACACCCAGGAAATTGCTATCAATGATTAGAAATTTTTGAAACACATTAAAAAATAAATTCATAAACATTACCAAATTTGTTTAATTTTTAGTTTCACATGGTTCCAGATGCAATAAAATAGCCTCAGCTGATTGCAAAAGTAGGGACTTATAAATGACAGATTGTAAGATAGAAGTATGTGATTGATTGAATGCTACCTGCTATTCTTCAGATATAGCAAGTTTTATATGACACGAGGCCCATCTCTGATATTATAGGATCTTGTTGCATTAAATATTTAGCAACAATCTCTTCCAAAAAGAGGCTTCATTATTTATAAGCATTATGATAGAAGTACGCCATTGATTTTCACACTGATCAAGATGCTACATACTATTTTTCCGAGATAGCAAGACCTAGATGACATGAGGCCTACCTCTAATATTACAGGATATTGTTGCATTAAATATTTTGCAACAATATCTTCGGAAAAGAGGCTTCATTCTTTATATGCAATCAATGTACCAATTAAATGCTGGGAAGAGGCCCATACCTCACTGAATCATCCTTCTCTTCAATTCCACATCTAGGACGGGCTGGATTTGATCTTCATTTATTTCTCAGCTACCTCTTCCATAGAAGGCAATGAGGTTCCTTGAAGTGCCACAAGTAACCATTAAACAATGATAGTCCTAAACACAACAAAACAAAATCACAATTTTGTTTTTTATTTGCAAATGCAGTCTGATATCAAATTTATTGGTTAAGTCCCTACATTCAAATTAGTTAACCAATGCTCAGCAAGACATCTGATCCCCAAATTAGCTCCATCTACCAAATAATCGACAAATTTGCATCCTAGTCACAAAGTATTTCCAATAGAAACTGACTATCAAATCTTATTGAACCTTGAGCATACGTGTCAGCCTTAAGAGAAGACACCACAACACAATGGAATGGACCCATCATATTGGCATACCTATCATCATTTAATCGACCCCGTATGATGGTAGGCTTTATAAGCATCCATGTAGACGCGTGTCATCGTTTAATTTGACCCCCTATGATGCTAGGCTCCATAAGCATCCATGTGGACACATTCAACCAATAAAACAATGATCATTTGATAGCTTGAGGTTCAAAGAGAACAATCGGCAATGATCATTGATATTTCTCTATGTTAAGAGGCAAACATAGTGATAAGCTATATATAATATATAGTGGAGCTCATGATATATGGGGGTTTTCAAGGACCATTAGGTGAGGAATGGATCACAACTCTTGGAGCTTCAAAGGGTGTTAGAGCTCATGAGATCTTTGGGTTCCAAGAATTGTTGGATAAGTTATGATTGAACAACCCTTAGAAGGTTCCACAAGCGATATAAACATTTCAAAGGAGAGCTTTGAGGTTGGCTAGCTTGGAGTAGTCATCAAGTGGTGGGCCCTAGATCTTTTGTTTGACCCTATGCAAGCAATACTTTGGTGGTTGAATGATGTGGAGGATTCATTGGTTCTTGGAGTCCCAAAGGGAGCCTTGCAAACCTTTGGAGAAATTTTCTAAGGGCTATCAAATGAGATTTGATCTAATGGTCCTTGTGTTGGGTCCCAAAACCACTGCTCCACTTCCTAGAACATAATTTCACTTTCAAGGCCAGGATTGTCATCATGAAAGTAAAACCTACTCATCCACAAACCATGGAGGGTTGAAGGTCAAGTCAATGAGAGTGGGGTTTCTCTCCTACGTTTTGAGCTCAACTTAGACTTAGGAGGGTATACCTAGGGATCAGACAAAATGAACAACTAAAAACAACAGCTAAACCCAAATTGCTTACTTGACCCCAAAGTTGTCACTAGGTCAAGTAAAACTAGTTGTAAGAAACCCCCATATAGCTGATGTGAATATGCAAGCATGATCCACATGAAATAAGTTCATTTAAGGCTCTCTTAAGATTGATTCCATGGTTATAATACAAGATTATGAGTGCACAATAGATGGTTCTATTCCTAAACTACTGATTAATGTTTTTGGTTTTCTTTGAAGAGAGAGGAGGGTCAAATGAGTTTCAAATTGGTGCCTATTTATTGGGCAATAGAGTTATAGTTCATCGAGAGGAATACAAACTGAAATCAAAAGGAATATGAGTTGTGCAGTCTACCTATACCAAAAATTATGAAATTTATAACAGAACATGCTTAGTAATCCAAAACATAGTTGCATACATCCATACATAATAAGAGAAAGATCACCACAAAGCTTGTGATGTTTTCAGAATGTTGTTACATTCATCTAACTTAGAATTACATTTGTGCCAATTAAATGTGACAAAGGAACATCCTTAGTTGTGACTAAAAGACCTTCCTTGAAATACACGATGCCATGGAAACACTTTGCTACACAAATCACTTACAATGTTGATCTCCTTCGAATCAACAAGCTTGTACTCCACCCAATGAATTGAACTGGCATTTTATGGCTGCCCTACATCACATTGGCAATCCTTTGGTGTTTGGAGACCACAACAACAACCTCCATCAAAATGATTAAAAAAGACTCTTTAACAGATATAGGGCGTCAACTCTATTTGCAACACTATAGCAATTTGAAAATTTGGCACAAATGTGTTCCCTCCAAAACAAACACTCAAGATGAAGAGGAAACTAGATGAATTGAATGTGATGGTTGGGAGATGGCTTGCAATAATGGTGAGTAGGTAGGGCAAGTGGAGGAGAAAAAATGCCTTATCATTTGGCCCTCCACGTTTGAAACAATCTAAAAACCTGTCACCTTATATTTTGGTTCCCATTACATTACCTTACTTGCCTTTTAAACACTTTTTTGATCGCCACTTATTTTAATATCCACTTTGCCTAGTTTGGGCCTTAGAATGAGTTATGCATTAATATTTTCACACCTTCCATAGGTACTATTTGACACAGTTTTGGACTTTTGGGGTTCAAGGGTAACATATACCACATGTCAAGGATTAGAGTATTGGGGAATTGAGGAATCCGGGGTGACAAGGAAGTCATGCTAGATGAGATGTGAGATGGGAGAAGGCTGAAAGGAGAACTCCAATAGGAACAAGGTGTTAGGATGTCGAGATTGGGGAGTTGGGACAAGGCTTAATTTGGTATTGAGTCAAGGAAATGGTCAAAATTCCAACCCCGATAGGTTATGTAGAACAATCGACAGAGTTACAGACTTTTGGGGGTTGGTGGAAATGGGTACCCAATTAAGGGCAAGGTGGAAAGTTCGACTCTGCAAGACTAACTTTTTTGGAGTGCAAGGTATCTGAACTTGGGAAGTGGAGATGAAGGGGAATGAGTACCAAGGGATGGGATGGATGAGGAAGTCCAAAAGTTTGGTGTAAGTAAAGGACTTAGATTTAAGCAAACTTTTGAGCTTCACGGCTTATGAATGCCAAAGGAATGGTTTGGGGAGATGGGTAACTTTGAAACTCTAACTTAACAACACTTAGATGAAATTCTAATTGTAGTGTCGTAAATTGTCATCCTTGACAATTTCACACTATGTTTTTCTCCCCCCTAAGTGCATGGACCTAATTGAACACCTAATTTCCTAAACTATGCATTACGTGGCCCATTTTAACATTTATCAACAAATTGCAAGTAGAAAACCAAAGCATTCATTTAATATTTTGTTCTCGACACCTTAAGTCTTGCAAAATAGGGTTGGGACCTAGGCGACTTAGTCCCTTTATTTTGCCTCCAAAACTGAATATGTCGGGGGTGGCATTTTATTATTTGAATTTCAAATGTCCAAAGTTGGCTATCGGGATTTAATTTTCAGGAAATTAGAATGATTGCGTATAAATACCTAGCTATTGCATCATTTGAAGGACATCTAGAAATTATTGGCAAATTTGGTGATCAAGCATTATCAAGCAAATCAAGGGCAGCATTTGAAAGATTCATTACAGCAATTCAAGATCAAAGCATCATTTCAAAGTGTATGTGATTTTGTTCATGTTTATGTTTTCATATTGTTTGTAAGATCTAACCTTTGTAGGTCTTCAAGAAAATCAAGCCAACAACATTCAAGCCTTGAGGTGATTTGTATGACTTCAATGCTTCAAGGAAGCCATTGGAGGGTGGTGAGTTGCAGTCCATTGTTGATTCATCATTCCTTTTTATCATTTAGCCCTATCCCTCAAAAGGATAGGCTCTCTTTATCATTGACATTGCCATCATAGAAGCTGAAACACTAACATGGGGTTTGACTAATGCAAGCCCCTAAATGGCACAACCCTTCCTCTCTTTGAATGTGCAAGTTTCAAATCTGAAGAAAATTGGGAGAAGTTTGAAGGCCAAACATTCATTGTTGCATTCAAACCCTACACCTTGACAACAAATGGAAACTCAATTATAGAAATATCTAACAATGATCGACAGTGCGACAAGTGGAAACATAAGGTTCTTATTTGGCACCAAAGGACTATGAAATCAGATCTAGAACTCCTATACTGGGACACTGTCACCCAGTGTGACCTAGTCCCCAGAAAACAGCTCCAAATTTGTATCACAGGTGCACAATACTTTGCTCAGTCCATTTTTGTAGTTTGAATTTGTCTGTGACTTATGTTTGTTGTATTTGCATCAAAATAGTAATTTGCATCATTAGCTTAGTCATTTCATTGCATTTCATCACAAATCCATTCCAAATTTGGTCAAGGGCAGATTGACTCACCTTTCAAGTTGTAAGTTAGTCCTATATCTTGTCCAAATTCATCAAACCCCTGCTACCTCAAATCCTAAATGAAATGTGTGGAAAAGCACCTAAAAGCCCTAGAGTAAAATCCTAGGGTTTACCTTTTTCCTCATTTCACTAACAAGGACTTAAGTGGGTTGTTAGGATCGATAGGGAAGGGATGTAGGTATGGACAACCTTGGAAGTTCAAAAGGTCGACAAACACACAAAACATCAAGGAAAACTCTAGAAACAACCCAAACTTAGACTTCTAATGGATATTTGCATCTTTTGATACTTAGGGGACCCATGTGGGATGTCTAAGATTAGTTGTAAACAATGGGTCAAATATGACTAAGACACACAAAATGGAAGGGACTCAAGCAAAAATGACACTACAAATTTGAGCCCCAACACCTTGGAAGCCATAGGTGTTTGATAGGGTCACTCATTGTTCTAAATGGGAGCATAACATGTAGCCAAGGTCCTTAGGTTTATAGTCCATAGGAGTTCTAAGTGCACAAAGCTTAATACAATAGGTCATAGATCATTGGGTAGTGTACGTGCTTAATATTGGTCCAACTAATAGGTTTGGACCAATGACTATCAAACACATCACCAAATAGGCTAGAAATAGGTGAGACCTTGTGAACTTCATTTTTATGTAGGAATTAAGCATGTCATCAACTTTATGAGTTGTGCGATCAATGGATGACATGGAAGATCCAACAATCCTTGCAATCCCAAAGATTGTCAAATTTCTCAACTTCTTGAGCTTCCAAGGGTTGCCTGATGAGAAATGATCCAACGGTCCTTACAATGGAAGTAATGATTGAGGGAAGTTGTTACGTGTGATGGGTGGTAAGTAGTCACATAAGTAATAGAATAAAGTGCATAGGGGGTGCGGTGAGACTAGAGAGTAATGCACAAATGAAGGATAATACATACAGGTCAAAGAAATAGGCTTTGAATTAAAGGTTTAAAGATCTACAAATATTAACAAGGCTTATTAACAATTACAAGAATGCAAGGGTTAATATTGGCACCAAAACAACCAGAGATTAAAACCATACTAGGATAGACAACACCAAGTAGAACCAAGCATAAATAAGATTCAAGAGTTTGAATCTAGTGGCCTTGAGTCCAATTTGGACTCGAGTGTGTTGAGGCAGCAACAGTATCTAAAATATAGGTAACGAACAAGAGACAACTAGGGGATGCATGTTTGGCCTGCATGACACCATTATGAAGACTTTCATTGTCATGTCCCCTAATTGGGAGTGCCCCAAATTTTCCCTAATTTTCCTCAATTTAAATAACAACGGGGTTAGATAATACCAGTGTTACAAGACTCGCCTAAACTCGGCGAGTACTCGCGAGTCTCGAGGCGGGTGAGGCTGGGCAAGTCAAAATGACTCGGATGCCGAGACTCGCCGGACTCGTCGAGACTCACTGGACTTGCCGGACTCGCCGAGTCTCGTGCCTCAGACTCGGGCATTTTAATTAATTTTTTTTAAAATCTTTTATTTACAATTTTTTTAATTAAATGGTGTGCGCCATGGAGGTTTGTGTGGTTTTGAAGGTCTTCATTTGGGCTTGGTGGCAGGGGCTCCACCCCTCGACCCCGCCCTGTATTGCGACAGGGAGCGCGCCCAGGGGCCCTGCGAGGGGCGCTGCCCCTCGACCCCGCTGGGGGTGCTGCCTTCAGACCCCTGCAAGGGGCGTTGCCCCTTGACCCCACTGGGGGTGTTGCCCCTTGACCCCGTTGGGGGCACTGCCCCCAGACCCCCGCAAGGGGCGCTGCCCCTTGACCCCGCTGGGGGCGTTGCCCCTAGACCCCCGTGAGGGGCACTGCCCCTCGACCTCGTTGGGGTGTTTCCCCCAAACCCTCATCAAACTATAGGTCTAAGCATGTTATAGGCCAATGATGAATCATGATCATAAAACCTACAAAATACATATCCCCTGTTGCAAATCTTTGCATCTTTCACAGTCAAAGCCATAATCAAGGATTATCTTGTTCCATACATTAGACAACAAAACATCCAATCTTGAAGGCTACAATAAAATTTTAATAATAAATTCCTCACTTGAATATACATACCAATCATTGAGACGCAAGCAAATATCATGGCTACATCATCATCTAGGACCTATCTTAGACACTAGCGCATGACTTGTCGTGATGTTGGGATGAGTAATCCAAGCTCTTCTAAGCCATAGACTTATATTTTTAGTTTTGATATTTGTTTTGATGCCACAAATTTCATATTCCATGTGTTTTGTATACATTTGACAATATTTATATATCTGAATGTGTTATTTCCTTCAGCTAAAACTTGCATTTATACTTATGTGATCGATAGATGTTTGTGTATAGGATTATAGTAGTTTCTATTTCATGATGTTATTGTGTATTTGAGGTTTATTTACTAAAGGGTGCATGAAACAAGCTTCAAATCCTTAAAAATCTCTAAATTTCTTGGGTTTTTCTATTTGCTGAGTCTTTGCCGAGTCTTGGGCGAGTTTGGGCTCCGAGTCCGAGTCCGAGTCCGAGTCAAAAATCAGCTTGCCGAGTCCGAGGCGAGTCCGAGTCTTGTAACACTGGATAATACCTTTCTTCTGATTGAAGCCCTACAAACAAGTTAGAACCGTTTACCATAATAAAACTGATTAGTGGATTAGAATCATTTACCACAATAATAATAATTAGCAAATTTCCATAATTAGATATTAATAAACTCAGGGCCAAATATTAATTCAATCACAAAGTACTCTAACATCCTTGGAGGGGTTCAATCATACGAAAGAGTGGAGAGTGTGACTTGATGGGGTGCCTTGGACCCTTTTTCCCTAGACCCAAGGGGATATACCATCTCCCTTGGCCTCATGTGGCACATGCCATTTATATGAGGTGATCTATCTAGGAGGTGTCTTTTCCGTTATCCCCTCGTCTTGCCAATCATTTCCTTCTCCCTATGATCCGACTCCCTGTGCTGATTATCCATGATGGAGGAGTGAGATTCCAATGGGTGCCCTGAAAATGCCATCTCTCTTAAGCCCAAAGGCAGTACCCTCTATACCCCCTTACCCCCATGGGGCTCATTAGGTCCCCACTCGAGGTGGCATACCTAGGAGAGTGCCCCATCAACGTTCCCCTCTTGTAGTCTCAGCTCCTATCATGGCCAAGCATTCAAGGCATATGACAACAAATATTGATCATATTTACAGACGTGTACCATTAGCATCTTGAATATCTAAATTAATAATCATAGTTACTTATATTAAACTATGCTACAGCATGTAACTGTAAAATAGATCTCATACCACCGGTTCAAGAAATCAGACTTTTGTGTGTGCAGATTTATTATTATTTATTTTTTATTCTTGCTTGTTTGCTTTTCCTGTAGATGTTCGCTGCTCTCTATATTCTCTCTTTCAATCGATCTATCTTCAATATTCATAAGATATTACTTACAGAGAAACAATAGATTAGTTCAATTGAATAATTACTAATAAGGGTTAATAATTGCTGCAAGCATCATTATTGCATAATCGTAAATTATATATATATATATGTGTGTGTGTATGTGTGTGTATTTATATTAATAATTATATTTAAATTTACTTCCCCAAATATATTCTTTCCAAGAATATGTAATCCAATAGCTTTATTCCTTTTCTCAATCTTTTGTATTATCCAGATTTCCAATTACAGATTATATTTGTTGTTTTCAGTCAATGCAGATCTATTTCTGGATATCATTCATTTGATCCCATATGATTATAATATATTAATACAACTGCTGCTATACTCAGAAATATTCATTGTATTTATGTCCTCTTTAATTCCTGTATCTTTCCCTTTTAAATCTCCTTCTGTTTCCCATTTCCTGATTGCAGATATATTTCCCCTTCCCCTTTGCAAATGATTTGACTCCTTTATATATATATTCCCATGTATTAAAGAGTGCATCCTTTGGGATAGACACCTCCTATCGAAAGGACATGACTTTTATTTAAACTAACTACTGTTTGATTATGGATTGCTGACTTCTTTTAATAGTTGCTTTCCTTAATAAATTAAATCTGCCCTTATTTTTATTAACTGCTGCTTAAGTCATCAATATATTGCTGCATAGTATAATCGCTGCTCTCCCATTATTGATAATATTAATCGCTGCCTGGGTAACTGATCTGTTTTGTATTATTTCACAGAATATGTGCTTCTCATGCCATAATCGCTGCCTTAGTTATCATTATTACTGTTTTTAATTTTTCTTTAGACTTATTTCTAATTACTGTTTTGTTGTTTACTAATTTTATATTAGTATATTGTATGCTTTATTTCTATATTAGTTATATATATTTTATTTAATATTTATTATATTATAATGATTATAATAATATTTAAATTGTTAATATTTGTATTTATATATATTTTAATATTTATATTGTTGTTTATTTTTTATTTATTTATTTGTATATCAATACTTGGGTTTTATAGCATTGCTATTTCAGGGACATGACATTCATGGACCAAAATGGGTTGAGTGAGTCCTAAAAAATGTCTAGGGGAATGGACAAATGAGTTTGCCATGTGGAGTGAAAAGTGTGAAGTGTGCAACTTTTGACTCTATAAAGCTCAATTCTCCTTAAGACTTTATGTTGGCATAATTCTCATTAGAGTTGAACATTGGCTAGCCATCGTTAGTTTTACTAAAATAGAAGAGATTAATAGGTGGACAATATGGGACATCTATTATAGAGCCTTGGGCTTCACAAAAATAGACAAGTTTAAAGTAGAATGTAAGGGGGCTAGATCTAGGGGGGAAAGAAAAGGAGTTCGATATACATGAAAACTAAGAACTCACAAAGTATAATGAATGGAGGATATTGACTTCTTAGATCATTTATGAGAGTTGTGGAAGTTTGAACCACAAGTGACTTGGTTAAGAGACAAAAAGTTGGATATTGATTTTGAAAGAGGTGGAATATTTCAAATTGATTGTTAAAGAGGTGAAATTTTTCACATTAGTTGTGGAACACTACATTGATATAACCCATGGTTGGATTGTGGAATTCCAAAGATCTTCTCAAGTAGATTCATCATCCTTGGTGTGGCCAACAGTGAAATCATTTGGAGGTTGTATTAACTTGTTACTTGTACTAGCAATATTGTTTGGGGAGGGAGGGAAATCTTGGAAGCATTGTATTTGGAGAGGCAAGAAATCATGGGCTTGTGCATTGTGAATGTTTAATTAAAGGCATCCAAAGAAAAAAGTAGGGAATACTTTGCTTTAAGGTATAAAGTACCAATGAATGGCAATAGTATAGCGGATAGAGTGTAAATTGGATTGTTCCCTCTACATTTGAATACAATTTTGTTGCAAAGTCTCTTTCTTCTCACATAGCTGAACTATGGATTATTTCTGCCCCTAGAGGATTTTCTCAGCTTATAAAATCTACAATGTTTTTGATAAGCTAAGCAGCATTTACAGGCCGCTGTAGCCATTCACAAAAAGGCCCTGCGGGCAAAGAGTTTAAAGCAATAAGAAGTCCAGGGTCACAGGCCACAAACTGACCAGTGACAGCAAATGGACAGTAAAACTACAACATAGATATAACCAGAAATAAAATAAACAACAAGGACACCCTACTTGGGAATATTTTTCCATTCCTCCATGAGGAATTTGAAAGCATCCTGCTTCTTCTGGCTAAAATCTACAATGTTACTTTGTATATGCTCTTCTTCTTTTCTTCTTTGATGCTTTATGATCTTGTTGCAATGTTGGTTTGATTTATGTTATTTTATGGTCATGGACAAACATTTCCATAAAGTTGTGAAATGAAAAATTGGTTATAGAAGTTCCCTATCTATTTTTTTTTACTTAGCTTGCAAGAGAAAGCATATAAATAAATATGCTGCTGCTCATTATAATCTCCATTAAGCATATCCGGGGGTTGTAAAAGCTGTTCTTGGAATTTTGATACGTGATATCATAATCTTATGCAAACTTATGTGCCAAGATATCTATGCTTTCCTTTTTTGGAATATTATAGGCATGCCAATTATAGTACAATTTCAAACAAGTATTAGCCAATATGGAATTAAATTTGTCCTATATACACAGATCAATTACTTATATGGCAGATTAGCACTAATAGAGTTATTAATGTATCTCTTTCATAAAGAGTTTTTCCATAATAACTATTAAGAGTTGCTCCTCAAGTACCCAAATAGGGTTTACCTAATCTAATGATGAAAGATTCCTCATGAACAACTACAATTTGACCAGATCCTTGGATTTGTTTATCTTTGGATATCCATATACTTTAACAAAGAAATTGTCCAAGGCTGACTACTGGAAAAAAAAATTCAAAAAAATTGGATAGGGAAAAGTACAAATTTAAATTGAAGAAATTGAAAATAATATTCCTGCATGAATCAAATTTATAAATTCCCCTCTTTTCGTCTGTAAAATAACATTTAGTTACTTCGAAAGTATTCAAGTTATTGTTACAAATTGAACATTCATTTAGTAACACTTTTTTGTAAGTTATGAAGTGAGTATGTGAAACAGTTAGCAATACTATGTAAATGACCCAGGAGACCTGACAATTCAATTTTTTTTCTATTTGTATATGACATTTTTATGGGATTTTTTTAATTTATGAGGGATCAATTGAAACCTCACCCATCAAAATAATGATAGGCATTTTTACGTCCAGCAAATTCAAGATTCTATCACTTACTCCTCCAACTATCAAAGCCACTCAAGAAAGACACCCTAGCCTAAGGGACAAACAAGCCACCAAGCTTACAAAAATTAAGGCAAAAATGTACAAAAAGAACCAAGGAAAAATAATTAACATACCTCCATGAATCAGAAAGAGCAATATAGACAAACCAGCAACAAAGAAATAGCCAAAACCAAACTATTACATTTAATAAGACATCCCTCTACATAAAAACCAACTCAAGACGATGCATCAACTGGCATCCTACACTTGCAGGTTAAGAGCTCCTTCATAGTCCGTTGTGATCATGTGTTGATTGCTTCCGTTGCTTCTTGCCACAATCTCTCCACTTCAGATTTCTGCCCTTTGTGCTTCTTAGGTTTATCTGCTGAAAATAACACCTTAACCAGACTCCATAAACAATCTGAAATCCTCGAGGCAGGAAGAAGGTCCATCAATACCAAATGATTGTGCATCGAAAGTCATGATCCAACTTCATCAGACAAGCTCTAAGTCAGCTTCCATCTCTCAACCCTCCTCCTGCAGAACCTTACAGGCAAGATTCCTAACCCCTCTATCAATGGATTTGGGACAGTCAGAGTCTTTTTAGATTGACCCTATGAAGGAATCATCATGCCATCTGCCCGACTTACCATAAAAGAACTCTGGTTCTGCCACACAAAATCCTTGTCTAGCTTTCCACCTTAGGGGATCCACTTTTCTTAATGAACTAAACTGGACCCTAGAAACTTAGGACAATGGAATTAAAAAATCATCTGCCCTATCTCATTGCACCTGAACCATCTAATTGGTAGCCCTTCAAATTCAAAAATTGAATCCACATTCCATGCACAAACACAATATGAATGGAATGCAAAATAGGTTTTGAAATGTCTACAATAACACAAAGTTACAAACCCTTGCAAAATTGTTTTTAAAAATCCTCGTACTCCATATCAATCCTCACAAACTCTCCAATCTTCTTTGCCAACAGCTTAGTCATTTCTTGATGTCACATAACCATAGGGAATCTATACAAAAAACCAAAGTTGAACCCTAGTAATAGTTTCAACCTTTAGATCAACAAAAGGGCTTCCAAAGGCATACCGGCACACCAACCGTTCCACAAAACCATGAGCCGTTGTTCCAGAAAAAATCTTGATGCTTTGCAAACTAAAAAAATACATGGAAGAAGCCTCTAGAGAACAAAGATGGAGAGGGACGCTCGATGTTGGTCTAGGTGCTTCGCAAACTTTGGTCTTATACCCATAAACCTGCTGACCAGAGATCTACTTCCAGATCCTTCAAAAGCTAATCAACACAAACATCAGAGAGGATCAGATCCAGTATATCATCAGCTAGATTTATCAAGATCTCCCCCAAGTAGAGGAAAACTGATTCCAACTGTTCCTTATCTCTAGAGAGCAACAAACTCCTCAGTGCCTCAGTAGTAGACTCCTAGACCACACTTTTTCATGTCTCCTCTACTTCTGATTCCCCCTGACAATAGCCTCCACACCAAACTCGCCAATGTCGGTACCTAATGGGTTTTCTGGAACTTATGCATTGCAAGGAGTATCTCCATGGCATTTTTGCATTCTCAGTAAATCTGCCTGACAGCACCCTCTCCCAGCAGCAAATGCAAATCTTTGCCTGAGACTCAAGCCTTAGACTTGGATGACTTATGAAAGCCCCATTGAAGGATAGAGGGCTTGCTGGGCCGAACAAAATGCTGATCATCTGCCCTTCTATTTGCATCCTCTGCTTCCACTTCTGCTTTGCCCTCCTCTGCTCTGCTCTTGCTTGCCAACAATTTTAACCCTGAAATCCCATTTTTTGGATGCTAATGGTATTGTTTTGTGAGAATATTTTGGTGCCATATGTTTCAAAAATACTTTTAAAGATAATGCTTTCCTTGTTATTACTTTCTTATCTGACCAAGAAGTAAGACACCATAATAAGTGGCAGTGATGAATATTGCAGTTGCTTGAAAAAATTCCATCTTTGGTTTTAAAACTATGATAGTAGCATAAAGATCTACAGCTGTTCATTAGTGCACTGGTATGTTCATATTCTAGTGTGGATTTGGTATAAGAGAAAAGATTTCTCCCCTTTCATTGATGCTTGTAAAAGTTTTAATGCATTTAGCTTTTGGTTGTGGAGTTAAGGAAAAGGATTCTTTTGGTTACTCTTTATATGGACACAAATATTCTTGACATTCACACCATCTCAGCTTCATTCATCTCCTTGATGATCAATTTTCATGTTGCTCATCAACTTAGTTTTGGTACATGTTCACAGCCGCAACTAAGTTCTGAAGTTTGAAGTAATGAGCTCAATAGACACAGCTAGAGCAGAACTTGCTCTTCTTGTTTTGTATTTGAATAAAGCGGAAGCTAGAGATAAAATATGTAGAGCTATTCAATATGGTTCAAAGTTCCTTAGCAATGGTGAGGCTGGTACGGCACAAAATGTTGACAAGTCAACAAGCTTGGCACGGAAAGTTTTTCGTCTTTTCAAGGTTTGTCTTCCAACTTTTTTGAATTGTTATTTCTCTATGCTATTTTAACCCTCTGCAGGCCTTAAACAAGTTCCATGAGATAACCAAGATATGTGAGCATACATGCAGTTTGTGAATGACTTGCATGCGCTCATTTCTCCATCACCAAAGACAACCCCTCTTCCTCTTGTTTTGCTTGGGAAGGTATGTGTCATCAGTAGATGGTTTTGTTCAGATGTGCATTGTTTGTCAATTTTCAAAACACGTATTTGTTAAGCATATACTCATCTTACATTTCTTTCCCTGCAGTCTAAAAATGCTCTACTGTCAACCTTTCTGGCATTGGATCAAATTGTCTGGGCAGGAAGAACAGGCATCTACAAGGTAAGTAGTAGCCTTAAATAACCTTCTAAATCTAGTTTTCCTATTTTACTCAGTGACTCAAGAGTCTATATGTTAAATGTGATTTATGTTGGACTTTTCTAGAACAAGGAGCATACTGAGCTTATTTCCAGAATTTCACTTTTCTGCTGGTTGGGTTCTTCTGTTTGCACTACTTTAATAGAGGTTAGTAGGAATACATTTGTTTCTACTTACTCTCCAAATTTGTAAGGAATTTTTTTAATTATGTAAATTATTTATTTTAATATTTTTGGTGTTTATGGGAATGCTTTCCAGCTTTCAGAGACTGGGCGGTTGACTCTATCGATAAAAAAGTTAGAGAAAGAGCTCAAGCAAGCCACATCAGGAAACAAATTGCAGTCATCTGCTTTTGATTATGGAAATTTAGTAAGTGCATTAATGTATGACTAATATAGAGCAGTTTATTAAATGAATCTATTCTTACATTTTGTATATTACGAATGAGAGAGTAGGCACTAGGGAAAGCTTTTGAGGTATATGGCTACAAAAGGTGGTTTATTTTATGACTATTTTGTTTGCAGAACGAGCAATACCTTTCCAAACTCAAGCAATCAAATGATCGGCTGTTGAACTTGATTAAATCATCAATGGATATTGTGGTTGCTGTAGGGCTGCTTCAGTTGGCTCCAAAGAAAGTTACTCCACGTGTAACAGGAGCCTTTGGCTTTATAACCTCTCTCATCTCCTGCTATCAGGTATGTTCTGCTAAAGCAAAAGTTATTTGTTTGAAGGTATGATTAAGGTCTTCTCACCATACTTTAGTAAGTAACAAACCATTTGGCTTTATAGTCTGAAAAGTTCTATTGTCATTTTTTGCAGTTGCTGCCTGCTCCATCAAAGGCAAAGGTCCAGTAATGAAATCAGTGTTAGTGCAAGAGTCAATTTCTCTCTCCGTAGAATCAAGGCTGACACTATAAAAGTGGACATAAATTATGAAAACAATCTACAATAATTCCCAATAACAGGCATAAACTTAAATCTTCTATGATTGTAAATTGTGAGTGGTTTGTGTCAAACTATGCTAAGCCTACATTTTTTTTTTTTCTGTATATTAAAAGCATATAGTTTCTTGGTTTTTTGCTTTTAAATCATGTCTATTCATAAATTATGTAATTAAAAATATTTCTCTTTGCATTTCTGCAAACACTAGGTCACTCTTCCTAGTCAAAATAAATTTATGTTAATGGTCTGTCTACGATTAGTAGAAACAGTCTTTTCATGTGTTTTGGGAGAGAACTAAGTAGTAGCTTAAAGTGCCCAGTTCCAAATATATTCATCTCAACTTGATATAAAATTTTGCATGACAATATAAATTATCTTCAGTCACCAGAAACCTCAAGTATAGACATGAGGGCCCCATCCCTACCCCCATACCCACATCTTTTGGTGACAAAATATGTATATAATATTGGCATATTTATACATTTACTCCCAAACCTTGATTTGTAAAGGGCGTCCTTGTCCTCATAGCCTTATCTCCAAGTCTCCAATGCTATGATTATCTTCCTCAAGGCTGTAGTAATTGTATACTTGCATGCCAAATAACAAACCAGTACTTATAATTTTTTTTGGCACAAAATCTTCAAAAAATGATCAACTTCAGCACTTCTAGTTGTTCCATCCTTTTGTGAATTCAGAACCGCTGACCCTCAGGCATAAGTCCCTAGGGGTAGGGGATTGTTTCCTGTATCCCCCACAATGTGTGGAGGGGGGAGATGCACCAGAAATATTTCCTGACATTTCTAAAAATAACAGGGATAATTTGGGGATATTCCAAGAACATTCCCTGGATAAAGACAAAAAAGAGTAACCCTGGGGACGTCTGATTGCCCTTCATGACGGAAGGATTGAAAAAAGAACATATTTTATATTTAAAATTGTAGTGAAGGACATGGTTCTCCCTTTTCACTTTTATTGTGAGTGTGATTGCTCCTAAATTCTTAAGAATCATTTTCCTTTTCTATGTTTATATGCATTGTGAGCGCCACTTCCCTGTTGTTATTCCCTGAATTCTGGGAATCTTTGAATCCATCCCTAAAACACATTCCCCATACTCAAATCTAATGTGACAATAAGAAAATGATACAAAAACAGATTGCTTTGACATTTTGTGAAATCTTCTAGCAAAGTTTGAAGTTTGAACTCAAACTCTGAAATATGTGATTTGCAGATCAACTACTGACATAATTTGAATGTATCATCAACTGGTAATGATCTTCTGGAGTTCTCATGTTATCAACAAATTCATCAACCGAAAACTAATACCAATAGTGTTATTGTTACTGTGATAAATCAAATAAACACAAGCCAATCAGCATTATAACAAAGTGAGAAATGATAAATTAGTAACCACAAGAAATGCCAATTTTCACTACATAACATGATTTATTATTTATATGGTTTATGCAGATCTAACCTGTTACAAATGTTTCAAGCGTTTTTCTTAGAGATAAACAAAAGTAGTTCAATTTTATGTTAAAAGATGCTGTTGAAGCAATCTGGAGGTTTTTTTGGGTTAACTAGAAACATTTGATGACTGCCTATTCTGTCAAATGTGTTCTGCACAAATAACATTCTGCTTTCTTTTGTAGAGGGTTTTAAGTTATGAATGTCTGGAAGTTTAGCCCAAAAGTAAACAGCTGGCGTGTTGTTTGTTATTTGGGGCTTTGGTCCAAATAACAATGTGCTGGCTGTTTAAATTTTACCAGAATGTCAAGTTCAACTCTTCCCGTCAAGTGAAAATTTGATGATATGCAACTCTTTCAGATGACTCTATTTTACATTTTAAACAAATTTATAGATTGGAAACTTTTTTGGTGTCAAGTTCTCTCAGTTTTTAGCAATATGTGTGAAGTATGTGTTCCAGCGAAGATTTATGGCTACTAAAGTCCTCACCAGGGTTTCATTCTTGCCAAGAACAAAGGCCTGACAAAACATGAAACAGGAAACAAGGCTGCTTTCTTCTTAAGCAACAATCTTTTCTCTCCGAAAGAAACACAATATCAAAAAAATTACCATTTTCCGAACTTTACAGATTGTAAACAACTATGTGTAGTTTAATTCCGCCTGTGAATAACAGTCTGAAACACTGAAAACAGACCATAAATAAGCCTTTGACTTCCAGCTATGTGCAGATTGAAAATTCACTCCTAAATTAGGTAAAACATGCAAGTGAGAGATGAGAATATCTATCACATTGGGATCAATTTTATTGTGTGTTTTTGAAACATAATTTAACGATCCCTGCAAACAAATTTATAGCAGCCCCCAATGAAACCACTCTTAAACATGCAATGGTTTTTATGATTATTAGGTGTTTACAGTTTATATGTTTTTGATATTGATAAGTGGGATTGAAAGGGCCCAAACCCTTGTACAAAAACATGGCCAAAAGGTGGACGAAACTTGTACTATGAGCAATGGAGCAATCCAAACCACTCAACAAGACCAAAAAGAGTGAGGTGACACTGTAGCCAAGCTGCCAAAAACAACTACAATCAAAAGATAAAGCTAGGACCCCTGGGGTCCCGCTTAGACAATAGCGGATTTTTCTCTAATCTGCTCACACCCTTCACTCTAGCATGAGTTTGGGATAAAGATTTAGAAAGACCTTTCTTCCTCCTAACAACAATCCAACATATATTATCCTCTAAGTCCTCAAAATAAGGGTAAGTAGGGGGGTGATTCCCCCATAGAGAGCCTATCAAAGTGCAAAGGAGTGATCGATCGATGAGGCCAAGACAAATGGCAACCCTCCACTACATGAGTAATCTGAAGCCAAAGGCAAAGCAAGTTGAGAGATTCGAATAGGATATTCTCCAATGGGGTCCGAAGGAATAGAAGTAGCACATGTTAGAGTTGTACAGAAGCTAAAGAGTCATTCTCCTAAGAAGACTCGTCATCTCGACTAAAGCCATTCGTTAAGAATTAGGGACATGAATAATCAAGTTATCTTTGTTGCCATTTTTCCACCAAATAACTATGCCCTTGCGTCTAGAGAGATGAAAATTTGTAGCTAGGCGACTAATGGTAAAACATGGTCTACATTTGAAATGAAGACCCTCATAGTCAAGTAGTTGAGTCCAAGGCCTATCCCCACTATCAAAACCACATCCCCATGAAGAGGCTTGGAGATATCAATGTCCACCAGGATGTGAGCAAAAGTAGAGTGCCTAATGTAGGAAGTGGGTTCATCAAACTTCAAGAGCATCCAATAGAATTGTCTATGGCCTTGTAGCATGATTCCTCCCAAAACTAGAGAGGGAAATTTAGAATTCTAACCCACATTGGATGCACATTTAAAGGCTCTATAAGGGGTTTAAAGGAAGTTGACCAAGGCTTTATGGAGAGAGACTGCTCTCCCCAAGACCACATCTTACCGTCAAGCACCAAATTTTTGTCTTTTAAAGAGGAAAAAGAAGCAATGAAGAAACCCTTTACATAAGGGAAGAGCTCAAGCTTTCCCTCAACAAGAGGCCTCCAAGAATCCAAGATCCATTTTTGAAGGTCAGGAAAAGAAGGCCAAGATTACACATAGACCCCTACGTTGGTAGAAGTCCTCATTTTCCACCACATTTGGTCACAAATCACCACCAAGGAGGATTTGGCACAAGGGATGGGTGATAATTTCTCCCTCAAAGGGTGAGCAATACCTTTAGCTCTTGCAACATTTGCAAAAGACCTACTACTAGCAACAAAAAATTGTATCACGCCATTGGGAATGGCAATAGAGGTAACAACAAGCATCAAAGGAGGGGCACAACCTTCATTTGAAACTATGTCGCTAGTAGTAGAGATAGGAGGCAAACTCACCCTTACGGGTTCGCGACCATGGCATTCCAATCAATGGTACTCGAATCCCCGAAGTGGAGAATTGTGGGAAACACGCCACAAAAGGGTAGTGTCACAACATTGATTAGAAGAGGAAGCCCCATGATTGCCCAGAGCAAGAGAACCATAATAGGAAGCACAAAGATTTCGCCATGGACGAACGGGACGACCATTGCATTATGAAAGATAAGATTATTTGAAACTCCAACAACAGGGGACAAGAGCGGTTCCATGAGGCGTAACCTCAATATATGCTGTGTTTTGATGAACAAGGCTTACATTTTATATGCTAATGATTAAAAAGAAGAAGAGAGAATATGGCTCATAAATAGAGAAAGTAGAGCAAGTTGGTTAGTGTCAAAAGTATAGGATAGGAATGCCTTTTTGTTTTATTTTAATAGGTACATATTCAAGAAGTTTCATGCAAAGCAATTGTGATGCAATTTTAGTGGCATTAAAGAAGTGTGAATTGTGTCCTCTTCTAAAGTTGTATTTAACTTGTCTTTGCAAATTCAATGGATGAAAGATTATTTGTGCAAATTACATTCCCTATGATGTGTGTATTCAAAGTGGTTGAGAGCTACTCACTAAACCTTGTGTTGCAGCAGGCTTATAGTTTATATGTTAATCATAAAATGAAGACAAGTTAATCGTATAGTTGAGGATCCAATGAATAAATCTCAATTAGTTAAAAGCACACACATGATAGGGAATGCAATTTGCACAATCTTTCATCCCTTTAATTTGCAAAGACAAGTTTAGTACAACTTTAGAAGAGGACATAATTCATACTTCTTTCATACCACTAAAATTACATCACAATTGCCTTGCATGGAACTTCTTGAATACATACCTATTAAAACAAAACAATAAAGCATCCCTATCCTATACTTCTTGCACTACTAAAATTGTTCTACTTTCTATATTTACTCCATATTCTCTCTTATACTTGTGCCTAACTTACTTGTTGTTGTCTATGTCCTTATTCTCAAGGATTAGCTACTAGGAACCTACACTTAATGACATAGTGAAGTTCATATGACTAATTGAACATGAAAAATGAAAACATTACAAAATTTGTTCAAGAACAACTTTAAAACAAATAAACAATTGCTAGAAAATCATTTTTTTGCTTCAATTTGGTCCTCCTACCATCTTCAATTGTTACATTATTATATCACTCTTTGCCAAGTGATTGATCTATGTTGTTTAAGGACTTAATAGATACTTCAATTATTGAAGTTTTGTGATATGGGTTCACAAGAGATTTTGGGGGACAATGCTCTGAACTATGGAAATCTAGATATGTCATAAATGAAGCAATATTTACTCTCTGCAATGTAGGAAAAAGTATCCCTTTTTCACACTTAATTAGGAATAAATTAAAATGGACTTAATTATGCCTTAATTTAATGTTGTAATATGTATTTTACATATTCACATTAAGTTTGGGGTCCTATTAATTAAAATGGACTTGATTGTGCCTTATTTTTGGTGTTACAGAGTGTACCTCTTTACACTTTCACACTTATCTAGGGATCCTTTAATTAATTGAGGTTAATTTTCCTTAATTGACCCCTTTAATTCAAATCCAATCCTAATTAATTGCATTTTCCGAAGAGGAAAACCCGACATTTATTAATGCCAGAACATAACACTCCTCATTGAGCAATGTGTGTCCTAGGTGAGTGACCTGCATGGGCGAATGGGTCCTCACTTAGACCTAAGACCTAAATTTTAATTATGTTTTTGACAATATTTTAATGATTTCAAATCCATATTCACATGTCGGTTTGTGTTATTTGAATTTCGGGAAATTAATGTTACACACCTATAAATATAAGGCCATTTCACTAAATTTCATCTAAGCAATCTAAGCAATTTTATGAGAGAAACTTTATGAGATCAAGAGCATTTCAAGGCATTCAAGAGAAGATTTATTGAAGAATTATTGTAGCAATCAAGATCCAATTGTCATATCAAGGTCTTCTTGTATCATGCATGTTGTTAGAGATAATATGTTGATGTAGTGTTCATGATCCATTCAACCTTTCAAGGCATTGTTTCAAATCAAGTTTCAAGATCAAAGATCAACATCCATTGAAGCCATTTCATGCAAGTTTTAGTGATCTACATTTCAAGGTTCATTTAAGGGTTTGGTGAGTTGTGACATTGTTTTGTTCATTCATCATTCCTTTCATGCTATTTTGTTTCATTTCAAGGTTTAATTACCAAAATGGGGTTTGACCAAGGCAAACCCCCATTCATAAAAAACAAAACATTTTTTCCTCTTGATTTGTGTTTATAGATTTAGACGGAAGAAATCTCGAAGAGCAAAATTGGAGAACTTGTCAAAGTTGCAAAAGTTGTCATCATACATAAACTCAATTATAGAATTTATTTCTGACATTCTAAACCTGAAACCTGGCAAATTGAGAGATTCAGATCTATAGCAAAGGCTCTAGGAAGTTACAGAAAAACCCTAAACCAGGACCCATTTGCCCCTGGGCGAATGAGTCCCAAGTTAGCTTCAACAAAGCACTTTTGGTGATTGGTAAACATCATCTTACCTCTCTCTGATCTGCATTTCAGTTTCTAGTTTCATCAGTATTGAGTTAAATCTTCAAGATCTAACTTGTAGATTGCATTTTGGGTTTGATTTACTATTTTTAATCTTTCTTCCCAAAGTGTTGTTTAATCAGGACCCCCGTCCTTGCAAAAAAAGGAAATCAATAGATTCACACTTTGACTTGATTCACCTCAAGGTTGTTAGTCATTTGATTGTGTGGATCTCATTTCCTAATGAAATAAAGGAGAATAGGTCAATTTCTTACCATATTTGGTTCATCCCACATTTAATGAACCTATTTTTCTAGGTTTCACTCTCAAAGAGAGAAAATAGAGATTTATGGTAGCTTATCTTCTAGCTACAAATAAGCTATCAATATGAGAATAAATCCATATGGTATTTTACTTTGTACATGTTACAAATATATATAGATTAAAAGAGTGATGATTACAGTGCGGTTACTTAAATGATTACAAAAGAGTTGAATTTTAAGTAGTTTAATAGGTTATCAATCTATAGATGTGGCTATTGCTTTCCCATGTAGTGGTTGCATGAATAAGTGTGGTGATGGGGCATGAGTCATCAAAATGCTTCTTGACATAGTGCAACATAGCATGAAAATTCAATGCAGTGTGTTGTTCACATAGAAGGTGTAAGTGTTGTGAACATACTTTTGTTTGTCTAAGAGAAGTATGCATAAGTGCAGAATTGCATAAGATGGCACCAAGTTTTTAGTATGGGCTTATGATATTGCAACACTTAGAGCATTAACATGACATTTGTGTGTTGATATAATGCAACATGGAAAGTATGCGATGTCCTCGATATTGATTAGCCCTAAATTTGAATTTAGGCAGAAAAACGGTGTTCTTCAACACTACAACTGAATTTAATATATATTTGAAATAATATTAAATAATAAAATAATAAAGTAATAACTATTTTTAAAATAATAATAGTTCATTTGAAGTGTGCTGGGCCAACCCATTTGGGCACCGTGCTGGTATATATGCTATTGTTTTGAATTGATTTGACCATCACAGTTGGGTAGAAGTCTTGTGAATTTGTTGAGATGGAAAATTCCTCAAGTTCGTGGCAAGGTGAGACGACACCCTCACCCTATCACTGTGATACCATCTTTTCCGTATTTGCAATTATACTCTAATCCATGGCTCTCCATTTTAGGCTTGTGTAGTTGTGGCATGAACTTAGTTCTGAGGTGGGAAAATTAAACGAACGTGGTGGAGCCTTTGGCTTGTGCTATGCTTGAGGCAACAAGGGACGCCCGAAAAAATTGAAGAGTTTGGTGGAGCGGTAGAATTAATCACTACTTCCTACAGGCGGAAGGGGTGCCCCTACAAGGACATCGATCATCTGTCTATATCGTCTCCATTCGTAGCATCGATAACTTAGCAAGGAGTCATCGAATAGGGATGCCAGACAGGTTGGCACCGATTAGTTGGCCAAACTGGAACTCTTCGAAGCCAGTGATCTATAGAATGTATGCGGGTGCCATGGCCCTGTGATTGGATAAATAAATCATTTCTGCGATTAAACTACAATGCTAATTTTGTTGATGTGAATATTAAAGTCTTGTACCTAGTAATCTATTTCACTATGTAATTAGGGGACTTATTGACATGATTAAGTTTACTTAGGATATAAGATTCTTCTAGAATTCCTTTGTAAAACTTATCTTATCTAGCTTTTGCATAATTTCCTAGGTAGTTAGTTAGTTATTCATCTTATGTGATAGGATTAAGACACATGTCACAATCCTATTTTATCCTTCTTCTCACCTTGCCTATTTATACAAGGTACTTGTACATTGTATAATATCTCATGAATAATATATCTTCATTCATGCTCATGTTGCAACACTTCTTTGTTCTTGTGGATGGTGTCTTTCTTGGTTTGATCCTTTAAAGAGTGCAAATTCAATCGGGTTATTGTTCATTCATATTTTCAACATGGTATCAAAGCATAGGCCATGCAAAGTCCATCTCATATTGGGAAGTTGAGCTGAGGAGATTTTCGTTGCAGGTTGAAGGGTTTACGTCAAGGGCTAGTTGTCATCATCCGGGAGATAGCTGATTTTTGAAGCACATTGGGTCAGATCTGACCTCACCATTGCGATTAGGAGGTCCACAAACCCTAGGAATTTTTGTCCAATTGTGCGTAGATTTAACTCCCGTTGGTTATTTCGTCCATCGTCTGTCAGTTAACTACCACTGCCCGTTCGTTAAAGTTTCTCGACATTCATTCATTCTTCGTCCACCGAAGACCCTTGCGCCCCCAAGTCGTGGTCTCTTTGGGAACTGGGAACTTCGCTTGGTGAGCGGTGTCGCCCCGATCGCTGCCTCACAACCACCCCACCGTCGCTTCACTTGACGACCCTTTTTCTTTTGCCAGCTCGCCCCCTGGTCATTTTGCTGACAAGGGGCTTATTTTTTTGCCCCAAGCACCTAATTTTTGCGCCTAGTTAGCTTGTAAGCCCTAATTGGGAAGATTTCTTCAACAAAGCATAAATTTTCGCGAGGATATCAAATTTTCACAAGAAAGATATCAACGGAAAGCTGGTTTTGTGTACTTCGTAGTGATGCAGAGTATTTTTCTAGATTTTGTTGCATGTACGAATTATAGACAACTAAAGTCAGCGCTTCCTTTTGGACTCCTGAGCTCGTATGTTTTCACCAATTTGTCGGATTTTGGATATTCCAATGGCATTGAGAAGGTGATTTAGAGCCCTTTCATTTTGTTCATTCACTTTTTTCAGATTCAACCCTAGGTACATTTTATTGAGTTTTTGCAATTTGAGGCATTTGCTTGATATCTTGGACATATTGCAATCTGGAGAAGGTTTATTTGCATTGGGAGGCTTCATTTTTAGTTGCATATCATATTTTGGGAATTTCACATCAGTTCATATCAGATATATTGCATGTTTCTCGATTTGTGTTTGTGTGGCTCACATGGCAGAATCAGGATTTGAGGTTCTTACTCCTCACAATTATCACACATGGAAGGTGTTGATGCAGAGGTTACTTTGGTCTAAGGGATTATGGTCTACCTTGAATGAGGAACAACCAGATTTTCCTAGAGAATATGAGAAGTTTACACATTGGAAAAAATGTGATGAGGCGATGGGCTTGATTCCACTACATGTTTCTGACTCCTTTTCTTCCACATTGAGGAGTGTACTACACCAAGACATGTATGGGATAAGTATAAGGATCTCTTTGGTTTTGTTAGTGATGTAAGAGCCTTGCAATTAGAAGGAGAATTGGCATCTCTTTCCACTGATTCATTTCCTACAATTGAGGATTATTTAGTGAAGTTTAAGTCTTTGCATACTCAATTAGTGGGATGTGGTAAAGAGAAAACTGACAAGGAATGTATATTCTTGATTTTGTCTAAGTTGAAAGGTTCATTTGCATATTTTGCCACTTCCTTTTATTCCACTATGGATAGGTTAGGTGATAATTTTGTCATGCCATTATTCGAGACCTTTTGTGAGAGATTGACTAGGGAACAATCCAAACTTAGTCAACATGATGTCTCTTCTAAGTCTCACGCATTGATTGCCAATCCACCTAAGGGGAAAGGGAAGAACAAGAACAAACCTAAGGCAATATTTAGTGAGACTTCCACCACCTCTTCTAAAGAAGATAAACCCAAGAAGTAGAAACCCAAATGTACTTTTTGTAAGGGTATTGGGCATAGTGAACAAGTTTTCTACAAGAAGGAAATCCATGAGTTAAAACAACTCCTTACGGAACATCATATTTTCATTCCTTCTTCATCCACTAGTTCGCATTGGGATTGCAGGGATTGCTACAATAGATTTGAAGGGTAAGGGTCGTGCTTTAATTACCACTCATGTTGATAGACCTGATGGATGGATTCTTGATTCAGGTGCTTCATAACACATAGCTTGCCCTTTTGATCACATTATTCTAGGGTCACTTGGAGCACCACCCTTAGATGAGGTCTTGACTGCCAAAAATAATGTTGTTCATGTTGTTGGTTTGTGTGATGCAGATTTGGGTATAGGTTATGTGACTAATGCTCTTTATATTCTTGAGATGTCCCATAATCTTCCCTCAATTTACTAGATTGCACAAGATGGCAATACAGTTGAGTTTACATCAGAATCCCTTTTCATTCATAAGGAGACAAGAGAGCTAATTGTTGTAGGCTTGGTTGATCATCAGTCAAAGGTGTTTACCTTCTCCCACTTCTATCATGATGATGATCCTTATGTTCCCGATTCCCTTGATTCTAGTGTGGGTAGTAATTCACATGATGACTATGGTGGCTGGTTGAATTTGGCTCTTCTTTGTGTGGCTCCATTTTCTCCTGCTTCATCAGAGTTGACAGTTACTGCGAGGACTTCAATAGAGCAAGATATATTCAATTTTCCAGATTTGTGGTTTCAGGATGGCTTTGTTTCAATTATTGTAGACTTTGTTTCTTTTATAGGTTTGGAGGACATGCTTGAGGGGGTCACTCACCTCTTTGCAGAATCTTCTTTGGAGGACATTCTTTAGTCTCCTCATTCCATTGTTTCCACCTTGATTGGGGATCCTAATTTTGGTGAGACTTTCTTGGAGGCCTTGATTCCTTTTTAGAGCTTTCATTTATGAGGTTTCTTCCTTCTCATTTCATCATGGAGTTGGATTTTCTTCCACATCTACCTTTGAATCTCTTTCTTCCTAGGGGGAGACATGTGGCTTTTCGTCATTGGATACTTTTTTGGCTTCAGAATCTCTTCAGTGGTTTTGATGATACATCATTATGGGGAGGCAATCTAGTCTCCATATTTCCCTTCATTGGAGGGGTCATTATATTGTATTCTTGTGATGGATGTAGTTCTAGGGGGGTATTGATGTTGAGACCTCCACACATCACTTCCATTACTTGTACATGATTTGCATTAGATTTACATTACATCTCTTTTTTGGAGAGGAGTTTTATCCCATGAGGTTTCTCCTTTTCTTTGTTTGTAATAGATTTCATTTGCATTTGTACCTGGGTATCTAACATGGCCTCGTAGCTAAGACCCATATTTGCATCCATTTTTGCATTTCATTTGCATAATAGTCTTCTCCCTAAGTTGCACTTAAGGGGGGGTGTTGATGTGAATATTAAAGTCTTGTACCTAGTAATTTATTTCACTAGGTAATTAGGGGACTTATTCACATGATTAAGTTTACTTAGGATATAAAATTCTTCTAGAAGTCTTTTCTAGAACTTATCTTATCTAGTTTTTGCATCATTTCCTAGGTATTTAGTAATTCATCTCATGTGATAGGATTAAGACACATGTCACGATCTTGTTTTATCCTTCTTTTCACCTTGCCTATTTATACAAGGTGCTTGTACATTATATAATATCTTATGAATAGCATATCTTCATTCATGTTCATGTTGCAACACTTCTTTATTATTGTGGATGGTTTATTTCTTGGTTTGATCCTTTGAAGAGTGTGCAACTTCAATTGGGTTATTGTTCATTCATATTTTCAACAAATTCAATACAATCTCCTTGTGTCAGGACTTGTTTTAATTAGTGTTATCAAAATTTTGCTATGAATGAATCTATGCGGTTATTTATCGGATTTCACAATTTACAACTCCCTTGACCAATTTGATGAAGAAAGGAGCATTCACTTGGAGTTTTGTAGCACAATAAGCTTTTGATAAGCTCATGGAGGTAATGTAAGATAGAACCCCCTTCTTTTTTAAACTCTGACTGTTGGTTGCTTGTTTCAAGTTTGTTTGTATTTGTTTTTTAGTGCATTTTCAGATGCATACAATATAAAAGATTGCAAGAACAATAATGCAAGAAACTAAAGCTCTTTCAATTGAAATGACAAAGAACAACATAGCCTTTTTTTTGTTTTTGTTTTAATATTAGAATATTACAAGTTATATGAGACTTGGAATAAACTTGTTTCAATAGGAAGGAGCATTTGAAGAAGCACCAAAATTGACCCAAGCTTATCCTCCAAAAATCTCCCTATCCTCCAACGTCCTGGACTCCTCTTTCAGTTCCCAATATCCCAAACCCTAACTCCTCTTGCACAAGCCATACACAAAGAACTTGATGGCAAGATGGTGACCCTCCTATCTAGGTCGATTTGACCTTAAAAATCATACACTCCTCCGAAAAATGAAAATCGTAGCTTATTAGAATCGCCTTGGAGAACGCCTTTAGATAAAACAATACCCAAAACAATAACTTGAAGCAATAAAGAGCTATGAATCAAAAACCAGGTTTAGGTCCATTGTTGCATTCATCCAAAAACTGAATAAAATCACTCCAAAACTTCAAGAAACACACCAAAATCTGAAAGCAAAAATGGGTAAGTAAACTTCAAGCCTATGATTTTGACATTGAGTATGTGAAGAAAAAAAAACAATATGGTGGTTGATGCTCTTTCTAGGAAGCCTTATTTCTATTCTATTTCTGGTATGTCTGGTGATTGGAAAGTTGCCATAATAGTTGAATATGCCAAAGACTCATTTTCTATTGATACTTTAGAGGGTTAAGTTGCATGATGATAGATACAAGGTGGTTGAAGACCTCATCCTTTACAAAGATCATGCGTATCTTGTACCAAAATCTAAGGTGAAGGAAAGGATTCTAAGTGCTTGTCATGACACACCTCTTGCTGGTTATTTGGGTTTCTACAAGACATACAAGCAAGTAAGAGAGTTTTTCATGGAAGGGACTTAAGAATGATGTGTTGCAACATGTTAGGGAGTGTTTGTTGTGCCAACAAAATGAAACCGAGCATGTCTTTCCAGCTAGTTTGTTGTAACCCTTACCCATCCCAAATAAAAAATGGGAAGCATTTCCATGGATTTCATTATTGGGTTGCCTAAGGTGCAAGGTAAGGACTATATTTATGTGGTGGTTGATAGGCTTATAAAATATGCTCATTTCCATGCCATTCCTTCAGAGTATAAGGCTCCCCAAGTTTTTGATTTGTTCTTTAGAGAGATATTTAGACTTCATGGGCCACCCAAGAACATTGTGAGTGATAGGGATAATAGATTTATCAACTTGGTTTGGCAAGAACTCTTTCGTTTGAATCACATGGAACTGACTCCAAGCACTAGCTACCATCCACAAACAGATGGACAAACTGAAATTGTGAATAAATGGATTGAAGGCTACCTAAGGAACTATGTCATAGGGCAACAAACAACTTGGATTAATTGGTTACACCTAGGGAAGTTTTGCTACAACACCACACATCACATGTCTATAGGTATGTCACCTTTCAAAGTACTCTACGGTTATGATGCTACTTCATTGATGAATTTGATCCTCATTGATAGTAGGGTCCCTAGAGCAAGGGATGCGGTGCAACAAAGTGGATATTTTGAATGATCTCAAGGAGAATTTACAGTGTTCCCAAAACCAACTAAAGATGTATGCATATCAGTAGAACAAAGAGTTTTTGAGGTTGGCGATGTGGTTTATTTGAGGTTGTATCCCTACAAGCAATCTACCTTCAAGAGGAATGGTGTAGAAAAGTTGAAACCTAGGTTTTATGGACCCTATCAAATCTTAAGGAAGATTGGAGAGGTTGCATACAAACTGAAGCTGCCTAAGGACAACATAATTCACATCATCTTTCATGTATCATGTCTCAAAAGGGCAATTGGACAGAAGGTCACACCTTGAATGGAGTTTCCCTCTCTTAATGATGAAGGGGAATTGATACTTGGACCCAAAATGACTCTAGATGCTAGGGAGAAAAGGCCGAGGAACAAAGTAATTCCAAAATGCTTGGTGAAATGGAAGAATCTATCTATCAAAGATGCAACTTGGGAAGGCGTGTAGATTTTTGAGCATCCAAATCTAAGGTTGCTTGAGGGAAAGCAACATTTGGGAGTGGAGGACTGTGATGTCCCCAATATTGCCTAGCCCTAAATTTGAATCTAAGAGAGAAAACAATGTTCTTCAACACTACAACTAAATTTAATATATATTTAAAATAATATTAAATAATAAAATAATAAATAATTTAAAACTAATAATAGTTAATTTGAAGTGTGCTAGGCTGACCCATTTGGGCATTGTGTTGGTATATATGCTATTGTTTTGAATTGATTTGATCATCACAGTTGGGCAGATAGTCTTGTGAATTTGTTGAGACAAAAACCTCCTCAAGTTCACAGCAAGGTGAGACGACACCCTTACCCTGTCACTGTGATGCCATCTTTTCCGCATTTGCAATCATACTCTAATTTGTGGCTCTCCATTTCAAGCTCATGTAGTTGTGGCACAAACTTAGTTCTGAGGTGGAAAAATTAAATCAAGGTGGTGGAGCCTTTGGCTCGCGCCATGCTTGAGGCAGCAATGGACTCTCGACAACATCAAAGAGTTTGGTGGAGTGGAAGAATTAATCGCTACTTCCTACAAGTGGAAGATGTGCCACTACAAGGGGACCAATAATCTATCTATATTGTCTCCATTCATAGCATCGACAAATTAGCAAGCAGTCATCGACTAGGGATGCTAGACTGGTTGGCATCAATTAGCTAGTTGAACTGGAACTCTTTGAAGCCAGTGATACATAGAATGTATGCGAGTGCCATGGCCCCGTGATTGGATAAATAAATCATTTATGTGATTGACATGCAATTTTAATTCAATAGAATCTCCTTGTGTCAGGACATGTTTCAATCAATGTTATCAAAATTTTGCTGTAAATGAATCTATGTGGGTATCTATCAAATTTCCATTGTGTTATTAGTCAATACCTACTGTGAGTTTATTATAATTAACGTCTTCTCAGATCTAAAGATAAATCATTTGTGTTAACATTAATAGATAATTATGAATACATCTGCTCAGATCTTTCATTGTTGTTGTAAGATAAATCTAGGTTGGAACCTTTCAAAGTACTACTATGACATGTCCAACATTAGAAGAGTAAGGTGTGGCATGGTGTGACTTGGAAGAAAACACATCTTTCTTTAGAAGAGGCGATCTACATTATGTTGGATGCCAATAGTCAAAATTGAGTTCGAAGTTGTTGACGATTGTACCACTTAACCTAATTAGTCTATTGTCTTTCCTTGACAATTAAAAACAACTTATGTGTGACATGGTGATAATGGATCAAAATGATCTTGATGATCTAATACTTTGTCATTGTTGTAGATGTTCAAGCCCGAATCAAAAGGATCCTTGATGATTATGGGTTCAAGTAATCATGCAAAATACAAGATAAGGAGTCCTAGCTTGAATGTGTAGACCCAAGTATGGTGGTAGATCAAGAACAAAGACATGTTCAATAGTTGTACAATATAGTTTAAGGGGCATAACATGTAGGCTTGATCTTCCCATGCCAACCCTCCATCTTCACCAATGGTTGCGGACCACCCTATACTGTACAAGACACAGTTCAGCTAGATGTAGACCCAAGTATGGCGGTAGATCAATAACAAAGACACTTTTAAACTAGATGTAGACTCAAGTATGTTGGTGGATCAAGAAGTACATTACAATAGTTTCACATTGTATGGTGTAAGGATCATAGCACATAGGCTTGATCTTTCCATGCCAAATCTCCATTTGCATCAAAGTTTAGGGACCACATGATATTGCACAAGACACTTTTTAGCAGAAGATTGGTGTGGATGCACTAAGAGTCAATTGTGCACACACATTGAATTCATGATGATTTTTTCCACATCAATTTCTTGCATGGGGATGCTTACGTCCTCCCCTACACTCCATAGAATATAAGGAATCCATGGTCTATTTATTGGCAAAGTAAACAAAGGCCAAACCCCACTTGACAGACACAACCCCAACCCTAGAACCATAATTTCTAGATAGTATTTCATGGCCTCCTACCATCTCGCCACAATAAGTTGCTGCATTAGAAACCTCACCAAGTCGATGTCCTCTCTCGCCTATAGTAACCAGGCCATAAAAATTGAAGATATATCTATATTGACGTGAAAATGATACATTGACACCAGAAATCTTGCGCATGGTGGCCTTTATTGCACCCAAATCCTCCTCATCGTGGGTTTCAAAGATTTTTTAGTTTGGCAATTGATATTGCCCCCCTAAAATCCATCTGCCACTCCTTAGCACCCAAATAGATGGTGGTCTTCATTGTGAAAGAATGTGGGATTGATCAACCGAGCTTGTCTTAAAGCCTTTGCAACCGCTAAATGAAATAGTAGTAAATGCTCCAACTTACAGAGCATTAAATGTCATCATCATTCCTCTTCGGCCCATCACTCACCACACATGTGAGCACAATATCATTTAGCATTGGTGTGTCATCATGCTCTTCCCTTACTTGAATAACAATCTTTGACAACATGTCTGCATCTCCATTCCCTTCTCAATCATGGCAAATCTTAAAATCTTCCAAGCTATCTAAGGTCTCCACAATTTGAGATAACCATGTGCTCAGTTTCCAATTAGGGGTGACCCTTCTCCTGATCACATTAATGGTGATCATTGAATCACCCTCCAAATGTATTATGCTTTCCCCTAGGCAATTACCCAGTTGAAGACCCAACCACGCCGCTTGAAATTCGACTTCATTATTTGTCCCATCTACTAATATTTTCACCCATTTTGCCAACCACTCACGTTTGTGATTTCAAATAGTACATGCAGTGCCAGAAGGGCCCAAATTATCCTTTGTGACCCTACCAAAGTTACTTTGATAAACCCTTTGTCTGGTGGGTGCCATTTCACATCTACCCTTGGATTTATGCAAAGATCAACCCTTCGAGCCCCATAAATGGGGGAAACGAAAGGTTATTATTATTTTAAGGAATAGTACCAGATAAATATTAGAAATATTATTTTGATTATCTAGAAGTAAATAGGATTTAGATAATCTCTTTTTCACTCTGTCAGGGACAACACAACAGAGTTGAAAATTATTTCTTTGCAATATTAAATAGAAGAGTTGAATTTATTTTCTCAAATAGATATTTTCTAGCCTGGTTATAAACATTTTCATTATATATATGTATATATATTCCCCCTTTGAAAGTTGTCTGCCGCTCCTTAGCACCCAAATAGATGGTGGTTTTCATTGCGAAAGAATGCAGGATTGATCAACTGAGCTTGTCTTAAAGCCTTTACAGCCACCAAACGAAACAAAAGTAAATGCTCCAACTGACAAAGCATTGAAGGTCATCATCATTCATCCTAAGCCCATCGCTCACCACTCGTGTGAGCACAATATCATTTAGCATTGGTGTATCGATGTGCTCTTCCCTTAATTGAATAACAATCTTCAACATGTCTACATCTCCATTCCCTTCTTGATAATTGTGGGAGATCTTAAAATCTTCCAAGCTATCTAAGGTCTCCACAATTTGAGATAACCATGTGCTCAATTTCCAATTAGGGGTGACCCTTCTCCTGATTGCATTGATGGTGATCATTGAATCACCCTCCAGATGTATTTTGCTTGCGCTTAGGCACTTACCCAACTGAAGACCCAAGGCCCATGCCACTTGAAATTTGGCTTCATTATTTGTCCCATCTACTAATATTTTCACCCATTTTGCCAGTTGCTCACCTTTGTGATTTCATATAGTACATCCAACACTAGAAGGGCCCAAATTACCCTTTGCGACCCTGTCAAAGTTACTTTGATCAACCCTTTGTCTGGTGGGTGCCATTTCACATCTACCCTTGGATTTATACAAAGATCAACCTTTCGAGCCCCATAAACGGGGGAAAATGAAAGATTATTATTATTATTTTAAGGAATAATACCAGATAAATACGAGAAAAAATATTTTAATTATCCAGAAGTAAATAGGATTTAGATAATCTCGATTTCACTCTATCAGGGACAACACAACAGAGTTTTAAAGTATTTCTAGAGCTGCAATATTAAATAGAAGAGTTCAATTTATTTTCTCAAATAGAGAATATTTTCCAGCTTGGTTATAAACATTTTATTTATATATGTATATATATTCGTTCATATTGAGGTATAAACATATGAATATATATGCATATATTTACAGATATTTTTACATGAATATATAAAGGATAATTTGGGATAAATGTTTGAGAATCATGAGATTAGTCAAATACTTTCTCAATTGAGTTATCTGAGTTTAGACAGACTAATAAGTTGATTTATTGAAGAATATTCAATATTTGAACATAATATCACTTTGAATTAAATTGGATGATATTTAATATCTTGATTAACTGGATTTATTATGGTGTTCTTGAAGAACAAAACCATAAGGTTAACATTGAAAATTCTGAAACATTATTAAGAAGAAGTGATCTATTTATGTTTAATATTATATTAATGTACTTATTTGACATGTAGTCAATACATTAAAGATGAGACCAAGTGTGTGGAGTTGAAGACATTGTGTCGCAATTATTAACCAAATGTCCATAAAGATAGGAGAGTAGTTCACTCTCTTGGTTTGATTTAAGGACTTGAACAAGTGGTAGTTGCCAAGACCGAAGATGTTACAATAACGTAACATGGGTGTTCAAAATTAGATAGCCTTAACCAACCTTGTCATTTATCAACTAAGTCATCACAATATGATTGAGTAACTTTTTGAAAAGTCAAACCAGTTGGTCAAATAGTTAGTATGAGTTAATCCTTAGGTCATGAAGGTTTCCATGTCGAGTTAGAGGTGGGTGTTCAAACATATGACTCCACTTTTTAAGGAAGTGGTTGAAATGTTTTCAAAACTTTGGCTCTTCTTAATATATCCTGTGCTGCTCCAAAATTGTCATGTGATGAGAGAATCCACTAAAGCCATTCACAAAGTTACGAATGATTGTTTTCAATAAGGTGTAAGGCAATGCTCTAAGTCCTAGTGGTTTTCTAACACATTTATACCAAGCTTTTAGGAAATATTGCCATATGAAGTCACAAGTGTGGTGAATGAAGAAAGAAACTGAAAAAGAATAGCACGTATTCTTAAGGATCTAGATTTCCATAACTTTGTTGAATTTTGGCTATTTTTCTCTGAAATACTATCTTATGAAGAAAATGGTGACTCTATTTATGAGTGATAGATAGTCAATTGTATCTATTTTAACATTTTCTCAAAACCTCTTACCATGACTTTGAAATTTTATATTACTAACCTTTATACTAAGGTGAAAAAGAAATTTATTGCAAGTCTCTTTTTCATATAATCTTAGTGGATCTAAAATAATGTAATACCTATTTCTTTGTATTTGAATAAATGGCTGATACCTATTTCTTTCTATTTGTATAAATGTCGATCTCTTCCAAAGTTATTGTGGCCATTTTTTAAATTTTTTTTAATATCATAGTTTAAATTATTAGTCGAAGCATTTATACAACCAATAAGAGAGGGACCTAGAACAACCTTCTTTAATCTAATGGTTCTAAGCCACTTTCTTATTTACTTTTTAAAGATAACAAATTCATCAATCATGTAAAAAATAGGCAATTCCCACATCACTAATTTACCAAATTTATTGAAGACATATGAAACATTTAACAAAACTTATAAACCAATAAACTACATTATCATCTAGAATGATCAATACATGTCAATGAAAATGGAATAACTAGTAACACTAAAATAGAGAACTTTAATGTTGACTATGAAAGTAATTAAATTTTGTTAATTTGTTTGTCGATTCTCATTTAAAATCTCAATTCAAGTCTGATATTATCTATAAGATTCTTTAATGTGTATGATGAATACTTAATCAATATTACCATATGAATATATGAATTTTTTCCTATTTTTTAATAGTTGTCCCTTGTCAAATAGATAACAAAACAAAACTTAACAAAATTTTAATATGAATATCACCAAATGACCGGACAAAGAAAGTTGAGCTTGAATCTATAAACTAAAAAATCTATGAAGTACATCTATTTGTTAACCCAAAATGCTACCAATACAAAGCATGAAACATATTCAAAATCAAATTAAAACAAGGCGAATAATGTCCAAAAAATTTTACACAAACATGGATTGGATATTTGCATCTAAAGAAAGACAAATATTTAACAAACATAAGAAATACATAATTTTATTTCAACAAACTAATAAAAAATCAAAAGAAGCTTTGAAACAAATGAGTAGTATACAAATCTTCATTTGAAGAAAACCCATCAAGAACAAATGGGGATTGAATATCAACCACTTGAAACAAAAGCAATTGCTCCATAATAGAACAAATTTTACTGTGAATCCATCCAAAAACTCAAATAGTAATTAGTAAAATAGTAAAAGCATTTTTACAGTGGCACAAATGTTCAAATTAGGCAAATAAGGGTTGAATGCCACTCAATAAAAGCAAAACAAAAAATTCAATAAAAGCAAACAACAAGTAAGATATGTAAAAAAAACTAAAAAGAAATATAAAATATAAGATTAAAATAAGCTTATTGCTTAAATATCCACAAATGATCATGATATCCAAGTGGGGATTGACCAATAGTCCCCAAGAGAGAATGCACATCTCCACAAAAGATAAAAATTGGAGCAAATTTATTCAAGAGCTTAAATTAAATTAATATAATACTCAAAACAAATTGAAATTATTGTAACATAAAGCACAAAAAATGAGACCAAATAACATCCACAAGGAACAAAATGAACAACTTCAACATTTAAAAAACAACGCATGTCAAAGGCTAGAAACAAGCAACAAATGTGTTCAAGTGTAAAAAAGAAAACAAAAATAGGGCTCAAAACAAATCTAATTTTTTTTATTGAAATAACAATAACGTCAAGTTATGGGAGGCGACAACGGTGAAGAGGAAGGTGAAAACCCTACCCTAGGAGGTGTGGGCAGTGGTGTCGACTCCTATGCAGGGGAGTTCGACGAAGATGAGGGAGAGGGCAGCGAAGGTGAAGATGAAGAGGAATGTGGCAGTCGTGCAGGGTTCTCTACCGTTGTTCATGTGGCTGCTAATGGTGATGGGTCTGAAGGAGCTGCCATTTTGGTTTTTGAGAAGGAGCTAGTTGGCTGCTCTGATTTTTCTTCGTGCATAGAGGAGGATGAATCTCTTCTCGACATTCTTCTAGAGGCCCATTTAAAAGAAAAGTTAGCCAATTCGAGGAATAGAGGAGTTGTGAGGATGTGCAAGGGCAAAGGCAGTACGAGGAAGCGTTGTCTGCAACAGGGACATAACTCTTTTGTTGCTTGTGTTGCAGACGAAGAAGAGGACAAAGTTGATGATGTTTTTGTTGCTTTAAAGGATGATGCTTCTGTGGATATGGGTGGCTCTGCTTTCGGTATTAAGGGCTTGGCTGCAAGTTTTGATGGCTCTGATGTGGAAGCTGAAGAGGTGGGGTTTCAACCTCATGAAAGTTGGGAGATGGATTATGGTGATATTTTTGACGAGGATATGTGCACCCTTGAAGAAATTTTGCCCCTTTTTCCTATGACGGGTTTGGCTTGGATTTTCATTCTGAGGATGATTTGCTTGATGGGGAAGACGAGTCCCTTCTTGATATTCTCTTTGAGGCTCATAGGAAGTCGTGAGGGTGTGAGGAAGCTAGGAAGAATGTGGAGGTTTCTCACTCTACCTTTTTTGGGTTGTTTACAAGGGTTTCCTTACTCAAAATGCTCCTATTCCTCAGGATTGTTTGTTGTAGAGTTTATATGGAGTGGAGGATGATTTTTCTCCTCCTCTTTCTAGTGCTCTTGTTGCTTCCCCCTTGAACCCTTCCGTTTTTGTGCCTCCCTCTAATGGGTTGGATTGTGAGGTTGAGAGTTTGTGCAAGACTGCTTTTGCTTTCGCCTCAAAGGAGTTTCACACTAAGGAGGTAAGTGATTTATCTAACAAGCTGTTAGAGGTTGACTGTAATGTTACAACCGAGTCTTTGAATTGGCTCAAGACCTCGTTGGTTGGGAGATTTTGTGGTAATCGTCCTAACTTCCACGCTGTTAGAAGTTGGTCTCTTAGGGTTTGGAAGATTAGAGCTGAGTTTACTGCATTGTGTAATAGCTTCTTTCTGTTTTCCTATCCCTGTGCTGAAGATTGTTCTAGGGTCCTTCGTGAGGGCCCCTAGTTTCTTGGCTCGAATGGACTGTGTCTCCAGATGTTTCCCTTGGTTTCAACCCAATGATAGATACTTTTAAGTTTCCTATTTGGGTCTATTTGCCAGGGTTGCCTTTGGAGTTTTGGTCTGAATAGATTTTCATGTGTATTGCTAATTCCTTTGGTCAATATTGTACTACGGATAAGGTCACCAAATCTATGAAGCGTCTATTGGCTGCTAGATTTTGTGTGTTAGTGGAGAATAACTGTATTCTTCCCACCAAGATTACTTTATCTTCTATATTTGGTAAGTGGGTGCAACCAATTGATTATGAAGACTCTCCAATTATTTGTCATTCTTGTGGTAAAGTGGGTCATGCCTCTTTTACTTGCTTGAAGAAGAAAAAACAACACACTATTTGGAAGAAAAAAGAAAAGGTGACAAATGTTGTGGAAGACTCCACTATATGTCATGAGCTTCAGAATGATGTTGTTGATGATCCCTCTAAGTTGGGCCCCTCTGTTGTTTCTTTGGGCTTGGTTGTTTCTAGTGGTGGTCTTGTCTCCTCTCGCAACAAAAATTTGAAAAGATTGGTGGAGAGGAATCCCTATATTATGATTAAGCAAAAATCACTGGAACAATTCTTTAAACCACCTTGACTTAGTTTCTGGTGGGCTGGTGGGGTGGTATCCCCTACTGCGTTTCGCTCTATTTTTTAGTTGTCTTTTGGCCGTACCTTTTGGGTTGTCTCATCTGGTGGTTGTTTCTTGTCCTGCTAGCTTTATTGCTAAATCTTTCTTGATGTAAAAGGGATCAAGGCCCTTTCAAAATCCCTACTTATGTAATAAAAAACAATAACATCAAGTAGGCAAATGGGAACTAAATAGTAAATAACATAAACAAGTAGCAAAATGGATGGTTTTGACATAATAAAATGTAAAATGATGTCCAAAAGCTTGAACAAAGATCAAAACAAGGTTTAAAGTAATTTGTATTTCATTGTAAAATTTATATTAATATGACAAATAAATAAATCATGTAAATACATTCTAAGTAATAAGAAGCAAGACCATAGGGTCAACTCCCACAATGACACAAGTTAAAGCTTCCAAGAACATAAAATAAGAACAAAAGAAAACTTTAAAAAATGGAAATGAAATTATATTTAATGTTCATATAGCCAAACTAAGTAAATAGGTAGAAACAAAAGAGGTACCGGAATAATATAAATCAAATTATTCAAACAAACATAAGGAAATTGTGACAGGACTTAAAACAATCTTATAAGTTGTTTGTCTATAATTAATAAAAGAAGGCAAATGTGAAGAAAAAAATACGAGTATGAACAAAATAAGTATATAGTTAATTGAATCTCTTATAGAGTTAGCAACACATTTTAATAAAGATTAAAATAAATTGAAATTGAATTTATATTGTCTATAAATGCCTAAAGAAACAAATGCAGATTGAATAATTGTAGTTGGAGGAGAAGTGTTAGCATTATGAAATAGATTTATCATATGACCTATAGAAGCATTAAACAAGCATAAGATGTCTAGAAATGATCACTAAATAAAGGTGTACAACAAATCTACTTAAGCATAGAAAATATCGAAACACAAAAAAATTAAAAAATAAAATTGGCATTAAAGTTATTATAGCATAAATAAAGCAAACGACAATTGACTGAAATCCATAAAGAGCAAAAATAAATATTTTTTAAAATCAAAAAATATATAAACAAGATTCATCAAAAGTCTAAAAATAAATCAAAACAAACTTATAAAATAAAAATTGACATTTAGATTATATAAATGTAGCCAACAACAAATTAATACAATTCATTTTAAATAACAACCATTATTTAAGCATAATGGACAACTCCCACATTGAAAATACTTGAACCAAAGGACTCCACAAAACTTTAATAAAATGCACATTTAAGGTGTATTAATATCCAAAGGAGGAAAATAATTAAACATGGATAATCAAAATCAAAATCTTCAAAGCAATAGAAAAAGATTAAACAAATCCACTCAGCAACCCAAAAATGACCATAACTAGACATAAAATAAATTTAAATTATGTAGAATATAGACAACAAATGACAAATGGGAGTAGCCAATAGAAGTAAAATAAGAAGATCCAACATAGAAAATGTAAAATAAAAACTAAAGGAACCAATAAGAAATCACATTAAGGCTCAAACAAATTGACGTTGAACTTCTATAGCTTATGAACAACATAAAAAGGTAAATGTTGATTGAAAATCAACAACCACAAGGAAAATGAGAAACAAAAACCATATCAACAATAAGTACTAGATTTATACAACTAAAATAATGTAAATGAGTGTTGAGAAAATTCTAAACCACATTAATGTCACAAAATAGTCAATATCTATGTAAATGGGAGATTTATAAAAACTAGCAACAACTCAACAACCACCTCCAACTCAAGAAAAATAATTTGAGAAATTAACCATATCAAAATGATGCTTAAGACTATTTGAAATTATATCAATATCAATAGATAACCTATGGTACACCAAGATTCTAGGATGAGGATGACAAGGGATTAGGGAGTTCCAAGACAAATTTTTTGTGAGGCCATCCTTTAGGGATGGTCAAGAACAACTACTAAAAATAGGAAAATTTAAAAATATAAAGAAATTTTTGTTGGGAATTGGTGTCTCAATTTTCTATCCTATTTTTTAGGAGTTCCTATTTTATAGTACTTTTTGTGTCGAGAAATGAAAAATTAAACATCTCCTATTTTTTAGGAAGTGGGGCCCACTTGGAGGTTTCCTATTTTGTAGGGGGTATGTTGATTGGTCAATTTGTGTCATTGGGGAATGCCACTTGTCACTTGGGTGCTCAATTTGGGTAAAAAGAATTTGTAAAATTCCTATGAAGAACACTTGGATGTCGAGTGTCATTGTGTGGTGAGCTTTGGGACCCACTTCTTAGCATATTCTTTTGTATGAGCACAAAGAGCAAGGAAGGGTGACACTTGTCATCACAAGGGAACAGTGAGAAAATAATATTGTGAAAGACCTTAAGAAAGTGCACCATGATGTCACGTGGCATCAGTCTGACTTGTGAACCAAAGCTCGAAAGGAAAAGTTGCTTTGTGAAGACTAAGTTGTCACTCAGAGTGACTAGGAGTCTTGGTTGAGTTTTAAATTGGAAGTTGACTTGATTTTCTCATGGTTGATGCCTAGCTTTATTGTTGCATGATTTATGGTGATTTTATCTTGCATGTGATTGCATATTGGTTGCATGTTCATACATGTCAGTGTATGATTGGTAGGAAGCTTTTGTGGATAGCAGGGACCAATGCATGTTCTCCTTTATAGTTTGCATGCATGCAGAGACTGTGGGAATTACATATGACAACCTTGAGCACCCATATTGGAGATGGATATATATTTATGCCTTAGTGCATTTTTAATTGTAATGTGATTGTAATATCTGTATATTATTATGCTACTAGAACAACTATATAATTGTAACACTACGAAACTACACGTGCAAGAGCATAGACTTTGCATATTGTATGTAATTGCTTAATTACTGTAATACAATTGATTTGTGCTTTGGTGTGTGGCTTTTTTCTCGAAATGGTTTTCTCACGTTAAATTATGTGTTATGTGTTTATGCTTGAAATCTGAAAATTAATCTTAATGCATGTGCGTTCTTAAGAAGCTATAATAGAATAAAGATTTGAAACAAAGTTTTTGCAACCCTCTCCTAATTAATTTGTACTTAGGGAAGCTTTTTTTGCATTTCCTTTCAGTTGGTATCAAAGCTTGGTTAGCTTTGCTATCCCTTGTAGGTTAGAAGTTTTTTTCGTGCATATCTCAATTCAATGAGAGTTCTTGCAAAGATAACTTTGAAATCTTATTGTAGGTTTAAGATGGCAAGGCACATCAAGAAGAATAGAGATAGAGAAATTCAATGGCAGCAATTTCGAGTTGTGAAAATTGAAAATGAAGGATATGCTCATAGACTGAGATCTGTGGGTTGCAATATCCACTACAAAGCCAACAACAACCACCCAAGCTGATTGTGATTTAATCGATCAAAAAACTCAAGGGTCTAATAAGACTCTACTTGGCTAATTCTATGCTCCCGAATGCCCATGAGGAGAAGACTTCATCTAGTCTATGGAAGAATCTTGGCGATATTTATCAAGGGAAATCCTTGGTGAATAATCTTTTCCTAAGGAAGAAGTTGTATTCCTTGGGGATGGAGGAAGCAGGTTCAGTTGTTGATCACTTGAATGCATTCAATATGCTAGTGGCACAATTGGGTTTTGTTGGTGTGAAGATTGATGATGAGGACTATTGCATGTTATTGCTTTGTTCTTTGCTAGAATTTTGGGACCACCTGGTTATGGATATTAGAAGCACAACCACCACCTTCAAGATGGAAGATGTGGTTGTTTCGCTATTGTCTGTGTTGCAAAGATGGTCGTCATTGCACCAAAAGATCGACCTATTAATGCTTGATATAATCGCCAGAGTTAATGAATCCACAAGAGGCGGTTAAGCCATGTCATGAACCCAAGCGCTGCGTTGCACAAGACAAGGAGACCAAGGGAGCAGACCTTGCAACAATCCCCCCAACGCAAACAAGGGGTTTGAACCCATGACCCAAGCTTTGATACCAATTGTTTAAAAGATGGTTGTCGTTACACTGAAAGATCAACCTAAAGATAGACTTGAAGATCGACTTGTTAATGCCTGATACAATTGCCATAGTTAATGAATCCACATGAGGTGGTTAATTCACGTCACAAACCCAAGCATTACATTGCATGACACAAGGATACCAAGGGTGCACACCTTGCAATAGTCTAAAGAAATGTGAAGGAATTCTTTTGAGATGACTAAGGAGGCCCTATCGATTCTCGGTAGATTGAAGGAGAAATCCAAGAAAAAAAAACAAGAATTCTAAGTCCAAGTCTTCAAGGAGATCTAAGTCTCTTGGAAAAAAATCCAAGGAAAAATGTTGGAACTATAGTAAATCCAGACATTTCTAGAAAGTTTGTAAGGAGGAGAAGAAAAAGAAAAACAAGACTTTCTCTGATTTTGAATATGATAATACTCACAGAATGATATAGATGCTTTAGTTGCAACCTTGACAACACATGCATCAAAAGATGTGTGGTTGATTGATTCAGGTGCTTCTTTCCACATGAGTTCTCATAGAGCTTGGTTCTCAAAAGCATAGTTGGAAAACTCGCCAATTGCAAGTACTCGACAAGCCCAAAAAACTCGGTTCGAAAAAAAACTCGGCAACTTAAAAAATTGCTTAAATTTAATTAAAAACACATATTTTTGCAAAAGTCAATGATAAGATGCATCTAATGAGTCAATAAATGAGTACGTAAAAGAAACAAGCCGAGTCTAGTTGTATTTGATTGATTTGAAAGCAATTTGGGTACAAAATGGCATCCTCATGTGGAATGTGCTAATGTTGATATTCTAAAACAAAATGAAAATAGAAAATTGTTTTTGTAAAAATGAAAGTAAATACTACATTAATATATTTTACAAATTTACATCTTCCTCTTTCCCATGTCTAGTGAAAAATAGGGGAGAGGTAGAACTAGACGATATTATAGATCAAGACTTGTAGGCAAACTTGAAAACTTGGAAACTTGGACTTGGAGAGCACCTAGAAAATCAAATGAATTCAATGGGAGTTTGAGGGTAATGCCCCCAATGGGATCGAGGGCTAGCACCCCTTGTGGGGGTTTGGGGGCAATGCCCCTAGTGGGGTCAAGGGGCAATGCCCCTCGTGGGGGTTTGGGGGCAACACCCCCAACGGGGTCGAGGGGCAGTGCCCCTCATGGGGGTCTGGGGGCAATGCCCCCAGCGGGGTCGAGGGGCAGTGCCCCTCGTGGGGGTCTGGGGGCAACACCCCCAGTAAGGTCAAGGGGCAACGCCCCTCGTGGGGGTTTTGGGGGCAACGCCCCCACCAGGGTTGAGGGGCAATGCCCCTCGTGGGGGTCTAGGGGCAAAAAATGAATCAAAATTGCCTTTATTTCGATCACACCAAAAACTCGTTTTGAAAAAAAACTTGCGAGTTTTTGGCGAGTTTTCTAACTTTGCTCAAAAGTATGAAGAGTATGAAGGTGGGAAGGTGTATTTGCATGATGAATCTCACCTGAAGATTGTTGGTCGTGGAAGAGTCAAGATCCAATTCTCTAATGGTAGAGTGAGGGGGATTGATGGTGTTTTGCACATCCCTGATTTGGCATAAAACCTACTCTCAGTGAGTAAGTTTGGTGAGGCGGGAATGCAGGTTGTTTTCTCGAGTAGCAGATACAAGATGACCAGAGGTGCTATGGTGCTTGTGAAGGGTGTTCAGATTGGAACTCTATATAAGTTGGATGTATGCACGGTTCAGTGCAATAGTTCTTCTATGAAGTCCAAGAAAAGGGATTTGGATTCTTCATCCTCACTATCAGATTGAGCAAAGAAGAAAACGGTGGTGTCTACATCTGATGGTCATGCTTTTTGGGTACCTAAGGGTGCTAATGCTTTGGGAATGAAACTTTCTACTAAGAAGATAATGTTGTGGCACTAAAGGCTTGGCCATATTGGTGAGAAGGGTCTTAGAGCCCTAAAAAATAAGAGCCTTGTTGAAGGACTTGATGACTGTAATCTTGAGTTCGATTTTTGTGAACATTATATATATGGAAAACAGCACCATGTTTCATTTTATTCCAATTCTCATAAATCTTCTGGTGTGTTTGGTCCTATTAATGTTCCTTCATTAAATAGATTTGTGTACTTTGTCTCATTCATAAATGACTACTCTAGAAGGACATTTGTGTATTTCCTTAGAAGTAAATATGAAGTTTTCACTTGGTTTAAAGAGTTTAAGCCCTTGTTTGGAAACCAAACTGGTAGAAAAATCAAATTCTTGAGGATAGATAACGGTGGTGAGTTTTGTTCCATAGAATTCAATCGGTTCTATAAGGACCATGGGATCGAGAGACAAATGACAACTCCATACACCCCACAACAAATGGATTTGTGGAAAGAATGAATAGAACGTTGATGGAGAGGGCTAGGAGTATGTTGAGTGGTACTGGCCTTGAACAAAAGTTCTAGGCCGAAGCTGTAGCTACTGCATGTTACCTGGTTAATAGGTATCCTACTTTGGCTCTTGTCGAGAAGACACTGATTGAGGCATGGTCTGGCAAGAAGATCTCAATGAGACATCTCTAAGTCTTTGGTTGTGAGGCATATGCTCATGTGCTTGATGTGAAGAGATCTAAGTTGGAGAACAAGGTGGTGAAGTGTATCTTCATCGACTATGGTGTTGGTGTGAAAGGGTACAAGCTTTGGGATCCAATTGCAGAGAAGGTGCTCTATAGTAGAAGTGTCATATTCCATGAGCTAAAACCTTCCACAGTAAATCTACAGCTAGAGAAGGAAGAAAAGGAGGAGTTAGTTAAAATTTGGACACGCACCAGGGGAAAAGATGAACTATGCACTCCTAGTGGACCTGATGATGAGGAGAGCTCTAGTAGCTTGAACAACTTTGAAGAAGAGCTCGAACCTCAACCTCAACCGTTGAGGAGGTCTACATGAGAAAGGCAAAAACTAGATAGATTTGGTTACTCTATGTTAGATTCCAGTTGCATTTTTTCTTTGATTGCTAACACTGATGAGCCTAGGGCAATTAGATAGGCTATGGGTATGCATGATGTAGATTCTTGGATAGAAGCCATCAATGAAGAGATGGAAGCATTGAAAAAGATTGCTACATGGGATTTGGTACCTTTTCTTGAAGGAGGTAAGCCCGTCGGATGCAAATGGGTGTTCAAGAAGAAAATGGTTCTTGATGGTAGTGTTGAGAAGCATAAAGCTCAGTTGGTCGCGAAAGGATATTCCCAAGTGGAGGGAATATATTATGTGGATATTTTCTCTCCTATTGCTAAGTTGCCATGTCATATCTTGATTTCATTGCTTGCATTTAAAATGATGAGAAAAATGGAATTTTCGAAAAGAGGAATTTTTCATTTATTTAATTTATGGAATTGATAAAATGCAATGATGAAATTGAAAATGAATATTATGTAATTTTTTGATTTAAGAAATGATTTCATAAGATTGTTGGTTAAAGGTTATTGATAAGTGGGCAAGTGTAAGAATGTGTGTGCAGGAGTAGGTTGAAGGATGAGAACTTGATTGAGGTAGGCATGCTTAGTCGTATGACCATGGTAAGCAAGAGTGGAATTTAGAATCTCACACACCATAGTAGATCATGACATCTACATATGTTTGAAAATTTGACAAATTGCATTATACTCGGTGTGAGAATTATAATTAGTGGAAAGAACAAATTAGTGCATTCTTGTCTTACCTTGTTTGTTCAAAATTGATATTTGATGAAATTGAATAAGAAACTCAACCCTTCAAATACAATTATTGTATGAAAATAAATTGCATTGTTTGTTCTTTTGGATGAATTCAAAATATAATTTGAACAAGGAAATGAAATGGATAAAATAAACATGTAAGTTTGAAAAAATACATTCTTGAATATATGTATATAATTTCATGAGGATAAATTGAATATGTATATGCATATACGTAAATATATACATTAAGATATATATATATATATATATATATATATACACATATATATAAATATATGAATTATTTTCCTCAGATTGAATTCTACTTTCATGGAAATAATGGAATCCTGGGATTTAAAATCTATAACTCCCATCATTAATGGGATAGAGGTCGACCCCCTCTCATGGAATAAAGCTTCAGTCAATGCCCAGAAATGGAGGGAGTGGGCAGCCAAATAATGATAATGGAGGAAGTGAATTAAGACCACTATCTCTCCAAAATTAGCAGGGGATCCTTTGTGGTCAGGAAATAAAAAATCTAGTTAAAAGAAGGGAAAAAATCAAGGAAAAAAGCAGAAAGAAGAGAAGGGAGAGCGATGGGATTGAAGGGATTATAGTTTTTCCAAGGAAGGAAAAATCTTTCAAGAAAGCACCAATTGAGGTATTTCAATCTTAGTTCAATTTGTTTTCTCTCATTTCAAATGAGTTTCTTATCTCGTAAAATAATACAAACATCTTTGTATTTTGTATGCCTTATCATGCATTTTCGATATTGGGTTATCATGTTAGCTCTATCGATTTATGTGAATTTCTTTTGTGGGCCGAGCCGCCTTGATGGCTCTATATTCTTGCTAGACCTTGTGTAGGGAGTTGGGTTTCATACCAAAGATAGGATCATCACTTGTATGATATTAAATTTTCATGGTCGTGGCAAATCGACTGACCATTTTTTTCTTTGTTTCATTGTTGTTGGCCTATGTGATTACCAATGCCCTGTAGGCGACTAGCTGAGGTAAACTTTTTTTTATATCTCATATGAATATGATACTCATAGCATGTTGAATCATGCCCTACATTGCATTAGGGTGGTGATGCATGCCTTGCTAATTGCATGGGTTGAGTGGTGTTTTGGTGTGTAGCAATATCATACATTTGAGACTACAATTGATTTAATAAATATCTCCACAACTCACTCTCAAAATACTATTTTATTGCAAACAATATTGCTATCACAGATATCATTGATGAGAGTTTTGAATAAATTATTCTCTTTACACAAAACTATCCTTCATGTTTGGATGAGAACATTATTCAACTTTTATACACAAACATAGGCTAACTTTAGGCCCAAACCCAATCCGATCCTTCTCCATTTATTTAGGAAAAAAAACAACCATTTCCTATTTTCCCTCTAACCTTCTATGGTTTAGCTAAAACAAACTTTATTCGATTAACAACAGCTCCATCTAGAAATGCCTAGAATTAACAAACATAAAGCTAAAATGAAAACAAATGCGTCTACATCAAACTCCCAAGGGACAAAATACTTGTTCATGGACTCCTGTCCATGAGGTTCTCAATACTTGCACCATGCTTGGATAGTTTTGAAGTTGTAATCCATGTGGCATCTTCAAGTTGGTGTCCCTTCCATTTGACTAAGTACTAGAAGTATGATTTGCCCCTGGTCTTGTTGACCACTTTCTTGTCCAAAATTTCCTCAGGTTGCTTTGGTGTTTCTTTGGGTAACTGTTGCTCCCACTCAACAATTTTCTCTTCACATTTTTTAGGTAGTTCAATTGTTTGTTCTTCACCTTTGAAAGGGTATAAATCTGCAACATTAAAAATAGGAGAGATTTCGATGCCTGTTGGAAGTTCTATTTTGTATGCATTGCTAGAAAACTTCCTTAGGATCTTACAAGGACCAATTTTCTTAGCCTTTAGCTTGTTATACTCACCCTTTGGAAATATTTCTTTTCTGAGATGAGCAAAAACAAGATCACCAACATTAAAATTGACTTCTTTCCTCTTCTGATCAACTCTTTTTTTGTACTTGATGGTGCTTTCTTCAAGTTTCCTTTTTACCTGTTCATGCAAATCTTGCATTGCACTTGCAAAGTCTTCTCCGCCAACACTTCTTGTTTCCATTTTACCCAAATTTCTTAGCTCATATACTCCTCTAGGATGCATACCATACATAGTTTGAAAAGGACTCATACCTGTGCTCCTGTTAGGTGAGTCATTATATGCGAACTCTATTTGTGCAAGTACTAAGTCCCATTGTTTGGGATGCATATCGACCAAACTTCTCAATATGTTTCCAAGGCTTTTTTTGACTACTTCTATTTGACCATCTATTTGAGGATGGTAAGCTGAGTTGAAGCTTAAATTGGTGCCCAAATTTTTCCATAAAGTCCTCCAAAAGTGTCCTACAAATTTAGTGTCTCGATTAGAGACAATGCTCTTAGGAAGTCCATGTAGCCTAACTATCTCCTTGAAGAACAAATTGGCAATATTAGTAGCATCACTTGTTTTTGCACATGGAATAAAATGTGCCATTTTGGAAAATCTATCAACCACTACAAAGATTGAATCATGTCCCTTTTGAGTTCTTGGTAACCCAAGTACAAAGTCCATACTTATTGAATCCCGTGGTCTGTTGGGAATCGGTAATGGCTGATATAAACCTGCATTTTGACTGCTTCCTTTGGCATGTTGACACACTTTACACCTTTCTACAAAATTCTTAACATCATTACTCATACCTGACCAATAATATTGTGCACTCAACTGAGCTAATGTCTTATTTTGCCCGAAATGCCCTGCTAAGCTGCCACTGTGTTTCTCTTTCAATAAGTTCTCTCTCATGGAACTTCTTGGAATGCAAAGTTGACTTCCTTTGAATAGTAGACCTTCTTGTATCATGGAATCCATCCAAGGATTTCTATCCTTGCTAAGAGGATTTACACATGCTTCATATGCCTCTTTGAAGTCTATATCTTCCTTGTACATTTCTCTTAGGTCATCAAAACCCATTAAACTCACATTAGATCCCTACATGATCAAGCTTCTTCTGCTCAGAGCATCTACAACTTTGTTAGTTTGGCCACTTTTATGCTTGATAACAAAGGTAAAATTTTACTAAAATTCAACCCATTTTACATGCTTTTGATTTAATTTGGTTTGGTTATTGATAAACTTTAAAGCATGGTTATCAGTATACAACACAAATTCTTTAGACATTAAATAATGCCTCCACTTTTTCAAAGCTTGAACAAGAGCATACAATTCTTTATCATATGCAAAATAATTCTTTCTTGCAACATTTAGTTTCTCACTATAGTAAGAAATTGGCTTACCCTCCTGACTTAGAACATCACCTACATCCATCCCACTAGCATCACATTCAACTTGGAAAAGTTTACTAAAATCAGGTAAAGCTAAAACTGGTTGTTCTATAATCTTTTTCTTAAGCAACTGAAAACTTGCTTCAGCTTCTTTAGTCCATTGAAATAGTTGTTTATTTCCCTTGATTGTATCAACAATTTCTAGCACAAATTCCACTGAAATTTCTTATGAACTTTCTGTAAAAACTAGCTAGTCCATGAAAACTTCTTATCTCAAAGATATTCCTTGGAGTAGGCCACTCTATTATGGCTTTAACCTTTTTAGGATCCATTTTTAGACCATCTTTAGATATTACAAAACCCAAATAGATTAACTCTGGTTTCATAAATGTACACTTCTTAAGATTGAATAAAAGTTTTTCTTGCTTCAACTTACTTAAAACCAATCTTAAGTGTCTGAGGTGTTCTTCCTTTGTTTGACTAGAGATTAAAATATCATCAAGATAGACTCTTACAAATTTTCCTGTGAATTCCTTAAGTACTTCATTCATTAATCTCATGAAAGTACTTGGAGCATTTGTTACACCAAATGGCATTACTAACCATTCATAAAGCCCATCATTTGTTTGAAATGTCGTTTTCCATTCATCACCTTCTCTTATTTTAATATGATGATACCCACTTTTTAAATCTATTTTGGAAAAATACTTAGCACCACTTAGACAATCCATTAAATCATCCATATGAGGCAAAGGAAATCTATACTTGATGGTGATTTTATTTATGACTCTAGAATCTGTGCACATTCTCCATCCTCCATCTTTTTTTGGGCTCAATACTGTAGGAACATCACAGGGACATAGACTTTCTCTGACCAATCCTTTGTTAAGTAGATCTTGTACTTGGGCTTTGATCTCTTCATTCTCCCTTGGAGTCATTCTATAAGCTGCTTTGTTTGGCAAGTTAGCTCCAGGAATGATATCTATATGATGATTGATACTTCTTATTGGTGGCAATTCATTAGGCAAATCATCCACAACAATATCCATGAATTCATCTAACATTTTTTTAATTTCTATAGGTAAATCAACCAATTTTGTACTTGTAAGAATTACTTTTGGTTTTCCAATTAGAGAAAAAATTACCTCTTCATTCTTCATTTGATACAAGAATTCTTTCCCACTTACCATCAATACCTTAGGACTAACCTCCTCAACTGCATTTTCATCCTTAAGGGGTATCAGTGTGTGCTTATGTCCATCTTTTTTAGAAGTATGTGTTACATCTTCCATCATGGATCACCTTTCTATCAAACTGCCAAGGCCTACCTAAGAGAATATGACATACATCCAATAGCATAACATCACATATTACTTTATCTTTGTAACTCCCTATTTGAAACTCTACTTGACACTGTTCATTTACCAATACTTGATGTCCTTTTTGCAACCAAGACACCTTATATGGAGTTGGATGTGTTTTCTTTTTCAAGCCTAGTTTATCAACCATTTCGGTAGATACAAGATTTTCAGTACTCCCGCTATCAATTATAACTTTACAACATTTACCTTTAGCCTTGCAGGTAGTTCTGAATAATGCTTTCCTTTGTGCAGGCTCGTGAATTTCTTTGTTTGACTTAAGGAGGACTCTTTTCATGAGAAATGATTCTCTAACCTCGAGTACATCTGTATGAACAGGTGATTTTGTAGTCTCCTCCTCAACTTGAGCAATATGTGCACTTCTTTGACTTGTGGTGGAATTTTCTAGACAATCATAAGATCTATGTCCATATTGATTGCATTTAAAACATTTGCCAACAAATCCTCTACCTCTACCTCTTGAATAAGGTCTTCCACTTCTAAAAGAATCATTACCTCGGGAGGATTGTTCTTGGTGATGTGAGCTATTGGCTTCTTCTCTATGAGCTTTCCACTAACCTCTACCACTTGGTGATCCTCTTCCTCTGAAGCTTCTTCCTTTCTCTCTCGAGCTTTGTGCTTGTGAGAAGCCGTTGTTTGTTGATCATTGTAGATAGACAACGATTCTCTATAACAAACAACAACTTCTAACACCATTCATGCCTTCATCCTTCCAGGCGGCTTAATTGAGAGCTACTTCTCTGTTTATGTAGTGATTTTTTTCAGATCTATTGCTCCTACCACTTCGTCAGGTGGCTATTAACTCCTTAAAAATGGTTATGGGCAGCAATCTCTAGCTTCAGATCCTCCACCGGCTTCTACAATTAATAAAAAAAATTGGACTCCACCAGCGATCTCCACTGATCGACCTCCTATGTATCTCCAGCTGGTAGTGATTTCCTACATAGCAGTCTGATGTATCTCTAGCTGGCAACAATCTCCACTTATGCGTATCTTTTAGAAATGATGATCTCTCCTTCCAAGATTTTACAGCTCTTTTTGGGCCCCAAGAACTCCACTCTTCTCTATCAAATCAATTTCCAATCTTATTTTTGTCATAATGATCCTTCTTTTGGTTGCAACAGGTTCCCTCTTGATATAGACTTCAATTGGCCTAGATCTTCTAACAAACATCTTCAGAATAGCTATGTCTTTGGTCACAGATCTTGAGACATCTAATCTTCTTCTTTTACTACAATCTACAAACAACAAAACTATGATTTGATTTCCTTCAATTCTTTCAAGCATAAACACTTGCTTAGATTTTTTTCTTTCTCTCCAGATTCTTCAGGCTCTGATACCAAACTGGTGCGCAACAATATCATAGATTTGAGACTACAAACTGATTTAATAAATATCTCCACAAATCACTCTCAAAATACTATTTTATTGCAAATAATATTTCTATCACACATATCATTTATGAGAGTTTTGAATAAATTATTTTCTTTACACGAAACTCTCCTTCATGTTTGGATGAGAACATTATTCAATTTTTATACACATAGGCTAACTTTAGGCCTAAACCCAATCCGATCCTTCTCCCTTTATTTAGGAAACAAAACAACCATTTCCTATTTTCCCTCTAACCTTCTATGATTTAGCTAAAACAAACTTTATTCGATTAACAACAACTCCATCTAGAAATGCCTAGAATTAACAAACATAAGCTAAAATAAAAACAAATGTGCTTGCATCATGTTTATATTGCTTTTGATTTATCTATAAAAATCTCACCATACATTGTTAAGTGGTAGTTGGATTCAAACGATACCATGTTCGAAGTATTTTAAACTCTGTGTTACCCGCAATAGGCCTTCTCGAGTCACGAGTGTTGAAAACATTTGTTTTGATGAGCATGGGTATATATATAGATGTGTGTGTGTATATACACATGAATGTAGATATACACTTGATCACTATTAAATTTCCTATGATAATAGTTGAGTCAAGGCATCAACTATGCTCTATTGTTTTCAATATGTATTTGGTTGTTCAACATTATTATGGATTGAAACCGTGGCTCGATAGACATCGGCTACTATTAAAAAACCCCAAGGTATCAATACCATGTTATCAATGAATGATAACATGTGTATCAATATCCTCTTGAGGGATGACATTTGGATGGACAAAGTATAAATTTTAATTACATTGTTCACTAAATCGAATGGATACCTTGATCAAAAGAAAACAAACATGGATCCTTAAGTTGTAACATAATGAAGGTATTTTGTCTCTATTAATATCATTTTTATGGATGATGTAATTCAACTAAGTTTCATTGAACTGTTCTTAGTCCTTATGAAAGACAAGTGACTATGAAACATAAGTTTTCATTTGTATCTAAACTTAGATTGGATGATAATTTAATTTAATAGAGCATTTGAATGAAGTGATGTTTTTTTTTCCTTTTTGAATATGAAAATAAACCTATATAAAAGGAAATTTTTATTTAATTCTTTAAAATGTATACACACATATTTCATGTTCATTTCCACGCATATATGTGAACATGCATAAATATCCCTTTATGCATGTGCACATACATGCAGTATACCTTCCGATTCATTTTGATTATTTTACTCATTGAGCATATTAAATCTCTTTACAAATGGAACAAACTGTAAACATAGAACAGTGTTGAATTGCAATTACATATGATGAATAGATGGATGGTTATACCAGACTTAAATGAATAATGTTTGATTGTGTTGAATGGAATGATACAAGAATTCAATGGTAGATTGTAGCACACTAGATCTAATAAATGGTCTAAAAGGGAGGGATACCCCTTGATATGATAAGCTTTTCTTCTGGGAATGGGTGCCAGAGAGTGTAGATTTGCTTTTCCAAATCTAACCAGAGTTGCATTTATGCAGCATGAGCTTGGCCAAGCTTTGCAATCATTATATATATATATAGAGAGAGAGAGAGAACAGACTGTTATTATTTACTCTCTATTGATTTATTTACCAAGCATTGAACTTGCATATTCTAACAGTAGATAGAAATGCATGAGGTTAGGCATGCAAAAATTCCACCTTGCAAATTGTATCTCTTGCTAAGTTTTTTGTGCAAGTTCGGGTATTCTTTGACTGACTGAAGAGTTCCAGGGAAGCATTGCTTCATGGTTGGGTGGAAAATCACCTCAATCACGTTCTCATCCACTAGTGGAGGTGAGTTGTCATAAAGGAAGCATAACAAAATTCTATTATGTATTGTATCATTGATGTAAAAGAATAAAATGATGTAATTGAAAGAAAACCTTGTAATTGAGAATTGACTATGTGATGTTGAATGCCAAGTCAAACTTGTATGTGTATTGACATTTGGAAATGAATATACCTATATATTTTAGAATTATTTGTGATTTATGAACATAAAATTGCTAAATGGAATTAGCTATGGAATTTGTGCGTCATAAATTTGATATTCATAATGTCAATATTATTATTTTTTAATTAAATCTAGTTGGGCATGTTACATTCCATCTATTTCTTTCTTGTTATCACTTGCAACAGCTTATGACTTTGAAGTCAAGCAAATGGATGTGAAGACAACTTTCCTTCATGGTGATTTGGAGGAGGAAATTTATGTCACAACCTAAGCATTTTGTTGTGAAAGGGAAAGAGAACTTGGTATGCAAGTTAAGAAAATCTCTATATGGTTTGAAGCAATATCCTAGGATGTGGTACCAAAAGTCCGCAACCTATGTGTTGTCTTTGGGATTACAAGACTAATAATGGTTACATTCTCATTATTGTCCTATATGTGGATGATATGCTTTTTTATTGGGAATGAAAAAAACATGATTTTAGATTTGAAGTCTTAGTTATCAGCACAGTTTGAGATGAAAGATCTAGGTGCAACGAGCTATATTCTAGGGATTGACATCAAAAGAGATAGAGCTAACAAAAATCTTTGGTTAATCCAAAGCAAGTATGTGAACTCTGTGTTAGAGAGATTCAACATGACTACTTGCAAACAATTAGTTGTTCCTGTTATGTGAGGGATGGAGCTTTCTATGGAGGATTGTCCAAAATCTCCTAGCGAGATGGAGGACATGGCCAGAGTTCCTTATGCAAGTTTTGTTGGCAATTTGATGTATGCTATGGCTTGTACTAGGCTAGACATTGCCCAAGTAGTGAGAGTCCTTAGTTGGTTTATGGCTAATCTTGAACGGGTGCATTAAGATGCAATAAAGAGAGTGTTCAAATACTTGCGGGGTACTTCCGAGTATGCCCTATGTTTTCATGGTAGACCTACTAGATCTTGAAATTCAGTGAGTATACGTGGATATGTGGATTTTGATTGGGCTTGAGTGACATTGACAGTAGGAGATCCATTAGTGGATATGTTTTCACTATGTTTGGTAGTGCTATTAGCTGGATGAGTAAGTGACAAGTTGTAGTCACTTTGTCCACTATTGAAGTAGAGTATATGACAACTACTCATGCTTGTAAATAAGCCATTTGGCTTAAGAGACTATGTTTAGATATTAGTTTTGATGCAAGATAGATTACTATTTGTTGTGACAACCAAAGTGTTATATGTTTAGCAAAAAATCCTACTTTCCATGCCAAAACAAAGAAAATTGATGTGTAGTTTAATTTTGTTTATGATATGGTGGAAGATGGAAAGGTTATCTTGGAAAAGGTGGACACTTTGGTGAATGTTGCAAATGAATTGACGAAGCTAGTGAGCATAGAGGAGTTTAGATGGTGTGTCGGTTCTATGGGCCTTGCAGCCTGAGTAATGTTACAAAGATTCTTGAAGGTCCTCGATAAGTGGGAGAATGTTGGGAATTTGTGTCTCAACATTTTGTCCTATTTTTTAGGAGTTCCTATTTTATAGGAGTATTTTCTATGTTGAGAAATGAGAAAATAAGCATCTCCTATTTTGTAGGAAGTGGAATCCACTTGGAAGTTTCCTATTTTGTAGCAAGTATGTTGATTGGTCAACCCATGTCATGAGAGAATGCCACTTGTTACTTAAGTGCTCAATCTAGGCAAAGGAATTTGTACAATTCCTAGGAGGAGCACTTGGATGCCAAGTGTCAGTGTGTGGTGAGCTTCAAGACCAACTTGTTAGCATATTCCTTTGTATGAGTACGGAGAGAAAGGGTGACACTTTTCATCAGGAGGGAGCTTTGAGCAAAGAATATTGTGAAATACCTCAAGAAAGTGCACCATGATGCCATGATGCATCATTTTGACTTGTGGACCAAAGCTCAGAAGGGAAAGCTGCTTTGTTAAGATTGTGTTGTCACTCGGACTGACTAGTAGTCTTGGTTGAGTTCTAAATTGGCAGTTGACTTGATTTTCTCATGGTGGATGCCTAGATTTATTGTTGTATGATTTATGGTGATTTGTATCTTGTATGTGATTGCATATTGGTTGCATGTTCATGCATGCCAATGTATGATTGGCAAGATGCTTTTGTGGACATCAAGGACCAATGCGTGTTCTCCATTATAGTTTGCATGCATGCAGAGATCATGGGAATGACATATGGAAACCTTAGGTGCCCATATTAGAGATAGATATATATTTATGCCTTAGTGCATTTGTAATTGTAATGTGGTTGTAATATCTACGTAACGTTATGCTATCGAAATCAGTCTAGAATTGCAACACTATGAAACTACACCTGTAAGAGCATAAACTCCGCATATTATATGTAATTGCCTAATTACTATAATATAATTGATCCGTGCTTTGGTGTGTGGGTTTTTCCTGGAAGGTTTATCCCACGTAAAATTATGTGTTATGTGTTTATGCTTAAAATCTAAAAATTAATCTTAATGCATGTATGTTCTTAAGAAACTATAATAGAATAAAGATTGGAAACAAAGTTTTTGCAACTCTCTCCTAATTGATTTTCATTTAAGGAAGCGTTTTCCACACTTTTCTTGCTTTTCAATTTCAAATATTCATGCATATTACATTGATAAGGTATTTATCATATATATTGTAGAACCTTCATACATAACATTAGATTGAATTGAGATTTAACAAAAGAGAATAAATCAATTAAGAAAATTTAATTGCTTTCATTGTCAATGTGCATATATAATATATAAAAAATTACAACAAAATGCCCAAAGGTTGAAAGATTCAACTATAAAATGACAAAAAATAAAAAATACATCCCTACCCTTAATCAATATTTGCTAACATTGCATCAAAATTAGAGTCTAAGACACTACCACTATGAGGGTTGCCTCATTTAATAGAACCCTGACTAATCTCTCTTGTGCCTCCTCATCGATCTATGAGACATCTTTGCAATCAACATCCTAACATGCAGAGAGAGACTAATAATACTTAGGAGTATATCGATCCTAATGTTTCCAAGCACTATGCATGAGCACCAAATTAAGGAAGCGTTTTCCACACTTTTCTTTCTTTTCAATTTCAAATATTCATGCATATTACATTGATAAGGCATTTATCATATATATTGTAGAACCTTCATACATAACATTAGATTGAATTGAGATTTAACAGAAGAGAATAAATCAATTAAGAAAATTTAATTGCTTTCATTGTCAATGTGCATATATAATATATAAAAAATTACAACAAAATGCCCAAAGGTTGAAAGATTCAACTATAAAATGACAAAAAATAAAAAAGACATCCCTACCCTTAATCAATATTTGCTAACATTGCATCAAAATTAGAGTCTAAGACACTACCACTATGAGGGTTGCCTCATTTAATAGAACCCTGACTAATCTCTCTTGTGCCTCCTCATCGATCTATGAGACATCTTTGCAATCGACATCCTAACATGCAGAGAGAGACTAATAATACTTAAGAGTATATCGATCCTAATGTTTCCAAGCACTATGCATGAGCACCAAATTATTGAGAGTTAAGATTATCCCTTTTGACTAACTAAATGAAGTTGTATGTGGACTAATTCTTCTCTACAATAAAGAAAATAGAAACCTATGAAAGAAGGGTAGTGGAAAGTATCCTCAACCCTAGTGTATCTTTGCCATGCCATAACCATCATCCAATAGGATCAAATTGAGCTAACATAGCTCTATCTATCATCACCTCTAGTTTGTGAAACGTTAGAACATGTAGATTGACAAAGGCTAGGCATGGCGTACAAAGTAGACTCCTCTTCTATATACACTTTTTAAGGAACTTCATGAGCCCTTCTTTTACCTCTTCATCACAAGACGGAGGCACTCTCCAAGGCCTAGCTACATACCATTTGGGATTTAGATCATACGATGCCATATTTAGTGGGGTGTTCATATTGTTCCATCCCCATATCATAATGGGCCTAATATGCTTCTCATAAAATTCTAAAGTAGGACCCTTGGTATGAATGACTTGCTTCATTTTCCCAAACACAATATCAAATGTCTCATACATCTCTCCAAGGATATGAGAGTTTATATCAGTATATCATATGATTCACACAAGTGGGACGAAGGAGAAAACATGTCTATAAACAAGTTACAATAATTTAATTTAAAAAATATCAAGATTCAAATCAACTATTCACAAGTTTGAAGAATTCCTTTCTTTAAAAAGTATTAAACAAAATAAGTGAGGTGTGATGGTTGGAAATGAAAATTTGTACATCTCTAGCTTCTACCACTATTTCTCTCACCCAATCTATCTTCTCAATATCTTTTAATGCATTGTTCAATGTATGAATGTTCACAACATGGGGTCCATAAATGTGTTTGTAATTACTCCCCGTCATTAAGGAAAATAAATCATATACACAAAGTTAATTGGTAACCACTTGTACAACATTAGAAGGCTCAATCTCTTCTATGATATCATTCAAATTTTGGAATTGGAAGTTTTCATTGTTCCTCTTTCGTAAATAATCAACTCTAAGAAAATAAGAGCTAGTTGAACATGTGAAAATGATATTGATGAGTGGTCTTGATGTTTGATATCAGTTCAACCATCCATGATGATAAAGTAATCATTTATTATTTAAATTTGCCTCATTTCCTCTATCACTACATTCACCTTTGAAAAATATCCATCAAGGAGGGCAGAGTGTAGCTTATGTTCTCTAGGGGCCAAATGAGAGACCAACATCTATTCCATCTTTGAACATTTATTTTCAACATAAAGAGAGCATGCCCTATGAAATGGTACGGCATGGGCAAAGAAAAAATCAGCAATAGAAGAATCAACCACCTCTCATGATTTCTTATTAAACATCCTTGTTACCCTAGTAGTCATTTTATTTCCCTTTGTAGAACCCTCTCCTTTTTACTCTCAAAATTTGTGGTTTGGATAGTCAATGACATAATAAGCTACGTAGTCTCTATTGGAATTCCCATATTTATTGTCTCCCCCTTCATGTGCAACCTAGTTACCTAGACCTTCTCAACTAGGGTACTTTTATTCCTAGTTCACTTATTTACAAAAGATGAAAATAAACCCTTGTGTAGTTGCCCTTATAGTCTTTATTGCACAAATGATAGAGCCATACTCTACTCCCCCTATTTATTTTTTGTCTTTGTCTATGGCTGATGAAAATTGTAGAAGTTTTTTGGATTAAATTATCCCTTTGCATATATTTTGAGAAGTTTAAAAGGGAATTCAAATGGGTTATTTGAACTTAGAGTCCCTACAACACTCCCACTCCTACTCCTAGAAGAATCCCCAATAGTACTTATATGAGTTTTTTTTTTAATTTCAACCTCTACACCCTCACTACTAGTCATTGTTCTTTTGTTGAAAACTTAAAACATAGCTACAAGTATAAACATAAAAAAGACCCTCTTTAAGTGTTTGGAACTTTAAAAAAAATAAAATTGCAAAGGAGTTTGAGGAAAATAATGAATAGTAAAATTACCTCAAATATCATAGATTTGATGCTCTCTAGCTTGCTTCCTATTGTAGTTCTCTTCTCTTCTCGCAACTATTCTGTTTCTTTCTTCTTCACAAATTAGAAAATGGAAAAATAAGTTTGTCCTTTGTTTTATGTTGTTAGTGGAGTAGTTTTAAGTTCAGGGTTTCTATAAAGGAGTGTGGGGTGATGGGCTTGGATAATAACTAGTTTTCTTCCATTTAGTTTATGCTTTTTAATATTTTAATTTGCTAATTTCACAGGCAATCCTGAACCTTATACATATTTTATGTCTTTCATGCTTCCTAAACCAGACTTTAATGTGGAAATATAATTATGATATGATGGTATTTGTATGAATGGATGTATGCATGTTTATAAAATTCGGTATGATTCTATGTTTAATTCATGGTTGTTAATGATGTGTATACTTTAGATGAACCTAACCTCTTGCAACCACAAGAACTGTAGCCCACAACAACTGGAGTGCCTAGCTAGCAACAAAAGGATCACAGACAGATTGCAAGGGAGAGTCCAAAATGTTGAAAACACAATAGTTCCAAAAAGTAATGAAGGCGGACCATTGAAATGGCAACCATGAGTCACCGGATCACTGAATAAGATGAAAAGAGGAAAAAGGAGTCTACTTTGATAAGGAAATCCATGACGTGACAGTTTTCAGGGAGCACGTCTCTGTCAACAGTTAGGGCAAAGTTTTATTTTTACTTCTTTTTTTTTCTATTTCAATTATTGTTTTCAATTGCATAGAATAGTCCTCTCCCTATTATGAAGGAGAGTGAACATAAGCATTCAAATTCTATTTTAGTTTAGGATATAGTTGCTAGTTCTAGATTTCATTTTATTAGACAATACTTCATTGTTAGTTTTTTTGATAATTAAGTTGCAATGGATATGTACTTTTGAATGGAAATTTGTTGGAGATTCTTGTTATACTATAAGAGTTCACTTCCTATGCAATAAAGGAGTTTAAGTTTATTGTCATGATTGATTGATCTAGTAGTGTATTTTTTATTTCCCCTGTGGGCACAACAACCCGAGCAAGGGTCACTCAAGGTACTGTAACCCACCTTCTTTTCTATTATTAGACTATATATTATATTACTACATTCATTTTAGATAACTTTCAACTATATGCATATGAGTGATATTCTATAACAACATGTTGAATCAGCCTTCAAAGAAGTTAAGAAATTAGAGTCAATAATCCAATCTTAGTCATTAATAGTTACAAAATTAAGTCGAAGGTACCCGTAGCATAAGTAATAGATTAAGTTATTTTCCTTGTTTTGCAAGTTAACGTTTTATTTCCTTTTTCCAGCCTTTACTATTTTTTGTACATGTGTAAACAACCTATACTCACTGATATAGGTCATGTAGAGTCCATGGGTGCGCATATAGTGCCAACATCATCAAAAGCCTACGAAGTCCTGGTTGCTAATTAAACGAAGCCTTTGTGAGGGTTTGGTGAATTGTTCAGTTAGGAACCTATCATCTGAATTATGTGTTTACCCATACAACAAGTTGGTCAAGAACGTTAGAAAGGCCTTACATGGGGTGGCTCCCCCCATCCCTTTTTTCCCCATTTTATGTTCTAAGAAAAAATAACATTTTGAGCTACCTAGGTTGGAGGGAACAACTAGCTATCTCAAAGATATTCAACGGATGTCTAAATTCCTCTTGGCCAGATCCTTCAAACGATCAAGGGATGTCAAAACATCCCCTACCAACCCTAAGAGGAATAGTCATCCCCTTTCATCACTCTTGTCGTTTCCTCTTGTAAATTTCACATTTAAAAAACATTTGTTTTTTTAATTAGGTACTTGATATGGGGACATTTATAACCCTTTCCCATGTCCCTAAAACATCCTTTATGAGGCCCAAGTCAAACCAAGAGGAAAGGGACTATAATTAGATCCATTAAATATTCAAAAAATTCTTACAATAAAGCTTCAAATAAATTAAAATTCCACTATACTATCTATAAATGACCAAAGAAAATAAATTTAGAATGAAAAATCTATAAAAGATATTTCTTCATAAAAGTAATAAACTATTAAAAAAAGCCTTGAAATAATTGAATATAACTAAGACATCCTAAAAAATCACATATATACAAAAGCTCAAAATAGTGATCAAGAAAATCTTAACACAAATTTACATTGGAATTTTATTATCTATTATAATCAACATAGAAAAAATGCTCATTAATTCTAACCACTAAGAGTATAATGAAAACTTTAGGCAAGAGAAAATACAAATAAGTATCTAAGACCCATGAAAAGATATAATAATTTTAAAACTATTTTTTAAGTTTTTAAATGATCATACATGATCACAATAGGCAAGTGGGGACATAATGAGGGCCACTTAAAGCAAAAGAACAACTTCAACGTTGATAAAAGTAGCATATCCTCTCAATATCCTTACAAAGACCGAAAATAAACTAAAATAAATCAAAATTAACATAACATCCATAGGGAGCATTATCTAAAGGTAAAAAGATTGGAAATCACAAGAGCTCAAAAACACTTTTTTTTGGTATCTAAACCAACACAAATTGTAGCAACAATCTATGCATAAGCCAAATAAAGGGAAGCACATAACGATGTCTTTACAAACTAACAATACCTTTTCGGGCATCCCATTCCCAATTTAAATAAATAAAAAACATAGTGGGTTCATCACCTATCATAATCTCTACGCTTTAAATCAACTACAATATTTTCTCTAGATTACCCCTTGTCAAATCTCGTGCTACGATTGTTAACTCCCAAGTTTTCCTTCAAGCAAATTATGTTACTACAATTTCAATTAATCCTACCAATTTTTTTTAGAGCTCCTACTATTTCAAAACTTGTATATAGATTCAATAATGCTGGTTATGGATGATATTGCATATTAATTGCATCATTTATATTACTCTAATGTAAATATAAATTTTGATTTGTTTTGATTTCATTTTATTTTCTTTTATGAATATTACAAAGATCTATTAATTATTTTTATCTAAATTGTAGATGTTTGTTTTGTTAAATTAGTGGTTACTAATATGTCTCCACTTGCCTACCATAATCATTTATGGACATTTACAAGATTTTTTTCAAACTTGTTTTTATCTCTTCTTGGGTTCTTTAATATATTTTATTTGTATTTTCTCTTGCTTGAGGTTTTCATTTTTCTCCTACTGGATGTCATTCAAATGTAATTTCCCTATCTACTTATTTATAGGAACAATTATATGGATATTTTTCACAATGGAGATAAAAAAAAAAAGAAAAAAACCACCATTACACAATAGGCAAAAAGAACTCTAGGAGTTAGAAGCAATCCTTAATGTAGCAATGTCCTTTGAATATATTCTCTTGTCTCAAGGTGAGGACCACAATGTGGATCAAGAAAATAGCCTTGTGTTCATCCCTTGTCACATTCCTTTTGAGAATAATTAGAATCTATTAAAGCCATTTTCAAAGGATAGGTTATGAAGGGTTGTTTCCAATAAGGCAAAAGACAAAGCTCTACATTCTAGGGGTTTTTAGACACATTTATATCCCATGGATTCCCTTAATAAACAATTGCCATAGCATGCACATTCATATGATACTAATAAACATCCCTAATTTTATTTCTACCCCTCAAATTTATGTTTTTGATACCCTCTCTACAAACACTAGTATAATTAAAATACCTCCCTATTTTCACCAAGTAACCTATGTACTATTCTTTTACATTTTTATACCCTTTAGTGTTTCTACCCTATGGTTCAAGAGCACTACCCACACCTACATCTAACTCAAAACAAATCTTGATTGTCATCCTATACATTAAATCCTTAGCACAAAAAACTAGATGAGCTCTAACAAATATGTCATCCTATATAAAGTTTTAACTAAAAAGTACTCATAAATTTTATTAAAGAGAAAAAATAGGCAATAACTAAATGAATTATAAAAGAGAAATACAAACATGAGTAGGTTGGTTCAAAAAAAAGAACCAAATATGAAAACTAACTCAATAAACTACCAACTACTAGTCAAGTAACAAACCAACTAGACTAGTTATGATGTAATAATTAGTTAACCAACAATCCCCCCTTATTAAGTCATACACCCAAGAAAAAAACAAGAAATATTAAAAAGCTTTGAACTTCATTGCTCTAAGAGATTTGGTGAATATGTCAACACATTATTCTTCAGTTGAACAAAACTAGAGTTGGATATTCTATTGCTAAACATGCTCATAGATACAGTGACATTGAACCTCAATATGCTTGGTACACTCATGAAAAATAGGATTGTGAATAAGATTCAACACACTTTGATTGTCACAAAACAAAGTGGTAGGATCTATCTAAGGAACACCCATACCTATCAAAATGTGACATAACGATATCGCCTCATAGATAGCTCCACCTAAAGTAGATATTTTGCCTCTGTGGAAGAGTGAGCAATATTGGTAGATACTTTTTTCTCCCCCAAGATATTAGATTAGATTGCAAAATGAAAATGAAGTCTAAAGTAGAATTCATATCATCCATCAAACTTGCATAGTTTGCATCTGTATATCCACACAAAGAAAAAAAATTATTCTACTTATATGCCAAGCCATATGCCATTGTAACATGGATTTATCCCAAAACACACTTTGTTGCTTTCCAATGAACAACCTTAGGTTCTTGGATAAACCTAGAAAGATAACTAACAACATAGCTAATATTTGGCCTAGTATAAGTCAAGTAGATGAAACTCCCAACCAATTGATGATAACGAGTAGCATTCAGTTGAGATGATGGATCATGGTGGGAAAGTTTCAAACTTGTCTCCATGGGTGTCGACATAGGTTTGTAATCTTCCATTTTGAATTTCTCAAGCAATATCTTGGTATATTTCATCTGAGACATAGATATGATCCTTATGTTGCCACACTTCAAGTCCAAGACAACAATGCAGGAGCCCAAGATTTGTCATGTCAAATGATTATTTGATATCATTCTTTGTAGCATCAATCATCTATGGAGAACTCCCTATGATGATTAGATTGTCAACATATACAATCAAAATTATAATCCCCCCTTGCTCTTTGAGGTAGAGATTAAGATCATAGGATTCTTGAAGAATACATGAGTAAGGAGATTCTCATCGATCTTGATGTACTAAGCTTGAGGAGCCTATTTAAGATCATAGAGGGATTTGACAAGTCAACTTACTTTGTGTTGTTGGCTAGGTACGACATATCCCTTTGGTTGAGACATGTAAACTTTTTCCTTGATATCTCCATTAAGAAAGGTAATCTTGACATCCATTTGATGAAATTTCCAACTAAATTGTGTCACCATCGCCACAACCATGCAAATAGTCTTGATTTTTTCTATGTGTGCAAATGTTTCATTACAATCAATACCTTCCTTTTGTTCATAGCCATTAGCCACAAGTTGGGCGTTGTACTTATCAATGCTACCATTTGCCTTATACTTGATTTTAAAAACCCATTTGCATCCAATAACATTCTTACTTGGTGGAAGATCAATAATTTTTTATGTACTATTCCTCAGTAAGGCCTGATATTTTGCATCTATGACATCCTTCCAAGGTGGTGACTCAAGAGCCTGTTGAAACTTTTCTAGTTTTTAACTTTGATAACTATACACATGACAGTCAAATCATACACATGAGATCCAAATTTACCTCTTCACGAGACTTGCTACGAGTTTGGGGCCCAATGTGAGATGTATCTATAACTGCATAATCTTTAACATCCTTTATTATGGATTGGCACCACTAAGGAAGCTTTTTGTGCATAGGAGATGAGGATGGAGGTGGTGAAAGAGGGAAAAACTAATCTAATGGGAACAATGCATCCGTTGGTGCTCCTTCATCAAGATCCTCATTTCAGGTTTACTAATATTTGATGTTTGAGAACTAGTAGGAGATGGTGAGAAAGAGATGTTGCACCTTGTTTCCTCATCAAAAATAGCATCCATACTAATGTACACTTCATTTGTTAATGTATACATAAGTCAATCTCCTTTCAACTCAGAACTGTACCCAAGGAAAATGCATTTCAAAGACATCATCCAATTTTTCTCCTTGTACCTTGGGAGCATGCATGTAAATTGTACATCCAAACACTCTAAAATATGATATAGAGGGCTTCTTGCTAGTCCAAGCTTCTTTAGATGTAATAATTTCAAACACTTTGATGGGTGTTTGATTCAAAAAAGACACTATTGTCTGAACTACTTTGGCCAAAGATGTAGGAGCAAAATCCACATCTTTCAATAAACATCACACAATTTTGACAATAATATGGTTATGCCTCTTTGTAACACCATTTTATTGAGGCATGTAAACAATGGTCAACTATCTTTGAATTCCATGTTCATGAAGGTAGCTTGAAAAATACTTGTGAATTCCCCCCTCAATTTGAGGGAAGGGCTTTGAGAGAATGACCAAATGACCTTTCTACAAGGGCTCAAAATTCTTTGAATTTCTCAAGTGCTTGATTTTTGTGAGCCAAACAATAAACCCACATTTTTCTTGAAAAATCATCCATTTAGAGAAGAAGATTCTTGGAATTGTTATGACTTGATGGTATTGGTCCACATAGATTAGTGTGAACCAATTCTAAGGGACTTGAGGCTCTATTCTCTACAAGATGAAAAGGATCTCGATGTTTCTTTCTAGCAAGATAATGTGAGAAAAGAACTTCTAATTTTTGCATGGGGGGAAGTCCTCACACCATATCTCTCTTACTCTTTGCAAGAAGATAGCCAAAACTGAGATGAAAAAATCTCCGATGCCAAAGGGTTGTGGATACATTAGTTTTCACTACAAGGGCCTTATCTTCAAGCATGACATCAATGAGTTGAAACATCTTGCCAACCACTAAAGCACAAGCAACAACTTCACCATTTTTGAATTTATCTCTAATGATACAAATCTTTTCACCATTGTCACAATCAAATTCAACTTTCAAGTTGTCCTCAAGTAACTAACTAAATAAAAGAAGGTTTTTTGTGAGCCTAGAACATAAAGAACCTTGGTAATTTTGCATTTGTGAGTTTTGAGCGGAAAAGACATATCTCCAATTCCCTTCACTTCATATGATGTGTCATTGCCAAGGGATACTTTCCCATAGGAGGTGGATGGAGTGAGATCACAAAACCAGACTTGTTCACTTGTCATATGTCTGGATGCACTAGAATCAACACACTGTTGTGACCTATTTCACACATCGCCCCATCGCAAATGGGGACCCCCCAGTTTTGGTTCCGCCCTCCGCACAACGTCTTTTAGAGTTCAATTTGAATAAATTTTGAGAGTCAGTCCGGCCAAGTTGTAATTTTGAACCCGTTTGAATGCTTAAACGTCATGGAAATGCTTAGAAGACCCAGTAGACAAGGAACGCCATTGCTTTCGGTCAATTCTAACACTTCCTATTTTTTAGGGATTCTGCTTTTTTGCTTTTTGTTTTTTTGATTTTCGGCATTTTTAGGCCATTCTGGAGTTCCTATTTTTTAGGGATGCTTTTTGCTTTTTCTATTTTTAGAAAGTTTCTATTTTTGGATCCCATCAAGCAAGAAATCAACACACCTCTAGACATCAAAAGAATCAAGGTAAAAATGGCAAAAGTTTGGAAAAATGACTAAGTCTGAGAGAGGCACCTATGAGAGAGGAATGGCAAACAGAGCATGAAGTCTGCCCTACCTCTGGCATGCCAAAGATAGGCACTGGTGAGCCAAGCATGAAGTCCGCCCTTGGCATGGGAAGCATGAAGTCCGCCCAAGGAGAGAAGTGGATGGCGCAAGACAAGAGCAAGTCCGCCCATGGCAAAGGAAAAGCCAAGTCCACCATGGCACAAAAGGGTCAAAGTCCGCCCAAAAAGTCAAAGGCATGATGGCTAGCAAGTCCGCCCAGCCTAAAGGAAAATGGCAAGAGGCATGTGAAGTCCACCCCAAGAAGATTGGAGAAGGGAGGAAATATGAAGGGGTCCGCTCCAAGATGTTTGGAAAAGGGTGAAATTGCAAAGAAAAGTTGCCTTATGTTGAATTAAATGGCCAATTACAAGTGAAGTCCGTTGTTGGACAAGGCAAGAACAAAACTCGCCATAGCAAGAAAAGGTTGAAGTCCGCCTTAGACAAATGGAAGATAAAACATGCCATTGGCAAGGAAATATGGAGAAATTCGCCTAACTTAGGAAAATTTTATTTTCTACGGCACGAAAAATGGAGAAATGTCTAGATAGAGAAGAGGTTAGGCTCGCTTGAAAATCACTCCTCAGCAAGATAAAATGAAATTCTTTGGCAAGAAATGGAGAATGTAAGGCAGAGCAAGTGTGAAGTCCGCCCCTCTCAACTTAGATAAAATCCTAAGGCGAATAAAAAAATGACAAAGTGGTAGAGATCTCCAAGTTCACCCAACCCAGAAGATGAATTGTTTGGCTAAGTAAAAATGTCTAGATAGGCCAGAAGTCCGCCTAGAAAGTTGAAAATCGGCAGACAAGTTATCGAGCACATTTTGGCTAGGCAGACAATTGGAGAATGAAATATTTGGCCACGGACAACAAAATTAGCCATGTATCAATTTTAAATGGGTTGGAATTTAATATTTTAATATTTTTTTAATTATTTCCCAACACTTAGGGAAATTTTAATTAAAAATTCGAAGCACGGAGATTATTTGGAAGATTAAATTATTCTGCCTTAGGTAAATTTAAAATTGCCATGATTCGAAAATTTAAAGTATGTTGGAAAATTAATTTTAAACAATTAATTTAATATCTTTTGATATTTTCTGCAACACTTAGGCAAATTTTAAGAAATTCGAAAATCTCAAACAGAGGTGGCACAGAGATGAAAGTTGGAAACTTGCCTCAATGATTGAAAGTAAAATTAGAAACTTGCCAATTTGAGAAGAAAAACGTTTCTAAAATTGGAAGAAAATCAGAGAAAGAAAGCAATTCCTTGAGGAAAATCGCACTTCTCAGCCATAAAATGAGTTTCAGCAACTCATTTCTTCACAATTTCGACTGAGAAGAAGCTATCTCTCTCGAATCTTCAGGGAATCGTTTGCGAAGGAGAAGTTCATGAAAGTAACATTGTTGTGAGAATCAAGGAAACAATTTCTTGTTGACAAGCTTGATTTTTAGGAAGAAATAAGTTATTTCTTTGCTGAAAATCGTACTTCCCAGCTTTGGCGCACTTCCTCTGGTAGATTTTCAGAATTTTTAAATTCGTTTGCAGCCAGAATACGATCTCTGAGGTTTGGAAATTAATCAACAATGTGTTTATACCTTGTTTCTATCTTCTACTTTCTTTCCGGCACGAGTTTCATTCATAGATGGGCGAATTTGTTCACTTTCAGCTTGCTTTTTGACAGAAATTTTAATTTAATAAGTTGAAAGTGAGATTTTCTCCAACAAACACCCCAGATTAAATTAATTTTAAAAAGTCTTGTATTAATGTTAAGTATTTTGTACTTGCAGGTTGACAGTCGATCAAAGAGAGATGTCCAGGCAGGCATAGATGAAATTCGCAAGTAAAGGATTGCAGCCGGAAACCAGAATAAAATCAAAATGGAAAAACATCTCAGACACCAACCTTGGTCACATTGACCTTGAGGAATTCAAGAAGAGAATATACGGGCACAATGGACCTTTGCCAACACTTGCCGCCAGGAGAATGGTGAGAAATGGAGTCTTTCAAGCTGTCGCATTTTCGCCTGCGCTTGAATGTGCTGAATTAATGGTGGAGTGTGTGCTTCATTATAATGCTGAGTTGAGACAAATTGTGGCACCTGACGGAAGAATATTGGCACATCTGGGAGAGTTGGCCATACAAGAGGCCTTTGGCATTCCTACGTATCCTAAGACCACCTACAAAACTAAGGAAGACGCCCAGAGATTGTATGATGAACAACCTGACCTTTGTGCCGCCAACATCAACAAGTCATGGCTGGACAAGCCTAGGCCATCGGTCAAGAAAATGCCCAAGAAGTTGATGCGTACAGACTTCAAGGAAGACTATGGAGACATCATTATCTTGCTGAATAGAATAGCAAGGAAGACTATGGAGACATCATTATCTTGCTGAACAAAATAGTAGGCAGTCCTTTGGGGGCACAATTCGAGCCATGGATGTACTATTTTATTGAGGACATCACGGAGGGCGTGAAGATGTTTAACTAGTCACAAATGATAAGCAACAACCTCCACGAGCAGCTTGTCAACTTGGAAAAAACTAAAACGTTTTATATGAGTTCTTATGTCATCTATATGTTGGCTAGGACTTACAAGTATGCAGGTTTGATATGCAAAGGCAAAGTCGGCAGTGGATCAAACGAGCTCTAGGCATACAACTACTATCCACAATTGCAATTGAAAGAGAAGGCACACTTCCGACGAGCTCACAACGCCTTCCTTATGTACATCATGAGGATACTCCAGGGAGGGATGCATCAATGGCTGACTCCTAAGGCTAAAAAGCTGATTGGAAAATATGGGTCTTGGTTTATCCAGTATCCACGATATGCTTACCTCAGAATCCAGGGATTCACCAAGAGCCCATATCGTTTGCCCATCTTCCCAACTAACAAGATGGCCCTGTTGGAAGTATTAAGGCAGCTAGAGGAATTTCAAGGCCTCCAAAGGACAAAGCAAAAGGCGGCAGTAACTTTTCCCTTCGTTATAGGGAACATGCTAGAGTCTTGTCCATCATCATAGGCAGCAAATAGTGCCAGGCTCGAGATACAGCATTACCCCTTTGCTACCTATCCATCTAGGAGCCACTTCGACCCGCATCATCACATCAAGACGGTGGATGGAAGGAGGTACAAGCATAGGGTTGAACTGGAAGATTTCTAGGCAAATGTTGTGGATGAGTTTGAGGTTAGGCGAAAGATGTGGTCTAGACTGCCTATCAGCTTGATCAGAGCAACAGAACTTTGTCGAGTGCCGGATCAGTTGGAAGAAGATGGACAACAGGTACAACCACACCTTGATGAGAGCTTGCTTTTACCAGTGGTCAGGTGGTCAGAACCCGAGCATGCTGATTTGAATACTTTGATGAGACCTGTCATCAAGTATAAACAGTGGTGGGTTGATCAACAAATTCAGGAGCTAAGACAAAAAAGGATAACCTTGACTTATGATATGTTGAGTGAGGCAGAATCCTATTCTTCCAATGCAGACACATCCCAGGGAGTAGAGATGATAGAGGCCACCACTTCCAGGAAAAGGAAGGAGATAGCTGCATGCAAGGAGCCAGTTCAGAAGCAGGCTAAGGTAAAGTATTCACACTCAACCGCATCTAGGAATATCGAAGAGATGTTGGCTACTGTAGATGCTTCACTAGCTGACATTAGGGATCCTTCCCCGATTCCAGAAAACAATATGGAGCCTCAACCGGACGAAGATGCGCCACCATCTCCCACGGGCATAGAAATATTGGAGTCCGATGATGAAAATGTGGACACCCAAAATGAGGATTTCCAGGAAGGGATGATTTCAGCTCTTAGGGGAATTCTGGACATTCCTGACAGAGAAGATAGGCCGGAAGATGAAGGCATGGAGCAGCCGACGATCCCGGATTGGCTAAGGGAGAGGCTGAAAGTACAGGCACCAGTGGAGGAGCCAGAAGAGGATGACACTGCTGACTTCTTGGCCAGACTTACGCAGACTGCAATCAAGAAGCCAACAAAGAAATTCTCGAGCATACAAAGAGATGAAGCCAGTAACAGAACGGTGTGGATTGCAGTGCCTACAGTGGACAGGCCACGAGAGGACATGGCTCCACAAGATTATGCCATCACAACCATTGACTTGGGTCCAACCATGAAGGGCCAGGAAATTGAAGACTTGGACAATTCTGTGTCCACTATCAAGTCAAGGTTGGCAAAAGAGGTAGCCAAGAGGAAAGAGTGCCAATTAGAAATCGGGTGCTTGAAAGGATATATCTAGCATTTGGTCAAGCCACTTGATTAGGATAACACGGCAACTCCTCTTCTCCAAAACTCTTCGCAAGAGGCAGCCAAGGAGATGGAAGAAAACAGGGTTACAGTTCGAGAGGCCAAGGAATGGATAGCAGTCAAAGGTACTGAAGCTGAGGCATTCGTGGAGAGGTTGACTTTAGTTTATGGTCAGGCCACTTACTACTTTCTAGACTAGCCGCTTTGGTGGAAGTGTGGGATAACCTTTCGGATGTGCAAGATAGGATAATCCCTTGCCTTAGGATTCTGAAAGGAGTTCCTAAGCAGGAGCTGATAGACGGAGGTGTTATTGCAGCAGGAGCAACCTATGACTTCCACACCTGGTATTGGGCCTTGACGACATGAGGTGAAGTCTTAGACAGAGTAAAAGTTGACAGTCTCAAGCTGGAGGAGCAAGTCAAAGAAGTTCAGGCCAAAATTCTGAACATGATTGCTAATATCCTAGATAAGGAGGCCTACGAGAGAATGACCTGCAGTTAGAGGTTTTGAAAGGGAAGGTCCAAGAAGGCATCTTTGCCACACAGGACCCATTTTGAAGCAAGATTGGGCCAAATTGGCGAACTTCTTAAGCATCTGAGAGTCTTTTGAGAAGACCAAGCCAGAGTGGGAGGATACCTTTGCCAGATGCGCCGAGAGCGTGGATGGACTGGAATTCAGGATGAAAATGCTTCCTCAGGTCACCATGGATGAAGTTGCCTTGATCGTGTCCAAATTCATCGAACACACGACAACGCAGGAGGATCGGGATGTAATTCCTTGAAAATAGCTCCAAGCGCCACATCACCCTGTCAACTCTCTGTTTACTGAAGTCATTTTGGGAAATGCTAATTAGGGTTTATTTGTTTTGATCTTGGCCATTGGCTCATTTTTAATCTGAGCCGTTTATTCAATTTTGTAAACTCTATATAAACTTGTTTACTCTCATTTACAATTTGTGAAGTGAGTTGTATAAGATTGTTGCGACGAAACTATTTCCGTTTGTAAAAGCTCTTGTGCATGATTTGCTAAGAACCACTTTTATTTTCAAGTAGTGTGCAAGGTTTTAATATTTCTCCTTCAACACTTAGAGTAGAATTAGATTAGTATTTAATTTACATGTTTGTTAAGTGAATGATAGATTTGATAGCGATGGTAGATAAAATTTAGCTCATACTTTTGTCGAATGGATGATTTGCATTCGATGTGCAAAGTTAGTCTGAGCCATTAAATTGTGGATGCTCAACTTCTGTTTGTTTTAGTCAATTCAAACATGAAAATTATTATCACTTACGTTGAAGATTGCACCCGCTTTGCGTAGTTGTCCGAAGGAGGCGAAACAAAGTGTGGTTACCCCATTTTATCTAGTTGCTGCCATCTCTTGAGTTCTTAGGCGTAGTTTAGATTTCTAAACCCTTATCCTTTTGCCCTTTTTTTTGAAAATCCGAAATACCCATCAAAAAGAGCCTTCAAAGATAAAACCGTCTAAGTCCTCAATCTGCAAACAAATTATCACGTAAGTCCCCTTGTGATTACCGACAATCACAACACCCACTGGCCTTATCCACATGTCATGACCTGACCAAAAGAAACATTGGAGTTATTGTATTATCTTCTAGGTATTTACAATCACTTTTCAAGAGAGGATAGGAGTGTCCCTTGGGCATTTTTTATTTTGTGTTCGTGGCGTACTCAAAACACACACCAACACACACTAGATTGAACTATTGAAGTGGAGGCCTTTGTTTCATTAACACATAAGAAATCCTCTTCATTTGAATCTCCTATGGATGTAACATTACCATGTTGTTTATTTGGATTTTTTTGCCAATGTGGATTCTTCTTCTTGTCCCCTTGAGAAGGCTTATATGGCTTTTTGGGATTGGATTCATTATTGGCATAGGAATTATACCAAAAATCTTTAAGATCATGTCCCTTTCTTCCACAAATGAGACATTTCTTGAATTTGTAAAGAGTTTTCTTGATTTGGTCTTGACAATCCTAATGGACCACTCTGACATTTAGGTTGTTTTCCACTTTTATTTGTTGCGAGGGCTTGATTGTCTTGGGTGTTTGATGTCTCATTATGGATTTCTTCTTGTTGTTGAAGAAGGGTTACCGATTCTTCAAAGGAAAGGAGTTGTACTTGCCACATTAAGACAAATGACAAACACACGAAACAAAGCGGGCATTGCTCTCAATACTATGCATACAAGAGATATCATGACTTCTTCCCCTAACACTTGTATTGGTTTCCTAATCTTTGCTACTCTTCTAAGAAATTTCTCTATTTTCTCCTCATGTTGCATTTGAAGGCAGTGTAATTGGTGTTGCAAGTGGGTAATTTGATTTTAATTTTTGGTCGTAAACTATTTTAAGACAATCCCAAGTGCCTTTTATAGTGGTGGTTGTTCTAATGTGAGGTTGAACATCATCTAAAACTCCAAACAAGATGATTGATTTGGCCTTTTGATTGGAATTGTAAATTTTAGTTTGGTTTGCACCAATATTTGCAACTTTTGTGGTGTTCTCAGAGACTATATCCCAAAGCTCCTCAAGCTCAAGTTGGGTTTGTACTTTTGTCCTCCAAGCAACGTAAAAGTATCTCCTCTCAAAAGTTGAGTCATGAAGCATAATTTTAGGTGCATTATTAGCCATTTTCTAAAAAAAATACTTGTAACTCCCTAATGTTTGGTTTATGAAAAATACTAATGGATATTTTAAAAATATACAAAAATTGCTCCCAAATTAAAAATATATAATTGCAGTATTACTTTTTCTTGTAAAAAATAAACGAAGGAGAGAAAAGTTTAATGCACCTTTTGTTGCTTCAGAACTTGAAAGTTTCACCAAATTGCACTTTTTTATCTCTTCCAAATGCCTTCTCTTTTTGCTCCTTATCACTTTCTGAGGTCTACAACAATATCATGGATACCTTTAACATTGTCAAATGTACAACCTCACATCCAACAACAAGTTTTATAGTCTTACAGATTTAGACGCCTGTAAACTGTTTTTCTCTTATCACACCTCCTTTTCAAGATTCAATCACCTTCCAAATCTTGGCATGATTTTATCAATTCAAAATTATGTTGCAAATATGTTTGGATGACTTTCTAGATGACATCCTCATGCCTTCATGCTCCATGGAGATCATTGCAAATATTTGACGCTTTTACAAAGTATTTGCAATCATCATCCCAAATTTTCATGCCTTTAGCATTATAAATATGATTCCTTTTAAACACCTCTTCAATATCTACATCCAATGCACATGCACATGCACATGTACTAATAATAATCTAATACCATATTGAAGAGAAAAATAGGCAATGACTAAATGAATTAGAAAAGAGCAAACTTGAGTAAGTCAATTAAAAAAGAGAACCCAATATGAAAACTAACTCAATAAAATGCCAACTACCAGTTAGGTAACAAATTGAATAGACTAATTATGATGTAATAATTAGTTAACCAACAAATCTTAATCCCCAAACCCTTTCCACACCAACTCTAATTGTGAATGCCCATAATAATAGATACCTCAATTATAGTATAAATATTAATCTAAATTATAATTGAAAGGTTTTAGAGATACTTGATGATTTGATGTAGAGCAGGGGGTAATTATCTTCTAAAATTTCCAATGAAGCAAACTTTCAAAGGTTCAAATCACCAAATGATTGGTTTTTACTCACTAACCCTCAATCCACTAATAGCACTTCAAAAGTGGTTTTCCAACATAAATTCCCAACCAGACCTCATACCTAGAAAATAATTGTTGTTTCGGATACCCATTTGGAAGTTATAAAACATACTCAAAATTTAGGAGTGGTTGTTTTGGAACAACAAAGCCAAAAATCTGTTGCTACTCTTTGAACTAGGCCAAAATAGGCTTGTTTGAATGACTCACAACAAGGTTTTCAAAACCCAGACCACAAATCTGCATAGAAATGGCTCAAGAATGCTAAATAAGGTCTTCCATAACCTTTTCAATCACCACCAACAATTTCCCAAGGGATTTTTATCAAACCCTAACTCCTATGCACATTCTATGCCTAAAATTGTGAGGTTTTCAACCTAAGGCATCAACAAATTGGCCTCTATCTTCATTCCCCTTCTCCTACAACTTCAAGAACACAAAAATTAACCTACCTACATCCATTCCACTGAGTTTGAGGTCAATTCATTGGTGGAATGGAGAGGAATCCATTATTTACAGTCAATGCACACCCTAAATGAGGGTTTCAAGCAACCTTCAGTAAATTGGCTCTAAAATGCTCAAACTTTGATGAAATCAGAAGAGAAAAAAAAGAAAAAGAACAAGGATTCACATCTCCATCAATTATAATCACAAGCTCATCACTTCCAGGTCGTACAAGGCCGTACAAGGCTGTACAAGTTGTTGTAGCAGAAAATTCAATGAAGAACGCTGAAAACTATGTTTTATTGATGCTCAAACTTCAATGCGCACTCCAGAACCTTGTCTCGGCCTTCATAAGGCTTATTTAAGCTTTAAAAACCCAAACCAACTGTTTACAACTACTTTTTAACTTTTGACTGTTCAACTTCCCAAAAAGTGCAAAAATGCAAAGTTGCATGACAATATTTTGCAACTTTTACAAACTTTATCAAATTGACTCCAAACTTACTTCAAACCACCTACACACCTAAGAAATGGTCTTAAAGAACTTATTATAAGAAAAATGACTCAACTAAATCAAAATACTATCATTTAGCAACTTTTCCCACATTAAGACCTATGGTGCCCTGCACCATACTCCCCAGGCAAAATGAACTCAAGCCCCCTTGAGGACAGTGCAGTAGTAGGTTCATGTTTGATATTGTCCTTCTCTGGCCTCCAAGTGACATCCCCTTGTGGTACACCCTTCCAATGAACCAAATACTGGAAAAAAGAAGTATCCCTAGTCTTCTTGAACTCCTTGGCACCTAGGTTATGCTTCAACTGTAGAAATCTGTCTGATAGATGATCCTTGACCTATCCCTCACTTGAGAATGTTGTTAAACCTATAGTATTACCTACTACCATAACTCCATCCTTGAAATGAACCTCCTTGTTCTCCACTTTTGGTGTATGCTTGAACTTGCTCTTTTTCCCTTGTAGTTTACCTTTGATCTCTTCCCCTTTGCTTCCCATCACTTCCATCTGATGTTTTGCCCCTATGACTGTTGCTTGATTAGGAATACCAACTTTTGGTCTGAAAGAAAGAAGATGACCACTATCCTCTTTTGAAAACAATGAATGGAGCACTTCTCCTACCATCATGGCAACATACTTCTTAAACCAATATTGCATCTCCAAAATCAATTCATCCTTGACCTTCAACTCAATATCATTTCCCTGCAAAATCAAATCATTCTTCAAGCCTGCTGTCATAGTGTCTCCATGTTTAGTAGTGGTTGCAATGTCCATATTTTCCTCTTCATCTACCTTTATAAACTCCTTTCTACCTAACATCATCACATTAGATCTCTTGGTTTGTCCTTGATCTTCCTCCATTAATGGTGTCAAGGTATAGAAGACACCATCTTTCTCTATCTCATAAGGATTCCTCCTTCCATCATACATAGCATGCCTATCAAATTGCCAAGGCCTCCTTAGCAGCAAATGGCACACATCCATAGGTAATATGTCACATAAAATTATGTCCTTATACCCTCCTATATTGAATTCCACCCAACTTTGTTCATTTACCAAAACATATTGACCCTCATTCAACCAAGAAACTTTGTAACAAGTGTCATGTGGTATTCTAAGCAACTTAAGTTTATCAACCATCTCAACTAAAACCATATTACCTATGCTTCTTGAGTCAATTACAACTTTGCATACCTTACCCAAGAACTTACAAGTTGTTTTGAAGAGTTTCCTTCTTTGTGGTGGCTCCTTTTCCTCTAATGCCTTGATGAGAGTTCTCTTTACCATGAGTGTTTCTCCAACTTCTGGAGCAGCATGTTGTGATGGAGAATTTACACTCTCATTGTCCTCTTCCTGCACCAATTAAGTACTTCTTTCTCCTCTATGTGAAGTAGAGGCTTGACCTTCATTGCACTACCATGCTTGATGTCCAAACTTGTTGCATTAATAGTACCTCCTTGTGAATCCACTAGTGCCTCTTCCTTGACCTCCAAATCTGCCTCTAAAACCTGATCTACCTCCTCTAAATCTATCTCTCTGATCAGCAACTTCGTCTTGGACTTTGCTTGCATCTTCTTGGCTCTCATATGAATACCTTGAAGTAGAAAATGTCTCTCTTCCTCTAGAATTTCTGCCTCTACCCCTTGTTTGTTTGTCTTGCCTTCTCTTTAACTTTTCTTCCGCCCTTATTGCCATTTGATAGCATTCCTCAATTGTTCTTGGATTTTCCAAAGTTAACTCATCTCGAATGTTAAATATTAACCCACTACTTGGTATCTAGCCACCTTCTCCACATCATTCTCTATGTGACCTGCTCTTATACTCAACTTATAAAACTCATTAGTGTAAGCTTTGGCATCCATCTCTCTTTATTTCAAACCTTGAAGTTTCTTATACATTTGAATTGCATAATCAATCGGTAAGAACTTACCTTTCAGCTTAGCCACCACTCTGTCCCAATAAATAATTTTTGACTTACCTTTCTTCCTCCTTTCAGTCTGCTCATAATCCCACCATAATAGTGCATGACCCTTCAACTTTGTTTTTGCTATCTTGACATTTTGTTCCTCAGGTACATCTTCACACTCAAAGTAATTGTCAAGTGATACAATCCAATCTAGAAGCTCTTCTTCATTCAAATTACCTCCGTACATAGGTAAATCAATCTTTACCTCATGTTTATCTCCCTGGACTACAGCTTAGCCATCCCCTGCTCATTAGGATCCAATTCCTTCTTCTTGAGTCTCTTCTTGAGTGTTTTCCCACCAGCGACTATACCTCTCCTCTGACCTGTTTCAATAGCCTCAAGCCTTGCTATCACCCTATCTTGCAACTCCTTCAATCTCCTAATCTCTCTAGTAGTCTTCTCTTCCATTTCATTCATTTTTCTCGCCATAGTATTACCTTTTGGAGGCATCTTGCTCTTCTTTCAACACAACTTTTTCTCCTCAGACCAGACCTATGCTTTGATACTGATTTGATGCAGAGCATGGGGTAATTATCTTGTAAAATTTCCAATGAATCAAACTTTCAAAGGTTAAAATCACCAAATGATGGGTTCTTACTCACTAACCCTCAATCCACTAGTAGCACTTCAAAAGTGGTTTTCCAACATAATTTACCAACTAGACCTCATAACTAGAAAATAATTTTTGTTTTGGATACCCATTTGAAAGTTATAAAACATACTCAAAATTTAGGGGTGGTTGTTTTGGAACAACAAAGCAAAAAATTTGTTGCTACGCTTTGAACTGGGCCAAAATAGGCTTGTTTGAATGACTCACAACAAGGTTTTCAAAACCCAGACCACAAACCTGCATAGAAATGGATCAAACATGCTAAATAAGGTCTTCCCTAACCTTTTCAATCACCACCAACCATTTCTCAGGGGCTTTTTATCAAACCCTAACTCCTATGCACATTCTATGCCCAAAATCATGAGGTTTTGAACCTAGGGCATCAAAAAATTGGCCTCAATCTTCATTCCCCTACTCCTGCAACTTCAAGAGCAAAAAAATTAACCTACCTACATCCATTCCACTGATTTTTAGGTCAATTCATTGGTGGAATGGAGAGGAATCCATTATTTATAGTCAATGCACACCCTAAATGAGGGTTTCAAGCAACCTTCAGTAAATTGGCTCTAAAATGCTCAAAATTTGATGAAATCAGATGATACAAAAAGAAAAAGAACAAGGATTCACATCTCCATCAATTCCAATCCCAATCTCATCACTTCTAGTCTGTACAAGGCCGTACAAGTTGTTGTAGCAAAAAATTCAATGAAGAAAATGCTGAAAACTATGTTTTATTGATGTTCAAACTTCAATGTGCACTCCAGAACCTTGTCTTAGCCTTCATAAGGCTTATTTAAGCTTTACAAACCCAAACCAACTGTTTACAACTACTTTTTAACTTCTAACTGTTCAACTTCCCAAGAAGTGCAAAAATGCAAAGTTGCGTAACATTTTGCAACTTTTACAAACTTTATCAAATTGACTCCAAAATTGACTTCAAACCACCTACACACCTAAGAAATGGTCTTAAAGACCTTACTATAAGAAAAATGACTCAACTAAATCAAAATACTATCATTTAGTAACTTTTCCCACATTAAGACCTATGGTGCCCTACACCATGATTCTTTTGGGTAGGGTCATGACATTACCAAAAGGTGTCCAATGACTAGTTTTAGGAAACTAAGGTAGGATTGTATTGAACTATATGGCATTGGTGTTGAAGAACACACACTTATACTAAGAGGGGGTGAATTAGTATGAAAAAACATTTACTATTTCAAAACTTAGTAACCACAAAAGCAATGATACCCAAAATACTCAAGATCCACAAAAAATAAGAACACAAGATTTACATGAGAATCCTAATGAGAGAAAACCACAATAAAATATTGTTTGATATTAAAATCTCTTACAATATTTGTAGGAACCAACCTACATGAAACACCAATCCCCTCTTATACAATTTGTGAGCACCAACCCACTGGAGACACCAATCCCTACAACTAAGCATCAACTTAGTAAGAGATACCAATCTCTTCAATTTAGAGGCACCAACCTCTTACACAACAATATCTTTGTCCTCTTGATAATTCTCCTTTAAAAACTGTTATAATTTTATTTTTAGATCTACAATAATTTTTCTCTTAGATTTGTAATAATTCTTCTCTTAGATCTGTAATAATTTGTTCACAAAATTTTCCTTAAGTAATCTTCTATGTTTCCTTCAAATCTTTTTGTGCTTGTATAATATGTCTTATTTCCACACACACCTTCCTCTTATTTATCTTCACATTTCACGCTTCTCACTTCTACTCACAATCATATTTTATATCTTCATAACCTAGTGAAATGATGCATCTCATAGAATATATATGTCTCTTCATATATATATTATTTCTTCAATGGTCATAACTCTGCAACATGTCTCTTGACTATTTTTAACCAAATCTTTAATTAATAATATTCATTCACTTCATTCTTCTATATTCCTCTTATTTACTTCATGCTACATAACATAATTTCATACACTTCTTTGAATGATAAAACCTTCACTCCCCCTTCATCTCATGGAATGAATTCTCTTATATATCTTGTCTCATCATGAGACACAACCCTTCACCTTACCCTTGTGACGATTAGTTAAAACTAATCTTTCTTTTTCTTTTTAAATATTTAAAACAAATCGCAACCTTTCCTTATTCGATACCTTCATACAAAGTGGAATGATTTGTATTATAAAAATCAACCAACTTTATGAGTTCAATTGTTGTCTTCTTCTTAAAAAATACCTTTTAAATATTTTCTCTGTCACTAAATTTAGTCACTAGACATAATGAATTAGCCGCTACCCTTTTTAATGCTCCAATCACTGCATATGTAATACATATTCATTTATACCTTTAATTACTTTAAGTGTTGTTTATATATATGTAAGAATATAGTCAGCCAAGAATAATTCAATTTTAAAATGGTTCTCATGTAGTCAACCAATACTTGGTCTTTTCATAAACTCTGTCTTCAATCAACATGAAATGAAATATTATCTTGCCCTTGAAACGTTTAGTGGCCTTTGGCATTTATGTGATGTCCTTTGATATCAATAATGTGGTGGCAATGGTTTCATTCTTTGATATTAATGATAATCTCATCTATTTTCTTTGACAACAGTGACAACTAATCTTCCAACCTTTGACACCAATGACAATATGTTTAACCAACAATTTCGTCCATGTACACCTTGATATCAACGACAATAATTTCACTCATTCACTTTGACATCAATGACAATATTCTAGCAGGCGTGAACATTGTTTACTTTGATAAATGCATTAGAGGTGAAATTAAATAGGCCAACCTAGTATTACGATGCTTTTACATAATACAAGAGTGTGGTGTAGAAATAATAGAGCTTTAAAACCATGGCAAGACTAGCACAATGGATATAATTTCCTCTAATTGAACTATGCAAAGTGATATGTAGAGGATTAGGAATGCCAATTCTAAACATCCCAACCCATTTTGTGCATGCTTCCTAACCCCCAACATCTACTCATATGATCATATTAATTAATTTATCCCCTTTCCTCTAGTTCTAAAGCAATATATTGGGTAACAATTTAGTTATTTAGAAAACTCCAATATGCACATATGTGATAAGGTGTTGCTTTAGAGGTGAATCCCCCAAGACTTATTCCAAGCCTTTTAAGTGGTCTTAGCATATGAAGTCATAGATGTGTATATTGAAGCAAGGAAATCAAAAAGAATTCTTAATACAGATCATTACCACTTACTCCCAAGAAACCAAAATTTCACAACTTTGTTGAATTTTGGTTACTTTTTCCTACAACACTACCATAGATACCCCTTTAATCATTTCTAAAAAACAAGGTGGCTTTCTTCATGATAAATACATTTTCAATGGTTTCTCTTTAACCTATAAGGTTACACTTTCTCAAAACCTCAAGCACCAATAACATGATTACAAAACTTTATATTACTAAGGTTTATAATAGAGTGGTAATAAATTTATTGTCTAAGGTCCTTTGTAGATTTGTACACTTTCCCATATGGTATGCTTGGATTTCAAATTGTGCAACGGTCATCTTTTTCTCTACCCCTATAAATGGCTTGTTCACTTCTTCCATAGTTCTTGTGTTATTTAAGCAAGTGGGTACAATATTCTTGTCTCTTGATGTAGGAGCATCTAGGGGTACTAGCAATCTTGCATCACCAAAAATATTGCTAATTTTTTTAATTTATTTTCAATAAGGACTTAGGGGTTAGGTGAATAAATATTTTGATTTGCAACTTTGTAATTTCCCTTGGGATGAAATTGTAATTGTAATTTTTGTGGGAAATATGCATTTATGAATATTTTGTATGGAAAAATTGGGAAAATATCCCTTTTGGGCATCCAAAATCATGGTGGGGGCCATTTGGGGTGCATGTGCTTGCATGTTCAATTGCATTCCTTGCATGTTGTTGCATGACTGTATTTGGAGTCATTGGGGCCACCAGGAGTCAAAGAAGGTGTCTCGATTGGCCAAAAGTTAGGCACCCATGTGAAGGTGGTGAATGCTATGAATTATTTTATATTTTATTTTCTTATATCTCCTCAAGTTGGGCATGGGATTTCTTGATGGTTTTTGGAGGTCATTTTGAGAAACCAATGGTGGTTTCTTCTCACACAATTTCTATATAATGATGCTTGCTCATTTGGTGAGGGGGGCTTTTGGGGAAGTTGTGGTTGCATACGGTCCAAATGTTGTTGGAATGATGCTAGAATGTTGAAGACATTATGTTGCATATTTTTGTATTTTTGAAGCCTAGATTGTAAGGAAGCTCATGAGCTTTAGTTTGATGTAATCCTTTTATGATTTAAGAAAATAAGTGTTGCTGATTTTTCTTTCTTTAAATTTGAAATTTAATGGCATATTGTAGCCATCTTGCAAGTCTCTTTGTGTGTGTTTTATTTCAGATTTGTAAGGGGATTCCCCTACATTAGTGGCATCAGAGTAGGATTTCTTGAGAGTGAAGGAAAAAGCGTCGATTGGAGGTAGTTTGCATCAGGACTTGAGGGTGGAGAGTGTATGCATTTTGTTTGTAGATGGATGTGCAACGTACAAGAAGACAATTTCAGAGGGTTTGAGGAACTAAGGTTACCATGGTTGTGAACATATTGTCGAAGGAGGCAATTTACAATAATATTGGTGAACATTGAAAGAAGGTTTTGTAAATAGATCGTCGAAGGAGGTAGTTCACATAAACTTGAGGATTTGAAGATTTGTGTTGAGACTTTTTGAGGCCTTGAAAATGGAAAAGAGAAAGAAGAAAAGGACTTTTGTCATTGGATGGATTTTGAGGTTCTTGAACTTGAGAAAATCAAAGAGAGAATTAGAGAGAGAGAGCGAGAAGAAATAAGAGTTGGGATGATAGAATTGCTTCAACAAGTGGACGAATTAAAAAAAAGAGATTAAAAGGAGAAAATGAGAAAAGAGAAGAGTTGAAGGTGATTTTGATTATCCTTCTAATGATATTTTGATTGCAAAAAGAAAGAAGATATGGAAGGGTGACAAATTGATGCAATTCTAGAGGAAGAAAACAACCTCACTCAATCTCATTTGACAAAACTCAAAGCATTCCTTGTTTGCTTGCTCATCTCAAGTTCACATTTCCCTTCACAATCACTTAACTCAAACACTCAAACTTGCAGTTCCAAACTTCTACAAAACCTTCAAGACAGTTTGAACCACATAAAAATGGCTTGTTAGGGCTAATTAAAGCTTCCACAAACACAATCCTGAATTATAGATTCAATTCAATTGATTCAACAACTTTCACAAGAGAGCTCTTCAATACAATGTTTTCTCAAAAGCAAATTTGGGATTTCCAATCAATCTAGCTGAAACAAGGCTTCTCAAGAATTTCTCACCCTTAGGAACACTAACTCATCTAAAACAAACACTCACCAAGATCTGCCCTTACCAACAATCTACCATTCCTTCATGACTATCCACATTCCTAATAGTCATCCATTTTAGGACTGTCAAATGTAACTAGAGATGCAAGTCTCAACTCAAGACTGCAAATAGCTTTTTGAATACCCTTTATTGAGCTTTAGAACATATCAAAAGTGCAATATGGATTATTTTGTAACTCAGACCTCAAAACTGTCTATCCTCGGGTTGATAAAAGGCCTAATTAGGCATGATCTACATAAGGCTTATTGGTTATACTACTTCTAATCTCAAAGCTTCTCAACCAACACTTGGAACATTCCTCATTTGACTTGTTTAAGCTCATGAAACCATCAAAGGTCCTTTTGCAAAGGTATTTTTACAAACCCTAGGCTCTAACCTCATTAAACTCTGTATTACCAGTCTATACATAGATTTATAGTGCTAGATTTTAATTCTTTACCTCTTTGCTTTATACTTTTGGCCCAAAACCATTAGGACATGAAAATACATCCAAAGAAGAATTATTTCACCAAAAAAATAGGATTTTCCACCGTATAAAAAATGAGAAGCGCAATTTATTCAATCTTTGTTTACCCTAACAAAGGGTTTTAATTGTTTGAAGAAAATTTGCAAGAACTTTCTCAAAACCCAACCAAACTGCATGAAACAAGAATAAAAAGGAAGGTGATTGAAGGCTCCAACACTTAAAATCAATTAAAAATGTATTCTTGCCCTTACAAATCCATACCAGGGCCTGAAAATACTGATTTTTTGGAAAAGAAGTATAAAAATAGAGCTTTTCATTGATTTTATTCAACTACCCAATCACCCACGAGCTCATAAATGGTTACAAAGCCTTTTTAAAGGCAATATAAAATGTCTCTACAACTTCCAACTAATTTTCAACTACCCTCCAATGATCTAGAACCAAATGACCTTTCATATTCCTTATTTACACCTTTTTTGTGCAATTTTACATCTTTTACAATTTTTTGCACTTTTTGGACAACTCTTTACATTTTTAAAAAAATAGGACACAATGACCTCCTAATGATTCTATTACATGGAAAAATGACTCAAATAACCCTTGAACAATGTTGAAACAACAAAATTGATCATCCTTTCAAAATTTCTCCATGGAATCACAAGTTTGTCATGATGCTCCTGCATCACAAATAAGTGACACAAAGGAAGAAGAAGAGGATAAATGCAAAGAAATTGATGAACCTGAAGTTGAGGAATGTTTATTGGAAGACATGAAGGATGAAATTATAGAGATTGTAGCAGCAAAAAATATTTGAGTGCAATGGAGAACATTGAAGAAGAGGAAACCGAAGTTGAAATAGTAAAAAAGGAGGTAAAACTTACATTTTGTGACTTAATTGGTGATTCTAATTTGCTTATGAATTATGTATGGAATGGGTGAATATGAGGAAGCTGAAAGTTTTTTTGCAACAATAAGAGAGGAATATCAGATTTTTATGAGGATAGAACTAAATCTAATTTGTGTTTGAGTGATATGACGAGTGACAACAAAGAAAGAATTGTAGTAGTGAAAGTTGCAAAAAAAGGCAATGAGGTAGAATCAGATTTTAATGTATGTTTTGATGGGGCTAAGAATGTAGAAATGGATAAATTTGTTACAACAATGAATCAATTTGAGAAGGTTGGAATTGAGGAACAAGAGGTGAAGGTAAAAGAGGAGTTTTCAAGTGATTCTTTGTTTAAAAGTATTGAAGATGAAGATTCCTTGGTTAGAGTGATTATTTGTTAGAGAATATGGAGAATCTCGGGATTATTGTTCTAATGTTGTTTTGAATGTGGAAGATCAGTTTGCAGCAGCAATATGTCTTTCTAAAGGCATAAAAATAGTGACATATCATGTTCAAGACAAGGTTGAAGTTGTAGTCAATAAAACCAAGGTAAATTTTAAATTTTCTAAATATTATTCTAAAGAAGGATGTGAGTGTGATGAGGTTGCAGCAAAGGACAATAGTAAATCATATTTTATTAAATTTTAGAATGATGGTGATTTGCAAGTTATGGATGGGTTAGTTCAGGAAGATTTTGCTAGAGATGATTGGTATACAGAGAAGGATTTGTATGGTGTTGTAGAGTTAAGTGTAGGTGCAAATTGGTGGAAGTGGACGACTATGGTGGGTTGAATCCCACAAGATTGGAGGAGAATGTGAGATACATTTGGAGGAGGTGGTCGGGTTATGGTGGAGTTGATTCCACATTGAGGAAGAGGAGTAGAGAGCAGAGTTGTCAGAGGAGGAGGTTCCTTGTTCCAGCTAAGTGTTGGAAGAGAAGAAAGAAGAATCAATTGTAGGTACCAATTTTAGTAATGGAGTTTGCTGAGGATTACCACTAAAATGCAAAAGGGTGGTATTACCACTCAAATCCATTTTATGAATCCATATTCACAAAAAAATTCCTACCTCAAGTGTCTAATGCAGGAGCATCTAGGGGTACAAGCAATCTTGCATCACCAAAAATATTGCTAATTTATTTTTGTTTATTTTCAATAAAGGTTTAGGGGTTAGGTGAATAAATATTTTGATTTACAACTTTGTAATTTCCCTTGTGATGAAATTGTAATTGTAATTTTGGTGGGAAATATGCATTTATGAATATTTTCTATGGCAAAATTGGGAAAATACCCCTCTTGGGCATTCAAGATCATGGTGGGGGCCATTTTGGGGTGCATGTGCTTGCATGTTCAATTGCATGACTTGCATGTGATTGCATGTTTGTGCCACAATCCTTGCCTGTTGTTGCATGACCGTATTTGGAGTCATAGGGGCCACCGAGAGTCAAAGAAGGTGCCTTGATTGACCAAGATGATTGGCCAAAAGTTAGGCACCCATGTGAATGTGGTGAATGCTATGAATTATTTTACATTTTAGTTTCTTATCTCTCCTCAAGTTGGGCATGGGATTTCTTGATGGTTTTTGGAGGTTGTTTTGGGAAACCAATGGTGGTTTCTTCTCACACAATTTCTATTTAATGATGCTTGCTCATTTGGTGAAGGGGGCTTTTGGAGAAGTTGTGGTTGCATACCCAAATGCTCTTGAAATGATGCCAGAATGTTGAAGACATTATGTTGCAGATTTTTGTATGTTTGAAGCCTAGATTGTAAGGAAGCCCATGACCTTCAGTTTGATGTAATCATTTTATGATTTAAGCAAATAAGAATGTTGCTGATTTTTCTTTATTTAAATCTGAAATTTAATGACATATTGTAGCCATCTTACAAGTCTCTTTGTGTGTGTTTGATTTCAGATTTGCAAGCGGAGTCCCCTACATCATCTCTCTTATATATCAAGGTTGAAACCATTAGTCAAATAGTTTCTACAACTAATGAGAGAGAGAGAGAGAGAGGCCTAGAATTTTAATTTTTTTTAATGGCTCATGTTCTTTTATTTTGGTGGAAGCATAAAGGTGTATCTCACTTGTGGGCCATTTTCAAAAAAATAAAATTAAAAGCTAAAAGGGCTAGAACACCTTGGTATAAATTCCTTTTGTTTGTTAGAAAGTCCCTGGCATTCCATGTGTCATTGAACTTTGATTGAAAGTACTTTCAATCAAGGGTCCCTTTTTTTATTAAAAAAACATTTTGCACAACTCACTTTTAAAGTTGACTTTCTAATGAAGGATCTTCAACTTAAATTCCTTTTAATGAAAGACCTTTAATCCTTCATTAGAAGGTGGCCTTCAACTAAAGGTACCTAAATGACACTTATGTGACACCCATTCCACATGTTCAACTTCTATTGGATAAAATTGTTGTTTTAGACCACATTTTCCACAATCAACTAAGTTGTGATGACATAAAATTTTGCACAAACATAGCCTCAAAGTAACCTTTCTAAAAACTATAATTTGTAAATTTAATTATTATAGTTATTTTCTATTTTCTAATGAACATAAGATTTTACCAAACATAAAGACCTATTTTTAAAAAGTACAATGGGTATATAAAAAATACAACCACCCTCCATATTGATGTCTCCATTTCAACAAACAAAAATGAGTATATAAAAAGTCATGTTATGGGGAAATATTGTCCAAATTATAATTAATCCAAATACAAAATAAAATATGCAACAAAAATATGCATGCCCTGGACATTAATGTCAATGAACCATGAAATTATGAATTGATTTGATTTCTAATTCAAGTTATGCATTATGGGGAAATATTACTCATTAAAAATATTGTAAAATATAAAAAGCATTTTATTAAAAAATATTTTAGGAAAGGAAAGGAAAGATCCTTTTATAGTCCACGATATTAGGCGGTCTATTTTTGGGTCTACAGATGGCTTACAATATATGGGACTCCTCGTACTCCCAATATGAGGGAGGCACCTAACTCATGCTCCACAATATTTTAATTTATATTTAAAATATAATAAAATCTTACAAATCATTAATTTTCAATGTCTTCAGATTTATAATATTCCTGTCTTTTGTTTTGGTTAAGACTAATATTAGGGAAAAAACTTAAGAACTTTATAATAGGGCCCATGAATTGTTTATCTAAATGGTATGATCTATATTAATAATATCTTACAAGTATTAAAATTGTTGTTTGTTTAAAATTATTTTATACGTATATGTGTATCTTCCAATAAAGAATGTTGAATAATTCCTTAACAATACTAAACTAGATTTTATGAATGTGTACAATGATTAAGAGAAATGCTTAATTTAATTCATGATTTTAGATTGTTGTTTAAAATAATAATAAATCAAATGATGATTTATAAACACTAATATCAATATTAATATTTTAGATTAGCAATTATATAATGGGGAATAATTTGAATAATAACTTGAAACTAATGTTTATTAAGAAAACGACTTATTCAGATTAATGTTTTTATTTAGATTTCAAGAAAAAATTATTTAGATATTTGAACTTAAAAATTTCTTTGATGCTTTGAAAAATATGTTTGTGTTGATAGTGTTGACATAGACAAGGCCAAAGAAAGTAGGAGATAAGATTTGTTTCATGAGATTTTTGGTGTCTAGTGATAGTGCATATGCAAACCAACAATTGGAAAAATTAAGAGGTAAGGTGTTAATCATAATGACAACCTTAATGTGTTTGGTGCAAGTAGAGATCAAGGCCATTGAACCCATAGTTTATAAGTCAAGAATGTTAAGGAATTTTATAAAAAATAAAGGTTTAGGAGGGAATGCCACAAGTAATAAGAAAATAAATGATAGTTGGTTTAGAAAAAGACAAAAAAAATTAGCTAGCAAGAAAATGTAGATAAAAAAAAGTCAATTAGAAGAGGGTTAAATTTAGATTTGTGCCACATTTTTGGCCAAAAAAAAATCAAGCAAAAAAATTACTTGAAAAGTTACTCGGCATCTATGTGACACAGAGTTTCAGTTGACTTTCAAGAAACTATCAAATTAATATATTTAATATTAAAATTAAAACAACTTCAATTTATATGGCAAGGTTTTGGCCAAAATATTTTAGGGCGAAGGTTGAAACTCTTTTGCTTAAAATTGTCTATGTAGCAACCCATGTGGCAACATTAGGGAAAATTCAATTCAAAATATGAACTTCAACTCTAGATTTCTCCAACCAAGAATATTTTCATGAAAATTTAAAAATATCCTTTGGTACTTGGCATGAAGCCTAGAAATTGATAATACTTTTTAATATTTTAATCGGTTTAATTATTATTTTTTAATTTAATTTATTTTTTATGATAAGATTTGTAGAGAAAAGGTTACGTCCCATCAAGAATGATATTTTAAGAAAAAATGACTTTAGTTCAAATTATTAAAGATATATTATTATTTTCTCCATGCACTAGAATTTCAAGTTAGTTAATTGGAAAGAAATCTAAGAAAAAAATTACTATTTTTTGTTACATCCCTTTGAACTCACTTTTTGAAAAAAAAAATAGCAACTAAAATATTCTCTTAAATTTATCAAAAAATATATCAACTATACTAAGAGTTTCATATTTATTAGTTTATATCATTCTAAAATTCAAAACAAATATGTCACTTTTAGACACTCCAAGTTGAAATTTTGTATTTATGTTGGCTATTTTCTTTATAAAATTGGGGTACAATTCTAAAAAGAAACCAAGATTTTGCAAGATCTGATAATATCTAGAGAAGACACAAGATCTCAAATGGTTATTTTGAAATTAAAGATGCCACCTAGAGTGGCCAATGAGATCCAAGAAATAAGAACTTAATTTTTAGTAAAGTATCAAAATAAATTGGCAAAAAAAAGGATAATAAGATTGTGAGCCACAAGTGTGAAGGTTGTGGATGATTAGAGTTAGTACTTAATAATAAAAAAAAGGAAGCAAATGAAGGCTTTGGTAAGGTATATTTTTATGATTGGGTCTTGTAATTTTAAGCCTATGCATATGATTCTAGTGTGTAATTGTGGGATAATGATTTAATACCTTGAGGTCCTACATGGCACAAGGGAAGATTATGATAAGTGTACGAATTGAATGAGTGAAGTGGGAAAAATCAACAGCTAAGTGAGAAAACTTAGGTTTAATGAGTGAGTGGGAAAACCAAGCTTAAAGGAGTGAAATAGAAAAAAAAAAAGTAATAACTTATATTAAATAGGAGGAAAAGCTCATCATGTAGGATGTGACTAGTTGAGGTTGTGAATAGTTGGAAAAGTCCATTTGTATTGTTTCTCTAGAGTATGTGTAATATGCGAGTCCGTTTTTGGTATGGTTGTTTGTTGTTGTGTGTGAATGCATTGGAATGATTGAAGTCAATAAGTATTGGGTCTTGAATTGGTTGAGGAGCGAGTGCTAATAAGTCTATTTGTCTCTAATAATTTCATGTTGTGACTAGTGAATGTCTAATATAATTAATGCAATTGTGTCCTTGATTGAATCTATGTTTAGTTCTAGAATTTGGTTCTAAATGATTATAGATGGTATTATGTAATATCCATGGTAATGGTTATCATATTAATTGGTGTCTACAATCTCAAGAGAAACTAGAGTAGTAAATAGTTCATTTGTAACTCAAGATATTTAGTTCAAAAAGTTAAATTCCAATATCTATAGTATAAATCTCTAGAACTCAATAACTTTGTATACTATATCTGAACAAAGTATATTGACAAAGCCAATTTCTAATTTATTTAAGGAATCCTATTTTTCTTGTAGGAATATCAATGTATCCCTTTTGTCTAGCTTATTTGTAGTATATTCCTTAAGAATTCCAAAGGTATTAAGTAATTTTGTAGTGAATGAAACTAATTTATTAAGTGTCGACCATTTAGAGCATGAACCAAGTGGTTTGGAATCTATGTAACTCGCTAACAAACTTGAGGTCTATAATTTTCAAATCTTACATGTGCCAAGATGATGACTTGTTTGAACTCTCTATTAACTAATTCTAACAATCTCTCTCATTAATAAATTATTCTTTAGCTTGTATATCATGTTAGTTGTATATTGTGTACATTTTAAAATTATGAATGTGCCAAGAGAAAATCTACCTAATAGATTCCTCAATTGAAATTCTAAGAGTTTGGGTCATAAGTCTAGATCATACATGTATGTTTGAGTGTTTATGTTGGGTCTTCACTTAGACCATTGCTTGTTATTGAATGCAAGGCATTCTTTGATTGATTCAACAAGGAAGACTGTTGATTATTTTTCATAGAATTTTTAGAAATCCGCTAACAAAAAGTAATTTGTTAAGTATTTGCATTGAGCTAATTTTGTTCAAGTGGAGCTACTTCAAGTTTGTTAACTTAATAATTAAAGGCTTGAAGTAATTTCCATCCATCAATGTCTTAGAGGAGATTCTAAAATTGATCAATCTTTATTTCACATGTGTTTTTCTAAAGAGACGAAGTGTAGAACTTCCTTGGGAGAATAGCTTGCAAAAATTTAAATAAAAACTCCTCTTTAGACAACTTAAGGAAATATTATCCATTGAAGATAAAGTTCAAAAAAAGTCTTCCCTACTACCCTAAGAAGCGCAAGCATGTCCAACCAATTAAAATATGCCACATTCCTACACTAGAACAATCCAAGCTCTCATTATAGCCATCCTTGAATTTTGAGATCAAATCTAGTTTATGGAAAACTTCGTAATGTTTATACAAACATCAATATTTATTAATTAATTAACAATAAAAATACAACATTTTTTATTTTCAATTAATTATTAAATATAGTCAAATGTACAAACTAAACTTTGGATATATTTAGAAGTTTGAAATCGAGGTGATCAAGGTTTGAGGGAGCAACAATCTCAAGAAAAAATAACTAGCCTCATGAAGACACTCAAGGGAGCTAAAGAGCTCGAGAAAGAAAAAAAGGGATAGATCAAGTATAGTCTTGCAGTGTGTCCTTCCAGAGCACAAACATTTTAGAACTCCCCAAGACTTGCTACCTCAAAATCTTGACCCATATAATTGTCATACAACTCTAAGAATGATAGGTGTCAATCTAGAAGTATCATGAAGCCCCCTAGTGTTACCTAGGAATTTATAAAATTGTGTCAGTTGTCCATTGCTTGAGATAGTAAGTTTTGATTATTCTATTGAAGTGTTTTAAGCTATAATTATTAACACAAAAATGCAAAAAATGGGTCTAAGTTTTTCCCGTTTGGGGTGTCACAATTTTTTAAATGTTCAATTTTGTTATGATAGAAAATAAGAATTTATAAAATATTTATTTGAGTGGTTTATTTAGGACAAAAATTGAGACACATATCTTAATGTTTCTACCCATTTATTTCTTACACAGGCCAAATTCAACAAAGAAAAATTGGTAGTTCTCACTATAACATATCAAATTTGTGTGTGAACATTTGAAACATTCGACAAAATTAATAAAACAATTTAAAATATATTTTAATATCTAGAACTATCAATTGATAAAAGTGAAAGGGAATAAAATAACTAATAGGTCAACAAAATAGAAAACTCCAACATTGGGAAAGTAATTTGAGAATTAAAAAAATAACAAAACAAAGCTCAAAACTATTTTAAATACTAATATAAACAAATGGCCTAAGAAATAAAGTAAAAACCAAATAGAACCCACAAAGTCTAAGAATTAAATCCATTTGTTAACGTAAAAAAATATTGACAAAGCATGAAGCATATTCAGACAAAAATAAAAACAAGTAAAACATAGTACAAATAAAATTATGCAAACAAGTATTAGAAAGATGCACCAAGAGAAAGACAAATAAGCCAAATATGAGAAATACATAAATAAGAAACGTTTTAAAAATTAATAAAACATATCAAAACAAGCTTTGAAACAAATGAGTATTATACAACTCTCCATGTGAAGAAAACACGTTAGGAGCAAATGGGGATTGAATAAAAACCACTTGAAGAAAAAGGAGCAAAGAAAACATGGACCACATCCATCCAACACTCAAATATAAATTATTTTAAAAACTTTTAAACAGTTTTAGTTTGAAATTTAATGTTTGTGAATGATCAAATTAGACAAATAAAGGTTGAATGGCACCCAATAGAAGCAAAAGTAAAAGCTCAATCAAGGAAAAGGACAAATGATTACACTATGCAAGTGAAGACTAACTAGTAGTCCCCAAAATAAAATATACATCTCTAAAATGGATAAAAATATGGAGCAAATTTATTCAAGAGCCTAAAGGACTTTGATACAATACTTAAAACAAGTTGAATTTGGCATTGAAATTACAACAATTTAAAGTTTAAAAATCAATACTAACAAGAAACAATTGTCTTCAAATACCTAAAATAAAATAAAAATAGGGCTCAAAACAAATATTTAAATTATCATTGAAACTGTTGATGCACCCAGGAGCCTGTGCTGCAAGCCAAAATGACCAAACAATGAGAAGCAACCAAAAATAAGCTATTTCACCATTGATGTGAATGAGATGGTTTGAAATGTACAAAGGGCCCTGCATAAACAAGCAGGGAAGAAGGCAAGAAACATGTGGTAAGAACTGGAGAAAAGATCATGGGTAACATGCTATAGTAGGTGACTGCCCAAAATGAATGCTCCATACCAAGAAAAATAAATGCACACCTACGGTTATAAATGTCAAGTTGGACTTAAGAAGATGCATGACAAAAAACATGCATGCCAACACGCCCCCTTAAGTGTAACTTAGGGAGAAATGAAAATGCAATATGCAATATGAGATGCATTATGGTCCCGACAATAAAGCCTTGTTAGGTACCCATGTACAACTAAAATGTAGTTAAATGCAAATCTCTCACAACCAGAGAAACAGAGAAAAACCCTGTGGGAGAAAACTCTCTCCAAAAGAGAGAACAAAATAAAAGTGTAATATAAAAGTGAAAGGAAGGGGGACTCCTCAAGACCCCCCAAGGACAACTTCGTTCACCCCTAACATCGATCGCAATTGAAGATATCGAGGAGATGCCAAAGGTTTAGTGAAGATGTCTACAACCTGCTGCTCTGTAGGCAAATACTCCAAAACAAGAACACCATCCTGAATGAGCTGCCAAATGAAGTGCATGTGGATCTCAATATGCTTAGTACGTTGATGCTCCACGGGGTTGCGAGAAATATGTATGGAACTCTGGTTATCACACCAAAGAATAGTGGGATGATTAATAGGAAACCCAAACTCAGCCATCAACTGACGAAGCCAAAGAACCTCTTGACTAGCCAAGACAACGCCTCGATACTCAGCCTCAGTTGATGATAATGCAATAGCAGTTTGCTTCTTACAAGACCAAGCAACCAAACTAGAACCAAGATAGAAAACAAAGCTAGAAGTAGACTTTTGATCATCAACATCACCAGCCCAATCTGAGTCAGTGAAGCCCACAATCTCAGTAGCACTCGATGTGTAGTGAATTTCAAATTGTGTAGTACCCTGAATGTATCATAAGATACGCTTGGCTACCTTCCAATGAATCATGAGGATCTTGAGAGAAACAGGAGACAAGACCAACTGCAAAGGAAATATCAGGACGACTATGTGTTAAGTATAAAAGGCTGCCAACCAACTACCAATACAAAGTAGCATCAATGGATGGTGTAGTGCAACTGGTGGACAAAACAACACCTGACAGAAAAGGAGTAGGGGTTGAATTGCAATTATCCATCCCAAACCTTTGAAGCAAATCAAGAGCATACTTCTATTGGAAGATAGAAATATCGGCAGAAGATTGATGGATTTAAAGACCAAGGAAGTAATGCAACAAACCAAGATCTGTCATATCAAAACGCTTCATCAAGGCTCGCTTAGTATCCTCAATCATGGCAGGAGAACTCCCCGTAAGAATAAAGTCATCCACATAAAGAACAAGAATGAGAAGATTCCCCCCATGCCTCTGAATGTAAACTATAGGATCAGAGTGACATCTACTGAATCCAAAAGCAAGCAAGAAACTATCCATCTTCTCATACCAAGCTCTGGGAGCCTGTTTGAGACCATATAATGAACGTCGAAGCCTGCAAACAAGTGAAGTGTCTTGCACAAAGCCTGGTGGCTGCTCCATATAGATCTCCTCCTGAAGATCACCATGCAAGAAAGCACTCTTCACATCCATGTGATACACTGACCAACCTTGAGATGTAGCAATAGAAAGCATAAGGCGTATGGAATCCATCTTCGCAACATGAGCAAAAGTCTCAGAATAGTCAATACCCTCAACCTGAGAAAATCCCTTAGCTACTAGACGAGCCTTATACTTATCAATAGAACCATCAACGACAAACTTGGTACGATACACCCACTTGCACCGAACCAACTTTCGTTCCTTAGGAAGAGGAACCAAATCCAAAGTATGATTCTTCATCAAGGAGGAATACTCCTCTAGCATAGCACTATCCCATTCTGGAACACCTGAAGCATCCAATTTTTCTTGAGGATCAGTAGAAATTGCATGACTCAAAAGACTAATACCAGAAGTGTGGGAACGAGTGCAATGTGTAGTTGTGGGATCACCTACAAGAGAGCCAACATCCTCAAGAAGGGTACAAGCCCATAAAGGTTGACGGGGTGCAGGTGGAGGAGAAGGAGAAGATGGAGTAATATCAACAACAAGATCTATACCACCGTCAGGAACATCATCATTTGGAAGCACAACATCCTCTAAAGAAGAACTAGGAAGAAGAGAGGGAGAGGCTTGTGATGAAGAATCTTGTGGAGTGAAAAACTCATCAAATTGAACATCACGACGAAAATGAACCTCTCGAGTGACATGATCAAACAACTGATAACCCTTCACATCCTCACAATAGCCAACAAAAATGAACCGCCAACTTTTCTTCTCCATTGCCTTACGCCTACGATCTAGAATGAATGTCCATGCATCACTCCCAAATAATCTAAAGTAGGAAACCTTGGGCTTGACATGAGACCAAGCCTCCTAAGGAGTCATATTTTGCACTACCTTGTGGGGCATACGATTCTGAATGTAGTTTGCACAATTGACAGCCTCTACCCAAAAGGCGGGAGTCATGGATCTAGATTGTGGCATATAATTGGCCATCTCCCATAAAGTTCTATTCTTCCGCTTGACTACACCATTTTGTTGAGGAGTGTATGGCACTATGTGTTGATGAAGAATACCCTTAGCATGACAAAATTCCTGAAACGCCTAATTGACATACTCCCCCCCATTATTTGTGCGAATCTTTTGAAGGGAATGTCCTGCCTGCTTCTCCACAAATGCAAGGAAGGACATGAAATGGCGAAGAACCTCATCCTTATACTTCAAAAAATACAGCCAAGTACGTCTAGGAAAATCATCAATGAAGGTGAGCACATATTTGGCCCCTGAAAATGAAGGAGTGGGGAAGGACATGATGTCACTATGCACCAACTCAAGGGGTGTCGAAGCACGTGTGGCCATACCCTTCGGAAAAGGATCACGATGATGCTTGCCAAGCACACAACCTTGACAAACTCCATCTGAACATGAGATCTAAGGTAGACCAATTAGCAAATTTTGTGTGCTCATCTACTGAAGATATCGACAATTCAGGTGCCCAAACTGTTTGTGCCAAAGCTTGCTCATAGAATTTGCATGAGCAATAAGGGATGATCCTGATGAAGACTCAAACCCATCAAACCTATACAAACGGGTTGCATGGTCAACTGTGCCTGTAGCAATGACTTTCTCAGGATCTTGCATCTCTCTAATGGTCACATCAGTAGGAGAGAACTCAACAATCCTTCCATCACCATGATTGCAAATCTGATAGACAGAGAGAAGATTTTGTGAAATATCTAGAACAAGAAGAACATTATCAATTCTACCATCTTGCATATGAATTGAGCCTGTCCCCAAAACTGGAATTTGAGAAGAGTTCCAAACAACAATATGTGAAGTATGACTATCAGAAAGAGAATCAAGAAGATTCTCAGTATGAATCATGTGATGAGAAGCACTAGAATCAAGAATCCAATTGGAACTAGTAGAGGACAAATCCGTAGCTGAGAGAGCTTGCCCTTTTCTCGAGGGAGAAGACTTGGGCATGGCAAGATTATGCTTCCTCATAACTTCCTCTAATGTTGCTAGCCTCGTAAAACAATGTGTGTCATTATGCCCTGATTTTCCACAAAAGGAACAATTCTCCTTCTTCTTCTTAGACATAGAAGATGACTCTCTTGAGTTAGAAGGAGGAGGAGGTGGAGGAATATCCTTTTGATCAGTCTTCGCCTTAGGCTTGGAGGAAAGCTCACCATCGGAAGATGAATCTATTTTAGACTTCTTTTTATTCTTACCCTTGCCCTTGGAAGATTGAGCCATTAACGCATGACTCTTAGGAAGAGCATCCATTTGAATCAACTTGGCCTGCTCCCTCGTCAAGCGATCACAAAAATCCTCAAAAGAAGGCATCTTATGATCTTCCGCCATAACATCCATAGTAGAATAGAAGGTAGAGGCAAACACTTGAAAAGGACCTCTAAGCTTGGACAGGATCAAGAAAATACACTCCTTATCTTCTTTGGCATGACCACATCCTTTTAATTGAGACAAAATCAACTTGAATTGTGCAAGGAAATCCTGAATAAAAGGAGAAGCATCCGGAGAGAGAGAAGTGAGATCGGCTTCAAGTTGCAAGATCCTAAACTGATTGACCTTACCATACAACTCTGCAAGCTTATCCCACACTTCTTTAGGTGTTTTACACTTAGCAATATGGAACAACAAATTATCAGACACATGAAGACCTATGAGTCTTTTAGCCTCATCCATTTTGTTTGTATGAATAAATTGCTCAAATGTTTAGTGAATTCGAGTTGGTCAGCATCTAACAGTTGCCATAAACCTCGAGATTGCAATAATTGTCACATCTTGAACTTCCATGTGTGATAGTTGTGTGGAGTGAGCAAATCAATCCTAGGGTTAGACATGATATACAAGGACACAAAAAAGACTAAAAAGACAACACCCCCCCCAAAAAAATATATTCAAACTGATTTTACAATTTATAAGCACCAAATTTGCCAAGAGATACTTGCAACTCCAAGCGAGTGAAAATGGCATAAAATGACAAGATTTTCAGAAAAAACCTCGTCCAAAGTGAAAATCATTGAAGCAGTTTTTCGACGGTAGCTCATTTGCTGAGCATTGAATTTACCAGTTCGAAGTCTGATCTTATCCATTGGAGTACACATACTTCTTAGAAACATCTCCACACAAGCTTTAGCTCACTCTTATCATCAGATAAAGGATTATATAAAGAGCAAAAATAGCCTACAGATATCGAATGTGGGACTAAAGTCCCTACTCACGCCCAAGCTAGCGCACTGTGTGCTCGCCCCACAACAAACCTCTGACGCCAAAGATTTGAGAGAGGCTCGAGCTGGAAATGTTCAAGCAAATCTAAGAGAGGCACCCCAAAGGCAGCCACCGCTAGCAAGCAAAAAAAAAAATCAAAGCCCACGCCCCAGAGAGTAGATGAAATCGGCTACCAGAGAGTAAGAGTCGGCAGGTGCAGACCAAGTGAAAAACGCCGACAGGTGAGAAGAACGCCCACCTGATTACAAATAAAGGACGCCGATCTGATTGCAAAATAATCGCTGAACAAAAGTCCTCGCAGGAAGGAATATGGATCTCAAACCGGGTGAAAACTCAATGGGCAGAAAAGGCTATAGTCACAGAGGCTCTGATACCATGTTGATGCACCGAGGAGTCTGTGCTGCAAGCCAAAACGATCAAACAATGAGAAGCAATAAAAAAGAAGCTATTTCACCATTAATGTGAATGAGATGGTTTGAAATGTACAAAGGGCCATGTATAAATAAGCAGGGAAGAAGGCAAGAAACATGTGGTAAGAATTGGAGAAAAGATCACAGGTAACATGCCATAGCAGGTGACCACCCAAAATGAATGCTCCAGACCAAGAAAAATAAATGCACACCTATGGTTATAAATGTCAAATTGGACTTAATAAGATGCATGATAAAAAAGAAACGACATAAAATAAAATAGGAAAATGAGGACTAAATAACATCTACAACTAGAAAAATGGATAGCTATGACATAAAGAAAATATAATATGAAATGTTCAAAAGTTGAAAGAGATCAAAACAAGGTTTAGAAAAAAATGTATGTGACACTAAAAATTATATTAATATAAAAAAAAAAAAAATCATCTGAATAAACAACCATCAAGAGGAAAGGGTCTAACTACCAAAATGAAAATACAAGAATTAGGGCTTTTCAAGAACACAAAATTAGATTGAAATTTTAAACTAAACTACAATGGAAATGAAATTATATTTAATGTGGAGAAATAGACAAACTAAGAAAATAGTGAGAAATAAAATAGACATATTTGATTCAAAAATAATATAAATCAAATTAATTAAATGACCATAAGAAAATTTTAACAAGGCTTAAAACACATTTAAAATCCTTTTATCTAGAATTGACAAAACAATGCAAATGTGAAGTGAAAAAATAAAATAAAAACAAAATAAGAAGCAATAATTTACAAAAATGTGAATAAAATAAAATAAAAGACATTTCAAAAAAGAATAAAATAAATGGACATTGAATTTATATTTTCTACAAATGACCAATGGAGACAAATGTGGGCTGAATAACTATAACCTACTTTTTTCTAACATTGAAAATATCAACCTAAATTGTTATACAACCCATGTGCATATTAAAGAAACATAAAAACAATTTGAAACTAGATTTAATGTTTAAAAATGATCTATATTTATCATTAGGAACTAACTAATAGCCAAAAAAAAACCAACTCCAACACAAAAAAATCAATCTAGAAATAACAAAGGCATTTGAACAAAACCTAAAACAATTTAAAATTATATGAAAAGCAATAATGATCAAACTAATAAAGGGGATACTAAAAATCATTCACCAAGTGTAAAATTGACACCTCCCATAACAAGAAAACATGAAGTAGATCAATTCAATAGCAAAAAAATATCAAAACAAGTCCACAAAAAATTCAAACTAAGATTCAAATAGCTATATTAATATAAGTCAAAATAGGTAACCTCAACATAGATTAAAAAAATAGGTAGAAAATCTAAATAAGAAACAAACAAACAAAAATAAATCATCAAAGCAAATCATAATTAGCAATAAATTACAAGATCATAAAGGTGACTAATACAAACAAAATAACATATATACATAGCTTATAAATATATGTGGAAGGTGAAAGTGTGTGGAATGATGGTAGTGAAGAGAAAAAGGTGACAACACCCACATCAACAATGCATGCTAGATTTTACCCTCCATTCATGGAGATATGGATTCAACCACAAGGAGAAGATTAACATGATGAAAATCAAATGGTTTCTGCCTCCAAGAGGAAAATTAAAACAAATTTTGTTTTAAGATATGCAAGGGAATCCAATGCAAGCTACATAATTTGGCATAATCATGGAAATTTAATATGTTATCTCTAGGACCAAACAATGAAGCCAAATTTCAAGCTTTTCTCATAGGGTTGAAAATGTGTGAGAATAAAAACATAATTGGCACTCAAACTGAGGATGATTCATTGATCCCCATCGATGTCGTGCTAAAGAGGAATATCCAAAATTGGAAATGCAAAAATACCTGGGCACAAATATGGCTAATTCTTGATAAGATGGAAATTATTTGATTCAATATTGTTATGGGGAAGCTAATAAAATTCTAATCATGTTGGAAAATTGTGCCATTAAAAATTAAAGAAATCATTATGACCAACAATTCAAATGCTTGGAATGAAATCATCCTACATGAATAATTATAAAAGTTACTTAAATTATAGGAAGGACTAACTTGAGTGACTTAGAAACTAACCTTTTACATGAGAAATATCATAAAAAGATCAAAGATAAAATCATGTAGGTAAGAGAGGAATATAAATAATGGTAGTTTTTTAATTCCCAAAGCTGCAAATTCCTCCTAGAATCTCTCTTCTTATGAAAAATATGTAAAAAATTATTCGTCCCCAATTAGCAAAGGTGGAATTTTTGCATTAGGTCATAACATGCAATTGATGCATTACGAATGATAATTGGGAATACCTTCTTGGAGATGCAAAAAGCACACCTACACAACTAGAAAATGATAAAACTTTTACTATCGATCTACATCCTCTAAGATAAGAGCGTTACTAAATTAATGATAATAAATTACATCCAAATGAAGTATAAATGTGATGTCATAAAATCCATAGAGTCCTAACCAAGAACAATGATGACATCAATGAAGTCTTCCCCATTAAGGTTCTGGCAGACAAAACAAAGATGCAAATAATTATGAACTTAGTATGAGCAAGATTGATCTCATGCTCTCTTGAGGATTTGTGGATGCATTTAGAAAATAACAACTTGTTGCTTGCAAATGAGCAAAACAACTAAGAGAGTTGGTTGAAGGTTTTCTATATATACTACATAATCATACATGAGGATAATTAAGCTCCAATGGTAATAAGAGAGAAGTTAGATCTTGGTGAGCTTGCGCACTCCATACCCTTAGGTCTATATACCACAACTATAAAATAAGAGGAATAACATAATTTTGATATATCTTTTAGTAGACTCAATTGTAATTTTCCCTTTGTATTAATATTAAAGAAATTTTTGTCAAGACAACAACTTATGTATCAAATAACAAAAATACATACTAGATCTAATGAAAAAAATAATCTTCAAAATGATGAAAATAAATGTTGAAACACTTTTAAACTATATTAGTATCACTTAATGATCAAGCACTTCCAACATAAAATGATAGTCCAAGAATTAAAAAAATAAATTAGAATAATGTTTAGAATAATTTGAAATGCTAACATCAATAGATGACAAAATTAAGATAGTGCCATCAGATAATATTCACTAAATATAAAAACATAAATTGGATTTGTAAAATAGCTGAAAATAACTTATAACAAGATTTTATATTGTTTTAGTTAAATTTCTATTATCTACAAATTACTAAAAAAAATGATCACAAACTAAATTATAGCAATCTAAATGAAAAAGAACAGCTCTCACTTCAATAATATAAACTAAATGTATTCAAATTAAAATACCAAAATCAGTGTTAAAACAATTCCTAATCACATTAATATTTATAAATAAATTATAAATATATTAAATTGAATAACTATAATAGAACAAAACAAGCAACTCCAACATTAAAGAAACCAACGGGAAAACCAAACAATATAAAATGCAATTTAAAACAATTTGAAATTATATTAAGTTTAACAAATAACCAAACTAAGGAAATATTGATTAAATAAAACCTACTAAGTGTAAGAGGGCCGCCCCTCATACTAATTAACTTATCAATAATAAACCCAACCGTAATGTGGTTATGTGGCGCTCAAGAAATGGATATGTGTAGAGAAAGGCTCAGAAATGATCACGTGACTGTGAAATTTATCGTATTGATCAAGAGATTATCAACCACTAATTAATTAATAGTAACAGTGTAGTTTGCTTAATAAAAAATTCAAGTAAATCTACAGACGTTATTAGTGATTGAAGTGTAGTTAGCTACGGGAGGACTACAAATCTATACCTGAGATGTGATATTTTATCTCTTTTGTGCAAGCGGTATGGATTCTTGCCACTGTAAACAATCCCTAAATGTACAATAATGTGGATGTATATTTTTTAACAATTCTTTCTCAGATTATTTTCAGATCTTCCGTATTAAAGTGGTCAGAGGTGGTCACCAAAAGTCCCTGTCCTACCGACCTTGGCAAGCTGGAAAAAATAAGGCAAAAAAAAGAAGCAAGTGAACTACTGGTACAGATGAATGAAGAATATATAAACCATGTTGGACCTAACAAACATCAGGACGATGGGATCGCATGTGCATATGAAATGTTGTTGCATTGCAGTCCATATAAGTCCTTAAAATTTACCATGACTGTCATTTGCATATTGACTTTTGAAATTTTGAAGTTGAAAACCAGACACAGAAGTAAACCATGAGAAAGTAGAAGCACCATGAACAGACATAATAAATTGATCTTAAACAGTGATATTGTATAAAGAATTCAAAAGCCTAACCAACCTGGATTAAGAATCTTGGTAGCATAACCCGAAGCACTTGGTTTCCAGTTAACTCTTTCAGTCCAACGGGCATTACTTGGAAGGCAAACGATATGTCGATGGGAACCTGTTAAAACTCCGGAAATTCACAAAAACATAATGGATATCAATCGAAACCCTGTAAATTTCAGCTTCATATTACTATTAATTAGCAGTTAATCCACAAAGAAATGAAAGTAATAGATACAAGAAAGACGGAGAAGTGCTTTTATTATTCTGTATCACACTTCATATCCCAGATCAACCTAGCTGCTAGAAATTTTGCACAATAAATTAAGAAAGGGAGAAAGATGAAATTTCAAAGTATTGCTTATGCCAAACGGTCAAAGACGTGAAATTACACAAAGCTGCTAGAAAATAATGCGGCTTACACATACCTTGATTTCGAAAGCTTCAGTTTCTTTGCCTTGTGTTCCGACTCCAAGAAGTTTCTTCGTCTATCACGGACGTTGTTTCAGGGCCATAAATCTCTTCCCGTTCCTCTGTTTCACAGCAGAGCTGCTTTCATCTTTATCTTTATATTCACTGCAGTGCGATTCGAACCCGTGACCAGCACGAGTCAAACTTTCAGATGCCCGGCGGTTCAAACATGCAGTCTGCTTGGCCCTGTAAAGGATTCCACGGCCATCTATAAATCAATCCTAAACAAATTCACGTCAAACACAAAGTACAGGAGAAAATGCAATCAAACAATGAGTGGGAAACAGTGAATGAATGAAATTACTCGAGGTCTTGCTTGAGCGCTCTATTTTCCCTGAATAACCGCCTTCCGTTCAGAAACATTAAATGAATGAAAGATTTTAATAGGCCATGAACAAAAGCCCTAATTCCCGCGTCCGGAAGCCATACCGTCGATTGACGTAGAAAATAATACATGAAATTAGTAATGCCAGGCAGAGCTCCGCCGACCTACCAATTACCTTAAAAAGCAAGTGGCCCGAAAGTCGACGACGGTGGAAGGAGCTTTTCCCGAAACCGTGAAAATAAAGGCCAATGTGCAAATCCCGATGGTATATGGACAAGTCCTTTCTGCTTTTTTTCTTACTTAGCAGGTGAAGAAAAAAATCTCGCAATTTTCAAGGATGATTTCTTTTTTAATTGTTGATCAGTTCTTGACGTTATAGATTTCATAATGTTTTTCCAGATTACAGATTTTTAATTTTTTAATTTTTAAATTAAAAACTCTTGTTTTTCCAACCGTTATATTTTCCAACAGTCATAATATTTGGTGCATAAATTATCTTTCGGTTTAAATACAAATTATTGTTTTGTTTTGGCTGTAAAGTGGGAGATGGATCTAAATTGCTAAATTCATTCCGAATGCCTATTGGTAGAATTTTTTTTAGTCATTGAACTTTGCTTATTTGACTCTCTTTTAAATTTTAATGATTTTATAAATATTTGAATAAATGTATACATTTTTTTATGATTTTTACAGACAAGAATTTTAAGATATTCTAATAAAAGAGTTAGCATTCAATTTGTGTTTCATTTGATTATGAATTTGTATTTTTTAATAGTTCAAGTTTAAGTCTAAAATTTATTCTTATAATTTGGATTAGAAATGGTAAGTGCAATCTTAAATGTGGTTCAAAGTTATTATGAATTTTAATTCTTTTTAAGTGTAATAATTAAATTATGTAAATAGTATATTGAACAAAAACTTAATGTGATCACGATTGAGGATGTAACGAGTTTTTTTAGGGTTTTGGTCTTGACTTTGTTGGTACCAATTCATATCCTTTCCTATGTCATATTGCTTCTTTGAAGCATAAATACACATTTTTTTTGTATTTATTGTAATGTTTATTAGTTTCCATGCTTGTAGGCATTTTTTGGCCATATAAATGACCTCAAGCTTCTGTAACTAAGCAATTGTTGCTAGATTTGAAAGCTTGATTGTGCAAGACGTTCACTTCTCTACCAAAGTGACTTAGGAAGGTTGTCCCCAAGGTGTTCCACAAGTACATCTAAAAAATCTTTTGATGTGGTTCTCCCCATCCTAAATTTTGATAGCGCTTGTCGTTGGTTAGAGAATTTTACCTTGATAGGGTATTTTGTGAGGAGGGTTCCCCCTAAAAGCATACTTAAATAGTGAATGGTCAAGGCTTGGGTCCCACATGGGATTTTCCTTGATGTCATGTGAAACCTAACAAAAGGGTTTTCCTTTTCTATTTTCTAAATCTATCCATGCAAAGGCCATTCTCAAACATGGCCCCTAGTTTGTTCATGCATCTTTATAAGTCTTCTCATCCTCAACATGAGACTTCTTAGTCTCTAGTGAGAAAGATCTATGTGGTGGTTTTTTTTGGGTTGTCTTTGCCTTGTTGAAATTTCCTAACCAAGATACCCTCCTCATTAGGGAATATCACATGCATTGAGCCAGGGATAAGTTCTTTCCAACTAACCCTCAAATTAAGTTTACATTAAAAAATCAACATCTCCACATATTTGAAGAAGTCAATTAACATGCAGATTGGCCAAATGAGGCACTCACAATGAGTCATTTATTTGAACTTGCCCAATACTTATAATTTTTTATATCAAAATTTTGAGCATGATATCTAGGAATGCTAGTTGGTTACTATAGGTAACAAAACTATAAATCAACTAACTATTGATGATCCTCTTAAAAAATAAGAGGGATGGTTAAGTATTGTTAGTCACAAAAATAATTGGTCTAATGGTAATGATGGCCAACCACCAAAGGATCAAGGTTATAAAGTTGTAAAGTCTCGAGACCTAGAGAAAGTTATTGTTCATTCACATGGTGAGTTATTTAGAGAGGCAAATAAGAAAAAGTACACCAAAATGCCACACCTAATCCTCTCAACTAGGAACCATTACTCATTCTCCCTCCTCTTCACCCTAATGGTCATGTTATGATCTTGTAGTCCACCTAAGAATTTGGAAAAGGGTGAGCATACATTTTGGATAGATGATGGCATAGTTATCTTTCCATTCAAATAGGTAACTTCAACTTAGAGAAGGATTTTGTACAAATTAACAATGTGGCTCTTGATGAGCTAGATAGTGAGGATATGATTCTTGACCCTCATCAATAAATTGTATCTGTTGTGATGTTTTTGATAAAGTAAGCAGCATTTACAGGGTGTTGTACCCTTACACAATGAGCCTCATGGGCCAAAAAAGATTAATTCTAGGATATACCAAAACTAAGCCAAAAAGGAATAGAAACAAAAAAGAAAATAGCACTTCGTTCATGGATAGACAACAGAAACACAAAACACAAACCTAGGCAGCAACTAACTGGCATTGTCCCAATTTTTGGATAGGAGGTCCACGGCATTGTCCCCAAAACAATCTTGATTCTCCTGAGCATTATTGCCCTCCAGCTCATCTTTAATCACCGCAAACAAAGTGCTGGTGACAAAATGAACCAGCTTCACAATGAAGTGGGTTAGGCCTTTGAATCTTGTATCCAGCTTGTCCATCTTCTCTTTCAGCGCACTGAGCTCCTCACCTTCATCAGCGGTCTTTGAGTCCTCGTCAAGCTCAGCATCTAGCGGGTGTGAAGATTGAGAGGTTGAGTTCTCTTTCAACACATTGTTGTTGTCAGGGATAGTATGGGGCCCCTCCACATTTTCTTCCTCTTCTTCCTCAATCATTTCCTCCTCCTTATACTCCTTACTGTCTATCTACTCCTCCTTCGAGTCCACAACCATCTATCTTTTAAAAAAAAAAATTCGCCAATCTTCTAGACCTTCGAATAGTGGTCTCCCCACCTGTCATAACCATAGCCTCCACAATCGTATCACCTTTGGAGTCCTTCCCCACAACATTCTTCCCTTTTCCCTCTTTCGCCATTGGCTCCAAAAAACCTTTTTTACCGGTTTTTCCCTTTTTCTTTGGAGTGGCTTTGTAAGCAGACTTGGCTGGAGTGGCCTTGAGCTCACACAAGTTGGCTGCAGTGCTTTTCTGTGCATTACTTGCACCGTCTTTAAGATTTTTAGCAACATGTTTGGGTTTGGGGTTTTCAACAGTATCCAAATTGGGTTTTCGAGAAGGGCTTTTAGATTCAGCAGGGGAGATATTAGAAACAACAAGGGGTTCAATCTCTTCAACACGGACAACAAAAATGGCCCTAGGAGGACATAAAGCTAGATGAAAATGATAGAGCCTCATGATAAGCCCCTGATGGAGAGGTAGAGGAGGAATTTCGTTCGGGTTAAGACTAGCCATTTCTTTACATTTTTCAATTGAATTCTCCAAGTCCATAAGCATAAAAAATAGAAAACTAAGCAAAATTTTGTGCCTAAGATTATTCAGCAGAGGGAAGTGGTAAAAAAAGTAGGTTTTAAATCTACCTGAACAAGCGTTACATACTTCATGAGGGCCAAACACACCTGGTTCCAGGGCTGCGGAAGGGCCTCTCGTTTGAAGCCCGATTGGTTGCGGACCGGCTCCTCACTTCCCATGAAAAAAACTTTCATACTGTCATTGTTAGGAGTTCGAGTATGCTTCGGATATTTTTTCCCAGTGCACTACAACCCAATAGCTTATGCAATCACTTCTTCGCTGACTTCAAAAGATATACCACCCAGTGTAACCCTTCAATCCTTCCAGGAATTTATGAATTGGCTAGACAAGTTAGGGTCATGGCCCACGAGATACTCCATGAGGGGAGCTAGGCCACCCTCGACACAGATATGCTGTACACCAATGGATTTTTACATAATTCTCTGTAATTATCAGGCTCGGTCCAAACACGATCACCACCCATGATATTTACCTGCATAGGAAACCAGAGAATTTGCAAGAGTAAAATGTTACAAAAATCAGCTAAGCAATAGGCTTTCTTCGCATGATAGGTATTTAGGCAAATAAGGCATCGTTGGTTAATCACCGCAATGTGCAGATCACACACGTGAAAAGAAAAATTACCTATCACAAACTTAGCAATGTCATTAATGTGGATCTTAAGGTGATTATGGCTAGCTAAGTAGGATATGATGGGCAAGCAGGGTTCATTGGCCACGTTGCTTTTGCACAAAAAACTAGGTGGGATGGCTGCTTGGCCAAATTTAGTAATGTCAAGGTAAGCATGTTTAGAAAGCAACGTTAAATTAGCAAGAGTGAAAGAGCTAAAAGGGAGCTTTCCCTCATTATGAGTCGTCACATCGAAATTTAAATCCATGGGCTTAAGGATGGCATGATGAATTAACACAATCCCAATGAAGAGATATCGCAATATACGACCCTTCGGATTCATAATGTTCATGGTTCTATAGACCTCTAAATAAAATAATCCATGTGAGATATTTTGAAAAATATTCGTAAGTTTGTAAATTGATTGTTTATAAGAAGTTATGGTTTCTAGTTTTTTTTGGTGTGAATAAAGTCTTGTACCTAGCTAATTCCTACTAGAGGACTTATTGACATGTTAAGTTTACTTAGGTCCTAGGAATATTTCTAGAAGACTTAGTTGTCATGTCTAGATTTTGTCTTATCCTAGGTAGTTATGATAAGTTGTCTCATATCATAAGATTAAGAAACTTATCATAATCTTATGTCTCATCTTGGCTATATAACCAAGAGTCTCTCATACATTGTATAATCCATAAATCAAATTCTATTTGCGTAATTGATAGGAATATAGTTTACTCTTGTCATATTGATCTTCTATCTCTTTGTGCTTTCCATTTGGCCTCTAGATCTTGGTGGTTATCTCCATAGCCAACTCTTACATGGTATCAGAGAAAGTTGGGTGCCTTTGGTTATACTTTTTGGAGAGATCTTGGTAGATCTTGAATGTAACAGACCTAATATTTACTCAACAGTTTTCACCCAAGTTTTAACTCAAAAAGTTAATAAATCAAGTATTTCAAAAATAGAGAAATGAATTTTTATTTTTCCATAACATAATTGCACATTGCATAAATAATTTCCACATGTCCTTTAATAAGTAAAATAATATTACATAATTTCAAGTAAATGAAGCTCATCTTTTCAAATATAGATTACAATTGATTCAAGATCATATATATTTACAATTTCATATCTTGCAAGAGTTCAAGGTCAAGGTGTCCTCATTTGGATTACACTTCTTCTCTTCCATAAGTCTTGGTTGTTTCCTACAAGAGGGAAAGCATCGCCCTAGTGCTTTTCCTCCAACCATGGACATAGTGGTTCCCCGCACACCTTCCTAACTAAAAGTGGTCCTACCCTTTGATGAAGAGTTTGGTATGGAAACCTCTAGTAATGCCTATCTAAGTATCTAGTGTTGTGTCATACATAACAAGTACGACCATACAACTATGGATACCCTCAAACCATGCATGACACTATTGACTAGCTATGCAAACTCGGATCAAAGTGAACCGACAAAGTGTACGTAGCAACTTTTACACCTACTTTGGACAAATTTTTGATATATATAATCAATCCACTTTCTAAGAAGCAATCATAAGTTCACCCACCCCTTACTTGACTTGGAAACTCTACTGACCTGTGGTTAACTCTTCTATTGGTTTTCCCCCAAGGTTAACAAACATAAACAAGATTTCGTTCAAAAGTGATGACACACTGATATTGATTTAATCAACCAAATAGGTTTGGCACAATCTCTTGAATACCCGATTACATACTAGTAACAATTTGGGTCCAACAACTGCCTCTTATTCAAGTGTTTACCCTATCTCAAGGGAATAACCTATCCTCCTACTTTCAAGGGTTATAAGCTTTTGAGAATATAAGTTCTCCATTCATGGTTAAACTACCATACACATATGTATTCATAACATAATATTATCCAAACAATATAGATATAACACTATATGATATTAGGATATTATCATATTACCTTATTCTAGCTCCTCTTTGCTATGTTAATCAAGAAAAATAATCAAAAAAACTACTTGTCACGCTCTTCTGATTCCCTAATCTAGATTGTGTCTTATATTTCTAATATAGCTTTATGCACAGATAATCTATTTATTTGTACATGCACTCACATACTTTCTAATAGCATTAATTTGCACACAATGAAAGAACAACATTTTTAGACAATAGTTAAACTTAGTCTCAAAATTAAAATAAGAAAGAGAAAAAGATAATTTAATCATGCCTAGATTAAAATAGCTCCAATCAAATTTCTTGCAACCTCTTGCTTCAAATGTGCTTGATGGCCCAGCCTTAAACTGCTACCTCTTCTATTCTCAGCTCTCCTTTGTGCTATTACTTCTCTTCTTTGCTTCTAATATGATAGCTAAAACCACTTAGCAATGCACCACTAAAATAATAGACTTTCTTCTCAAACAACCAACTCCTCACTAACTCTTGAATGCTCTATGCTCTCTAACTCTCAAATATGTTGCTTCTCAAAAAATTGAATGCACAAAATGATTGCATAAAAAAGAAAAATCAAATAGTGAGTTGTTGATCCTCTTTTATATTTCAAATGAGAAGAGGTCAATCCCTTAAAGAAAGATATATTATATGCTTAATTGTTTCCACCTCTCAAATTATTTTACCATCCATCGGAATTAGTTATGCAAAATCAGTTTTAAAATGACTCTCAAATCAACTCTATCTCCTTCCAAATTGGCATGACTTGCTAGGCGCAACCTTTTCACATTTGCTGGTAGTTAACACATTGCAAAAAATTCTTGCAAATGGCATGTTGAAAAGTCAATTCAAAAGCAACTCTAACTCTTATTCCTTCACCCCATCCGCGGGCTGCATTATGTATTTTTTTACTCAGTCAATTTTTTCTTCATAAATGTGTGGTAACTTAATATTTACAAAATGCATGCTATGGCGCATAGTTCATATGGTTAGCAATAGCTATACAAAATATTTATAATAATTTCCTTTTGTGTGGTGTTGTTGTCACCTTATCATGCCCCACAATATGGCTGCCATTGTGAGTTTAGATTATCATTAGTATATATAGATAATATTAAATTCCCTTCATAAATAATATATATACATATATTGATATATTTATTGCAATCACTAAATATATATATAACAATTATTTAACTATATATATTAATATATAACAATAATGCAAATATATGTATATTAATATATACATATATATCAATTAGTTAAATATATATATATATATATATATATATATATATATATATATATATATATATATCCATTGGGTGCCTGCACATGTACTATGTATCTATGTATGGGTATATGTAGATATTACTATATATGTACGCTCATACCTACATACATACACATATATGCACCATCATATATACATATATATATTATATATACATGACCATATATATATTAAAATACGTAATATATAACATATGCTCAATCACGAGATTTTTAACACTTTAACTCAAATTGGCTAAATAATCAAGATTAAAGACAACCAAACCTAGCTTTCCTATCAATCAAAAAGTTATCAACTTAGGCTTAACACTTATCAACACAAAACTCAGATTGACTCAAAAAGGTTCTTTTAACCTATTCAAGTGAGTGTGTGTGTCTACTCAGATAGGTATACCAATGGTTCCCATACCAACCTCCTCTCCTGGGTGATACTCTCCATCCCCCTCTGGAGGGTTCGAACCTTTCCTGCATCAAACTTAGAACAACATCCTCGTAGTTAGTTGATAACATATAAATCACATTAATCATATATCATAAGCATCATTAAAGCATTTAAAATTAATTCATCATAATACATATTCATACATTTCATTCATCCATTGAAATCCATAAGACATGATCATGCATTGAAAGCATATTTACTCATAAAGGTAATTGTATTTAGTATTAAATAAACAACGAGGTGTAACATATCCTCCCCCTTAAGAATCATCGTCCTCGATGATTTGAAGTATCAAAACATAAACAATAAACATAACAAGAATTGTTTCTAGGAACTTTCAAAAAGCTTGCACAATATGAGGAAATCTCTGCTTCATCTCAAGATACTCTTCCCATGTAGCAAAATCTTTAGCATATTGGTCCTAGTGGACCTTGCATTAAAGGACCTCTCTATTACATGGGTGAAGCCTACGTGTTTTGAGCACTTTGAGAGACTCAATCATTACCACTCCTAGGTCTTGTACTTGTAAAGCATGCCAATCAATAATATGATTACCTCCTGGTATATACTTTTTAAGATATGACACATGAAAGACATTATGCATCCTTGCAAGAGCTTGTGTTAAAGCAATTCAGTATGCAGTAGGGTTGACTTCTTCAAGAACCTTGAAGGGACCTACATAACACGAAGCCAGTTTGGATGACTTTTCAAACTTAATCAAACTCTTATGAGTTTCGATTATGAGCAAAACCTTCTCTCCTACTGAGAAATGTCGTGGCACACACAAGTAACATCTACATAACTATTTTTCCTATCATTTACTTTTGATAACCTCTCTTTATTAAATTAACTTGCTCCTCCATCTCTAATAACATTTCTCACCTAAGGCTAATCCTATCTTCTAGCTTATCCCATGTTATATGATTTTGGCACTTCCTTCCATATAATGCTTCAAATAAAGCCATCTTGATAGCAAAATGATAAGAATTATCGTATGCAAATTCCACTAGTAGTAAATAATCTTCCCACTTGCATTGTTGATTCATGCAATACATTCTTAGTAGATCTTCTAATACTTGGTTTACCTTTTTTGTTTAACCATTTATCTTAGGATGATATGTTGAACTTATGTTCAACTAAGTCCCAAGTGGGAAAAATAAGGTTTTCCAAAACCTCGATGTTACACAAGCATCCCTATCTGAGAAATCTTCTCAGGAACACCATGCAACCTAAACACCTCTTGCATGAACTTGTGAGCTATGACAGGTGCCCCATCTATCAATTTTCTTGGTATAAAATGGGCTACCTTAGTGAGCTTGTCCACCACTACTAGGATAGTGTTATGCTTATTCCTTGACATAGGAAGTTCTTGTACAAAATCCTTTCTAATGATTTGTCATTTTCTTTCTGGAATTTTATGAGGATATAACAATCTTATCAGCTGATGATGCTCTACCATCACCCTCTTTCACTCTAGATAACTTGATACAAACCTTGTAGCATCTCTCTTCATTCTTTTCCAAAAACATAATGGCTTTACATCAGCCAACAACTTCGTTACTCCATGATGTCTTGAATAGGGTGTAGTATGGACTTCCTTCCACACCATATTCCTCAACTCCTCAGAGTCTAGTTTATAGATCCTTCCTCTAAATATTAGTAGTCCATCTGGTTCAAAGTGGAACCTATCATACCTCAAATCTTGTGGATTGTCCAAGAGAGCTTGCTTAACTTTCTCATAATACTCACCGCCCTTGGACTTTAGCAGCACTTGATTCTTGAAATCATAATGAATTAATACCATCAAGGAGATATGTCTCCTTCGACTTATTGCATATGTTTAACTTGATTTCTTTACCCTTAATATAGTTAATCTCAAAATCATAATTTGATGTCAGCTCAAGCCATATCCTCTATTGAGCATTCATATTTTGTTGGGTAAATAAATACTTTATACCATGGTAATCAATCTTTAGCTCAAATGGTTTCCCAAGAAAATAATACCTCCACATTTGGAATGCATGAACAATTGTTGCTAGCTCTAGATTATGTGGATCATATTTTTGTTCATACGGCTTCAACTTCCTAGATTCATAGGAAATAATGCATCCATATTGCATCATTACTCCTCCTAGGCCTTCTCTTGAAGCATCAGTAATGACAAAAAAATCACCTTCTAGATCTAGTACCATAAGTAAAAAACTGGAGATGTAGTTAACTTCTCCTTCAATTGATCAAATGTTGCTTGACATTTTTCTAAGAACTCAAAATTTTTCCCTTTCCTTTGTAATCATGTGAAGGGAAAAGTTATCTTAGAAAATTTAAAGCTACAAACTTTTTGTAGTATCCATCCAAACACATAAAGCTCTGGACGTCATGCACATTCTTTGGTGTTAGCCATTCTAGTACAACTTTGATCTTAGTTGGATCAACTAAAATCCCCTCCTCTGAGATTACGTGACCCAAATACTACACTCTATTTTGGAAGAAGGTACACTTTGAAAGCTTTCCATAAAGTTTATGCTCCCTTAGATGTTGGAGAACAATATACAAGTGATTGAGAAGCTTACAATATATGTGCTTGCTACTTTAAGAGAAATAAAACATTCGGTAGCACTAGTGTTTATTAAAATTGAAATAGGTATGCCAATCAAAGTACCTGGAGTCTCAATTGGAGTAATTTGGTACTTTGATTGTAGATTATCTAGTGCCACATGAGTTCTCTGTTGGAATTTCACTTGTTGGAAAGGTAAAGGATTCCTGTGAGGTTGTGTCCCTTGTGTCTTTTTGGGACATTAGTTGGCATAGTGGTCACTGCCACATAAGAAACGTCTTGCCGAAGATCCTCACCTTTCTAAAGGCTTCCCGAAGTTATCTTCACTCCTCTTGGGGTTATTGTTGTTGTTGCCCCTACGATCACCTCTAGCCTCATTTCAATTATTATGGAACCCCCTGTCCCCTTTCTTCTTGAAGTCTTGATGGTCACCCTTCTTCTTAAAAGTATGGTTGGACTGTGACCAATTAAACTTCTTACGGCTCTTTTTCCTATACGCAAAAATTGACTTCAACTTTTGTTCCCTGAGGATTGACCCACTTCATGACTACCTTCGGGTTTAGTTCTAGTTCGAACCATACTTATAGATAGTATTCCACCTAGAGTTGTCATTTATAATATACAATTAGTTCCTTTTATTGTTCACTAAACATCTAAATGTTTCGACCATTATACATTACATTATACATCTAAATGTTTCGACCATTATACATTACATTATACATCTAAATGTTTCGACCATTATACATTACATTTTGTAAAGTAGATGAGAGAAACTTTTGCACAAATTTTGCCAATTTTTGTCTTTATTATAATAATAAGGATTTCTAGCATGACCCTCTTTTTTACATATTAGTAATTAATAATTTTAAATAGATGATATAAATAATTATAATTTTACCTCCAGATATTTATTGATTTCTATATTCGATCAATTGCTTTCCATATAACTTCATTCTATAATAAACTATGATTTCATATACCCGATGGAATGAAAATAACTAGATTTCATAATCAAATTATCAATTTATTATTAATATTATTATTTAATTATTTAATAATAACATTTAGAGGTGAGTTATTCTATTTATTGAGCAAATAGATATTTAAATATTGTGAATCCATAAATATTCAAATTTATCTTGATCTCATGATTATTTTGCTAAAATTTTCCAAGAGAATATATCAATAATTTCTAATTTATATCTCTTTGTATAATTTGATTTAATCTTGAGAATTAATTTTGAATTATTCTTACTAGTTTATTGCAGATACATGTAGGTAAGCTTGTGCAAGCCAATAATTAATGATAGCTATCTATTTCTACTATAGACATTGGTAATTGTAATGGCGGTAGAAGACTCAAGAAGCCAGTATGGCGGATTTCGAGGGAGAGGCTAAATATAGCCCGTGGAGTGAAAGTGAAGGAAGAAAATTGCATGCAGGGAACGAGAGGAATTTATGGAAAAAGAAGCAGCATTCATGGAGGTGCATTAGGGAGGCCGAAATGGAAGAAGTGGGGGAGAAAAGAAAACATGATAAGAATATTGATATGACAAAAAGGCAGTATGTATTCGTAACTCTCACTCACCACGGATGTAGAGCGAATAAAGGAAGGATAGGTGTTTGTCGTGGAGTCGATGATATATATTACAGGCTCTAAGAAAATTCATAAGGAAAATTCACCGTCAGCAATTCACGTCATATGGGAAAGTTTATCCATAAATAAAAATCACTTTCAGCAATTCATCAATGTTTTTTAATATATATTTCAAAAACTTGATGAATTGTTGGCGATGAAGTTTACTTAGCAGTGAATTTTCCATTGATGAATTTTTCATGGCAGTGAGTTGCTGGTGGTGAATTTTCCTTCGATGAACTACTGACGATGAATTTGTTGAATGTCAGAATGTTCAATTGCGAGGATGGCTCGATCAAGGATAGTGAGAAGGTGGTTTGCATAGAATATCACCAGAGGAATGGAGACTTCAATGCATATGTGGAGTCAGAGAAAGGGGGAAAAGAAGATAGATTCAGGAAATATCACCAGTGCCTGCGAAAGGAATACCAAACGTTCATTAAGATTCTTGCATCAACCAGGTACATACCTTTGCGTAGTGAAATATTATGCATTTATTTGAGTTCTCATTTAGCACATACTTCCTGCGAGGTGAATTTTGCTACGCTGCATTTAACCCATGAACATCGCTCCCTCAAACCAAAGATATTACAATCGCAGGCCTAATATAGAAATAATGCTTCCTGAGTATATACCCGATAGAGGTCGAAGTATAGACCCTATCCTCACTCTCTCTCATTCGAAAAGAAGGCTTTCTCTCATATGTAAACTGATTTCCATTGAATCATGGGGTATGCATTTATACAAAATGGTATTCCTATATTGCTTATCAATTATCTTATCATCCTCTACCTCACAACTAGATAGATCTACAACAAATAATAACATCACCGTCTTTCTTATTAATCAACCAAATAAATTCAATGGAGTCCTGAGTATTTATGCACTATTTTTATGTCAGTATTGTTGTTTGGACATTTTATAGTTATTGAAATAAAAAGGGTAACTTTGAGAACTCTGTTCTTGACTTTTGAATTTTAATTTAATCCTCCTTGTGTATATCTCACAACCTGAACAATCCTTCTACACCACTCATTGAGTCAATAATTTGTTTAGTTCACATCTTAAAATACTTGCATGCATGAGTACTATTGTGGGTTGCTACTACCATCTCTTTTTTTAATTGAATGCATGTCATTTTTATTATTTTATAGTCTCTAGATTTGATAGGAGTTAGCACATTAAGACTAGTGTCATTGTTGTGATTGGAATGGCTTTTAATTATGTAGATAGGTGATTAATTTGTGGATATGTTAACCTTGGTAAGATGATTAATTAATTCATGATGCCTTTATCATAATTTTCAAAATAAAACCTGGTTATATTGGAATATACTAGTTAAGAGAAACAAAAGACTATGATTATTGCCAATAAATGTTAGTTTTGAAGGTTTATGATTATCGTTAATAATTGTTAGCTTGAATAATTTTTTGCAAGTATTTTGTTGGTGTTGTCATTGATGTCAATAGTTGCTAGTGTTTTCATTGATGTCAACTGTATGGAGATTGTGTGTTGGAGTTGTTGGAAGGATATTGATGTTGTCATAAATGGGGAGATCGTTGGAGAGTACAGGTGCTAGTATGGATTTGTTATGATTTGATAAGAAGGTATTGTGGTGTTGTCATCAATGTGGTCATTGATGTCTTGATGGATAAGAGTTATAGTTGCAGTAAGTTCACTTGGTTTCCAAGTGCTTTTGAGAAAATCTGAATTAAAGAGTGTAGTGTGACAAAGGTGTGTTCAGTATTGTGCTTTGTATTTCTTCATGGTTGAAGATATGCTTGTGTGGTTTGGATATGATGATCAAAGGTGTTTAGAGGTTCTGGATCATTTTGCAGTGAAAGTTGTGTTTGACAGTTTATCTATCTATGTAGAAGGTTGTCTAGGAGAAATGAGATTTCTCTTAATTTCTCCACAATGAATTTTCTTGTCTTCCATATTTAGGAATGTGCTTATATTATCTATAACCTCCTTCCCTTGATCTTTTAGGTGATGAGGTTTTTTGTAAGCCTGGTTAGTGGGTTGTGTTATGTGGTAATGTGTTTGGTTTTATAGAATAATGGTGTTCTCACTTTCAAGTGGTTGTGACACAGTTGTAGAATATTCTAAGATGTTGTGCAATTGATGTGAAGTGTTATTGTGTGGTATGTTTGACTTGTAGAAGCATGTATGTGGTCGCTTGTAGTGTTAGTTTAGGTTTGGTCGACCTGACATGCTAGCGCTATTTTTGGAGGTACCTTGTGGATTTTGAATGTGTTGAGTAGCATAGTGATGTGGATTTGGGTCCTAGTTAACCCTTGATGTGGTTGTCCTTCACTTATTTCCACTGCGGGGGTGTTTGGTGTTGACCTATTTTTGTGTTGCACATATAAGTGCATATGTTTCATTAAGGCCAACCTAATTGAGATTTTTAGGTCATGGATGGTATATAAGTAAGATAAATTGTTGGAAATGTATGTGGATTTTTATAAGGTGTGTGAAAGATGAAAATTTGATTAAGTATGGTGATCTAAGTGAGATTTTAATGCCTATTACTTTGAATCGGTGAGCAGAAGGGTCTACATTTTCAGTGTGCTTGAAGTTATTAGAAGTAGTGAGCAGAAGGTTGTGGATGACATAATGTTTCAATAGTGGATTTCTCTTATTTCCTTGAGATAGTGAATCTCTTTGTAACAATCTTCTTCTATCTTCTTTCTTCTTGGAAGTGAGCCACCTAGCAGTGAGCCTTTCTTCTTTTTTTGGGCAGTGAGCCCTTGGTAGTGAGCCTAATTGTATTTGGTGTTGCAATTCATATATATATGAGCTAACCCTCACCGTGGTTTTTCCCTTATTCCAGGTTTTTAATGTAAATTTGGTGTTCTTATGTGTTTGGATGTGCTTGCATTACTGTTTCATATGTTTACATTCTACTAATGCATGACAAGTGTTTAAAGGCTAACGCTCAGGTTTGAATGATATTGAGGGTTTGAATATTTTTAAGTATACAATCGATTCACCCCACTCTTAGTTTTCCTATGCATCTAACAATTGGGATCAAATTTGTGGTTCCTTGGAGAAATCTTAACCACTTGAGGTAGATCTAGATGACACACAAGAAGGGTGTCAAAGCTCCTATGTTTGATGGAATGAATTATGATTATTGGAAAGCCAGGATGGAGTCCTTTTTGGTCTTTCTTGGATTTGGTGTTTGGTAGTCAATTGAAAAAGGATACACTATGTCTACTGCCAGTTTGACAAGTGATTATGAAATCAAGGAATATGAGAGCAATGATAAAGAAAGGAATGATATTCTAAGTGGCCTCTCTGATTATGAAGTTGGAAAGGTGATAAGTCTGAAATCTGCTAAAGAAGTCTGGACAAAGCTAGAGAGCATTTATGAAGGATATGATAAGGTCAAACAAGCAAAGATGCAAAACTACAAAGCCAAATTTGAAACCCTAAGGATGTATGAAGATGAAGATACTACTGCCTACATGCTTGGAGTTGATGAAGTTTTCAATACCATAAATGGTCTTGGTGGTAAGCTAGAAGAAAGTGACTTTGTGAAAAAGGTACTAAGAACTCTTTTAAAAACTTATAGTTCTAAACTTTTTGCTATTGAGGAAGCTCATAACTTGGATAATTATTATAGATTTGAGATGTTTGGTGCTTTTTAATTTCTTATGAATTGAAGAGTTTGGTCAAAATGCTACAAAGAAAGAAAATGTTTTTAAATTTTGTATAGCAAAGAAGAATGATGAATCAGATCTAGATGATCTTGATGAAGTGGAAGCGAATTTTATGACAATGAAAAAGGGTATTGGAAAATACAGAGGTAAGTTACCCTTTAAATATTTCAATTAAATGGAAATATACATCATCAAATGCTTCTAAATTTCCAATCAAATTTGCAAATGACAAACCTAAGGATCATAAAGGAAAAAATTTCAAGAAGACTTATTATGTTGAAAGAGACAATGGTGTATCTAATGATGAAGAATCTGACTATCCTGATGAGGATAATGATGAATTCTTGTTCATGGCTCTAAAATTTGGAACTAATTCTACTAATCTTGAAAAATATATGTGAAGAAAAGTGCTCTAGTAATAGGTAATAATATTGAAGGAACTATGTTAACTTCTTTTCATGCAAGAGAAGAAAGGATTTATTAGATCATTGATAATGGATTCTCAAATCATATGGTAGGTGATAAGAGCAATTTTTTTAAACTTCAAAGGTATGATGGTGGTCTTGTTAAGTTTGGTGATGATACATCTACTAAGATTTGTGGAAAATGTTCAATTAGTTTTGATGGAAAGAATAGTACAGATGATGTTCTTTATGTCAAAGGTCTCCAACATAATCTTCTAAGTGTAGGGCATATGTGTAGCAAAGGATATAATCTTGTGTTTCAAGATGGTGGTTATGAAATCAAAAAAGAAAGCTCCGGTACTTGGGTTGTTGATGGAACAATGATAGAAAGTAATGTTTATCAACTCAAAGGTAGTGGTGATAAATTATGTCTCAAATCAATGAAAGTTGCTTATGGCATAGAAGGATGGGTCACATCAATTTTGATAGCCTAGTAAAGATCAGTTCTACTGATTTTGTGAGAGGTTTGTCAAAGATTACAAAGTCTATCAATGCAATCTACAAAGAATGTCAAGTGGGAAAGCAAATAAAGAAGAGGTTCAAAACAAAGGAATATTCTACCACGGGTCCTTTGGAGTTGGTGCATACAAACTTGTGTGGACCTACTAGAATAAGAAGCTCATATGGTGACAAGTATTTCATGTGCTATTGATTTATGATTATTCTAGAATGACTTGGGTGACATTTCTTAAATAAAAATCAAAAGCTCTAGATAAGTTAAAAGCATTTAAATATATGGTTGAGAATTAAATGGATGTTAAATCAAGTGCTTAAGGTCTAGTAGAGGTGGTGAGTTCACTTCCAATGATTTTAACAGTTTTTGTTAAGATTGTGGAATAAAGAGATATTTTTCAGCTCCTAGGACTCCTCAACAAAATGGAGATGTGGAGAGGAAGAATAGAACAGTTCAAGAAACTGCTAGGACAATGATGAAGGAAGCAAAACTATCGAATGTCTACATTCACAAAGGTCAAGAAAGAGTGAACAGTTCAAAGACTCCCTATGATTTATGGTATGGTAAGCCTCCTACTGTAAAGTATTTTAGAGTTTTTGAAAGCAAATTCTATATCAAAAGTGATGAAGAAAACTTATAAAATTTTAATGAAAGATTTGATGAAGGAATATTCCTTGGATACTCTACAAGAATCAAATCTTATCAGTGCTATAATAAAAGTCTAGAGAATATTGTTGGAAGTGCAAGTGTTAAGGTGGATGAAGAACCACTACAGTGTTTAGAAAGATATGAATCTAATGAATCCCCTTGCAATGAAGAAGAAAAGGATGAAGAGAAAGAAAAAGAGATGATGGATGAAGAGGAAGAAGCTCCAAAAAATATCCCTAAGACTCCTAAGTATGTGTAAAAGAATCATTCTGAAGATCAGATCATTGGAGATAAGAGAAAAGGTGTGTTGACAAGGCTTGAAAATTTGCTATGACAGAGGAACAAGTAAATTTTTGTTTACTTTTCGAGGTGGAACCTAAATCATTGAGTGAGTCATGCAAAGATGAAAATTGGATCAAGGCTATGATAGAGGAATTCGAATAGATTGAGAAGAATCAGACTTGGGAATTTGTCCCAAGACCTACAAATAAGAATGTGATAGGAACTAAGTGGGTTTTCATGAACAAATTGAATAAGGATGGAGAACTTGTCGGAAACAAGGCTAGAATTGTGTGTAAGAGCTACTCACAAGTAGAAGGAATAGATTTTGAGGAGAAATTTACTCTGGTGGCAAGGATGGAAGCCATTAGAATTTTTTGGATTTTGTAGCACATAAAAACTTCAAAGTATATCAGATGGATGTAAAGTCCACATTCTTGAAAGGTGAGTTGGAAGAAGAGGTATACATTGAACAACCAAAGGGTTTTCAATTGTTAGAAGATGTTGATATGGTCTGTAGGTTGAAGAAGGCATTGTATGGACTCAAGAAATCTCCTATAGCTTGGTATGCAAGGTTATATAAGTATTTGTTGTAGCAAGGATTCAGGAAAGGTACTCGAGATAGAAATCTTTACTTCAAAGTTGAAGGAGAACAAAACTCGATTATGGTAGTGTATGTGGATGAAATTATCTTTCGAGGAAATGAAGGTATGTGCCAAAAATTTTCAAAGGAAATGCAAAAAGAGTTAGAGATGTCAATGTGTGGGGAGATTAATTTCTCCCTTGGATTACAAATTAGTCAATCAAAAAAATCTATTTTCATTTAATAATCAAAATATCTTAAAGAAATATTCAAGAATTTTGGATGGAGGATTCTAAACCAATGTGCACCCCCATGGTTATTGGTTGTAAGTTGAACAAAAATGATGAATCTCCTAAGGTTGATCAGAGAAAATATAGATCAATGATTGGTGGATTGCTATACCTAACTGCTACTAGACCAGATACCATGGATTCAGTTTGTCTTGTAGCTAGGTTTCAAGAAGATCCTAGAGAATCTAATGTTGCAATAGTGAAGAGGATATTTAGATACTTGAAGGGCACTCTGGACTTTGGTTTGTGGTATCCTAGGGATATTGATTTCTCTTGGAGTGTATGCACAGATGCAAATTGGGCAGGTTGTATAGATGATAGAAGAAGTACAAGTGGTGGTGCTTTCTTTCTTGGAAGGAGATTCATTTCATGGTTGAGTAAGAAGCAAGATTCATTGTCATTATCTACTATAGAGGTAGAATATATTGCAATAACATCATGATGAACACAGGTGTTATGGATGAAGAAAATATTGAAGGATATCAGAGTATCATATGATGAACCTATTTCTATCTTATGTCATAATACAAGTGCTATCAATATCTCAAATAACCTAGTAATGCATTCAAGAATAAAACATATCTCTATTCGGTATCACTTTCTAAGAGAGAAGGTTGTAGATATGAGGTGAAGCTAGAATATGTGCCTAAAAAAGATCAAATTGCAGATATCTTTACAAAGGCTCTTCCAAAATATACTTTTGAGTATCTCTAATAGAAGTTAGGGGTTATTACCCCTTCTTTTAACTAGATGTATGAGTTGGTGCATCTGTCCAAGAAGAATTTCAAGATATATTCTTGGTTCTAGACTTATGTTGAAGTCTACCTCTTAGGGGGGAGTAGGTAGTCGTGTTGTTAGTCTGTGCAGTCAGATGGACCATATATTGTGCCCCTAAAAGAGAGTGAAAAAAAGTGAGTGTAGTGAAGAGAGAGTGCAATTTATTTTTGGTGTTGTAAGTAGTGTCAAAGTGGTGTATGCAGATGTCAAAGAGGGAGAACAAGAAAGAAAAAATTCTATGCAGATGATGTGTGAAAGGTGCACAGGTGTTGTCCTTTGTTGTTAAAGGGGGAGAACAAGAGAGTTCAATGCAAGAAAAAGATTTGGATGAGTTTATGGCCCTTTTCCATTGATGAGAAAGGGGGAGAGAGTTATATTGGTTGAAAAACCATAGGTCATAGGAGTATTGCAAGATAGAGAACTAGATTAGCTTGGGAAAGAGCTAGTTGAATATGGTCTAAAGACCACGGGGGGAGTGTTGCTTGTTGCAGATTTTTTGTTGGTTTCTTTTTTTGTTGATGGTTTTTTTAGAGAGTTAGTGTTTCCATCAATGACAAAGGGATTATTGTTGCAAGTATGATTCTAGTGTTATCATTGATGTCAACATTTGCTAGTTTTTTCATTGATGTAAACTATATGGAGATTGTGTGTTGGAGTTGTTGGAAGGATGTTGGTGTCATCATAGTTGGGGAGATTGTTGGAGGCTACTGATGCTAGTATGGATGTGTTGTAATTTGATAAGAAGGTGTTGTGGTGATTTCATTAGTGTGTTCATTGATTTCTTGATGGATAAGTTTTTTGGTTGCAGTAAGTTCACTTGGTTTCCAAGTGCGTTTGAGAATTTGAATACAAGAGTGTGCAGTGTGATAAAGGTGTGTTTGGTGTTGTGCTCCATATTTATTCATGGTTAAAGATATGCTTGTTCAATTTGGATATGATTATCAGAGGTTCTATATCTAGAGCTTTAGGTTCTTGATCATTCTGCTATGAAATTTGTGTTTGACAGTTTATCGGTCTGTGTAGAAGGTTGTCTAGGAGAAATGAGATTGCTTCACATTTATTTGCAATGAAGTTTCTTGTCTTGTAGATTTAGTAATTTTCTTATATTATCTATGACTTCCTTCCCTTGAGGTTTCAAGTGTTGAGGTCTTTCTTAAGGCTGGTTAGTGAGTTTTGTTTTGTGGTAGTGTATTTGGTTGCACAAAATAATGGTGATCTCAACTTTAGGTGGTTGTGGTAGAGTTGCAAAATATTTTGATGATGCTATAATATTTTGAGATGTTGAGTGGATGTTGTGAAGTGTTTTTGTATGGCCTTCATGACCTCGAGAAGCATGTATTTGGTCGCCTGTAGTGTTAGTTTAGGTTTGGCTGACCTGGCATGCTAGCTCTATTTATGGAGGTACCTCATGGATTTTGAATGTGTTGAGCAGCATGGTGATGTGGATTTGGATCCTAGTTAACCCTTTATGTGGTCATCTATCACTTCTTTCCACCATAGAGGTGTTTGGCAGGGATAACTTTAGTGGCGAATCTTCGCCAATTGGCGAATTCCAGGAATTGGGCAAATCGAATTTGGCGAATTCTAGGTATCCAACAAGGTGTTCAAATCACCTGGGTTTCACGTACTATCGGTCCAATGCATGTCCATTCGCCAACGGTTTTTTCTTACGAGGCATGTTTAGGCAATAAATTCGCTATAACAGACTACACATTTCCAATGGACCGATCAATATATTTGCCTGTAATCCCGAGGAGCATGTCATAAAACACCAACATATTCACCAATAATATTAAGACAACATTATATGAGGACCCATTTTGCCAATTAAATTTTACAAATAGTTGCTTATGAAGACCCATTCGCCAATTAAAATTTAAAAATAGTTGCTTATGAGGACCTATTTCACCTTGAAAATTTCAAGGTATCATTGTATAAGCACGCAGGATTAGCCAAATTTTTAACATACCATTTCAAAATCCTGCGGAATTCGCCAAATATGGATTGATATAAATACAATTGAAATTGTTATTTGTTGTTACACATTTTGTTCAGTACTAAGGTTCTACTTCTCAATTCAGAAGTCAGCGAAACCCAAAAACGTAGACTCAAAGGTGAGTGATCATTTCTTCATACTGTTATTAGTTATTAGACTATTAGTTATAATAATAAGATTTCTTTATCTGTTTTCCATTCTTGCTTTAGTCTTAAACATAATTTTAAGTAGGGAATGGGATCTATATTCTCTGTCGGTATGTCCTTCTTAAACAAGAAGACATTTTTTTCCATCTTTTATTCGAAGTGAGATCAATATGTCGAGCAACAAGGGTAAGACTCCTAAGCAGGCGGGTAATGAAGAGACTAGGAGGGCATCAAAACGCCCAAAACAGGGAGGTACCATACAGTCTTACTTTGGAATTGGCAAAGCTTCTAATCCATTAGATCAAGGTGGAGCTACACCATCAACTCTTCCACCAAATATTATTGAAGATGGAGATACATCATCAACTCTTCCACCACAGGAAGGTCAAGGTGAGATTGTCATTGTGTTAAATCAAAATGTATCAAATGAGGATGGAAATACCGCAAAAGATGTTCCAAGGGATACCTTGGATAGCCAGAATGAGATAATCGACTTGGATGAGGATGATGTTGGTATCAAGAAAAGAAAAGGCAAAGCAAAATTGGGGCGCGAGTGGGAAATGACAAGGAATTTTCAAATTGGTTGGTTGTCGAAGTACGCATTCCTTGAACCAGTGGGGGTATCAAACGAAAATGATATTGAAAGGGCAACATAGGTTAGATGTAAGATTTGTAGTTGTAAATGTAGAAGAGACAAGACGATGTAGCTAAAGCTTGACACTATAGAAAAACATATCAGCAAAGTTTATGAAAAATAAATCATAGACGGAAAGGAACAATTAGTCATACGATGGAAATCAAAGGAAGAATTTCTTCATGTTAAGTATGCAACAGATTATGGAGATCATAACCATAGAATGTCGAAGATTAAAAAATGTGAAGGTACACTTGAGGCTCATTTTGGAAAAGCCATGGCAGCAGCAAATCTGTCAAAAACTATTCAGATGAGTGTTGTTTTTCATATTTTGTCCAGGGGGCATCCTATGACAAACTACCCAAAATATTTTGATTTATTATCTTATTTGAGTGATCCCCACTTTCCCTTCTCACATTGGTTAGTAAACTCTGGATGGGAATGGGCGAACTATCTTGCTACAGTGGAAAAGCAAGATTTAAAGGAGAAATTAAAAGAGTCAAATTTCATTGCATTATCTTTAGATGAAGTTACTGCGGTAGACAATACTTCCTGGGTTTGTATGCATTTGTATATTGTAGAACAACATGTTCGCCAAGCTCATCTTCTTTGTGTTCGTAAAATGAAGGACAGTTCAACATCGCAAAATCTATTTGAACTAGTCAAGAAATCTTTGAATGAAATTGTACGTTTGGATGAGTTGACAATTGCCAAAAAGTTGGTGTGTGTAGGAGCTAATGGAGCTGTAGTAATGCAAGGTCAAAGGAGCGGTCTTTGCACAAAGTTACAAACTACTTGTGCACCATACATGCTTAGCATTCACTGCATGGCCCACAGAATGAATTTAGCATTTAAAATTGTAAGCAAGTTTCCAACAGTATCAAAAGTTGAAAATCTAGTTCGCGAGATCCACGCATACTTCTGTCGAAGTCCCAAATGTTTCCTTGAATTTCAATTTTTTTTTGAGGGAATAACACCTGAAAACAAGCTTCTCAAGGATGTCGATACCAGATGGATCTCCCTGCATGGACCAGCACAACGAGTTCTTTCAAAATATATCACAACACAGTAGACAAAGCTCCTGAACTCTTACATAGGTTAAGCAGTATAGAGACACTCTTGACTTAGCTAGTCTTCTCCCCATGCTGGATGAGATGAACAATCTTGTGAAGAAAGCCCAAGATAGAACTATGTATATTTATGAATATGCCAATCTATGTAAACTTACATGCTTGGCCCTCGATCATCTATATCTAGATCTAACACAAGAAGGCGCAAATTATTTGATGTGGCAGAAAATTACTGATTTGAATAATCTTGATAATTATTTACAGTTTAATGCAAGCAGACACTTATGTATTTGTGTATGTGCATATGAGATACCAATGTACCATTGTAAGATAGCCAGGTGCTCTAGAAAAGAAGTACCTATTAACGAGGAAGATTTTAACAACATTGTTAAATCTATTAGTGATAATTTGAAGGAAATTGCAAAATCTCTTTCCTTAGAAATTCGTGAAAGATTCCCTCAACATGAAATACTTGAAGCCATGGGTATTGTGTATCCTCAATTTTGGGTAAACCGAGATAACCCAAAATATTTTCATGATCAAGTAAAAATCATGATCGAACAATTTTCAAAAAAGGTAACATATAATGAGCAGGCAATAGAAGGAATTTTAAATGAAAATAATCTTAGAAAGCAATGTCGAAGTTTTGCAATAGCTATGAGGGACCAGTCTGATTCCATGGGCAAGGAGAAGGCCTTTCAACCGGGATCAATAAAAAAGGTTTGGACAAGCTTAGGTCAGAGTGAAATATTGCGTGGTTCGATGTTAGAATATTTCAAACTTGTTGATTTATGTCAAACAATGATATTGGGGTCGGTGGAGGATGAGAGAGTTTTCAGTACATTGGGGTTTTTGAAATCAAAGTTAAGAAACAAACTAGACAAGAATTTGGAAAATTGCTTGAGGATGAAAGGAACTGTGTATAATGTCAAAATATTTCCTTTTGAAAGGGCACTCACAATCTGGAGGTCCACATGTGAAAGAAGAGGGGCCCGGTTGTGCAACACAGGCTCTCCAATTCCAGGAGCCGTCGGTACTGGTGGTGGTAATAGTGGCAATGGCAGTGGGCCTGGGATAGATCAAGATGACAGTGATATTGAAATTGACACAAATCAAACAATGAATGTTGATTTTGAGACACAAGCCTAACAAAGTGCAGAGCAGTCTCTGAATCAAGATGGCTCTTTTACTTTATCAGAAGATGAGCATCGGTTTGAGGACCCTAACTCCATTTCGGAAATGGAAGAGAATTAGCAGGTTTTAGGTATTTTTACTGCACTTCTTGAATCAGTTTCCATTGTTCCAAAGTCCAAACTGTAGCTAATGATATTTTATATTCTATTAAATGAAAATTGTGAATCATTGCACTTCAGGTTCATGATATCTTATAATCTTATTTTATATTGCACTCAAGCACTACATGAATCATATTCCAAACAGTAGTTGATGATTTTTTATACTGTATTCAAATAAATTGTGAATCATTGCACTTCAAGTTCAGGATATTTTATATTGCACTCCAAGTCTCCATGATATTTTATATTATATTGTACTTCATGAATCATATTAGGATTTTTAGTCAAAGAATAACATAAGCTAACAGACTAATAATTCAACATCCATAACTTAGAAATGAACAAAATAACCCTTGATCATTTTATTAAAAATAATGATATGTTTATACAATGGAGAGACATGAGTTCGAAATGAGTAATTTCCATTCAGATGCTAGTACTGTCTTGAAATATCAAACTCTAATGAGTTTAAAACCTACTACAGAATGACACAAAATCTAAAACAACATTTTCACTAAAACAATAGGCCCTTTACAATTCGCTTTGCAGCTTTACTTAGACTCAACCTAAAATTATCCAGCTTGCTAACCTATATATCTGGCCTTGAAATCCTTCTTATAGAGAATGAAGGAGAAAACAAGCATTGGGCCAGAAATACACTTGTCACTGGTCACTTGGACCCCCCTATGATATTTCAAAAATTTGTTACAACAACTGAGTCCCATGAGAATCTTCTTTTTTTTCCCATCCGCTAGAAAATGGCTGATGCACTGGCCAACCGCCAAACCTCAAGAAACTTGCACCAAAAGCGGCCCAAAACTGTCATCAAGACACAACCAAAATCTGTTATAATTTTGTGGTAAAATAGAATGAAGGAAAATTACTTAATGTCAATCGAATTGAGCCAAAAAATGTCTCATCCGCCATTAAAGCTCACTTGCATGTCGCGCTAAAGGCTCCAAGTTTCCAATTGCATTTGATGCGAATTCAAATCCTAATCGTCGATCCTTCACTTTCATCAGAGCATCGAATGACTGCCTTCAAAAAGGCTAATGTAATCTCCATCTTAGCACGAAGGGCCCACCACACTATGCATCGCCAAAGGAATACACGTGGCGCTCGCCTGTGATATCGCAATCAATAAAAACCTCGCATATTCCAATCACGCAATGGCGAGCAACCGTTGATCTCTGTCATCGGCAATCGTGTTCATTCATAACAGTCACCGTTGTTGAACATAACCGTCAAGCAACTTTTCATCAAGATTATAACACCTCCGTTGATTTTGAGCACGTGCATCTCGCAGCCGCTTTAGTAATCTGCCATATAATGTATATCTTTGGGCTGGGTCTTTTCTAACATTACCTTTTTGAGGGTGGTTTCAAAACAACTTATGTCCCATTGAATCGTCTAGGTCGAGCCCCTTTTAATAAAAATGCTAAATATTTTGCCAGACCTTTTATTTCTCAAGTTTGGGTCAGATCATGCCCTGTGTTTTAGAACAACTTTGAGCCATCGTTTGTCGTTGTCCTAGGCGGTGTACCCTTCCCCTCTTTTATTTTAAGTAATTGTATTATTTTGCATGGGTTATTTTTAGTGACCATTGATCTCCCTACGGTTGATCTTGACCGTTCCCCACGATCTCGCGATGACATCACCGCTGGTTGCTTGGTGATTGCTATATCATGGGCGGGCACCACGTGTCCCAAGTTGTCGATGCTGAAAAGGAGTAAATAAAGTGCTTAATATTTGTATCAAACTTTAGTATGTTATAGAGTGGGTTACTGAACTAGATGTGAGATGCACGTGCTCGAGATCGACGACGCTGTTTTAACCTTGATGAAAAGTTGCTCGAAGGATAGGTTTTGGTGTTGCTCACTATTGTGAGTGATCATGATCGCCGATGGAGGGAATCAACGGTTTCCCACCATCACATGATCCTAAAGTGAAGGGTGTTTAGTGATTGCGATATCACGGGTGGATGCCACGTGTATTCCTTTGGCGCTGTGTATTATGGTGGGCCCTTGATAATGACATGGAGATGTTGTCAGCCTTTTGAAGATGGCCATCTGATCATTGATGATCTGACAGGAACAAGAGATCGACGACGAGGATTTAAATTTGCATCAAATACAATTGAAGTCATTGGCGCGGCATGCAAGTGAGCTTTAATGGCAGATGGGATGTCTACTGGCCATTTTTCATCGGCTTTAAGTAGTTAATTCCATTCTATCTTCACCACAAAGGCATTCAAATGTTTTTGAAGCGGTCCAGGACTCCAGAGCCAGAGATTGAGTTTCTCAAGCAATTACAACGAGGTTCAAATGGTTTTCTGCAAGGCACGAAATCCCATGAGTTACCTTTTATTCCACGGTTTATGTTTGAATGTGTTTTTTGTAGAGGGTTGTATTGTGTTGGTCAGCGGTCTTGTTGATTAAGACTGTAAGGTTACTAGTTCTTTTGAATTGTGGGAAATTGCAAAGTTCTGGTGTAATTTCATTTTGGGTAGCCCTAGTTTGTTCAAGAATTTGATTTTAGGAGAAACCCTAGTTGTTCGAAATGGCGCCATCAAAGCAGCATTCTGGCCATATTGATTAATTACAAAGGAATTTATACGATGATTTCCTAGATCAATTCCCGCTATCAACGAACGACAAGAAGAGGGGTTTGGTTTTAATGAATGGGAAAGCCTTAGGCGAGGGACTAAGGTGTAAAACCTATAATATTGCAAATGCTAGGGTCCAAATGATGGGCCTAGAAATGTTTAGGAGATGGTATGGTCAGCAAAATGTGCCTCATTCTTTCTGTAATGGTTGGAGGTACGATATGGGGAAACTAGTTGTACCAAATGTATTTCCTGATATTGACCTACTCAGAGCAGTGGCAGCACGATATGATCCTGTTACAAGGATTATCAAGGATAATGATGGTGGGGTTCTACTGAATATAAATGCAGATGAGATTCGGTAGGTTTTCAATTTGAGTGAATATAGCCCATTCTTATTCCAAGTAGATTTTGAGGAAATGAAGCAGGAATATTCCAGGTCATAGCCTCTTTTCAGATCAAAATTGCTTCCTCCTCATTTAGCAAAGGCAGGAAGTTCAACGATTCACATCAGCCCAACTAATCAGGAGCCTTTCAGGTTGAGCTGTTTTGTTGATCACTTCTTGGAAACATTTTATTCACTTTGCCAGATTTTAGGTTTCGACCCTAATACTATGATGCTCATTGCTTATATGTTTATGGGGGCTTAGATTCAGCATCCCAATTTTTCTGTAGTGTACGACTATGCATCTTTTCTTGCTAAAAAGATACATGAGGGTTTGTTGAAGTTGCATATGGGGGACACTGGTACTCCTTTCTTTTGGTACTCCCTATTAATGCATATGTTCTTGTACAAGAATGCCGACTTCTTCTTAGAGAAAATGGAGTTGAGGCAAGAAGTGAATGGAGAAAGATTACCAGTACAGGTTTGGAGTGCAGATTTGTCTTGCAACAGGGGAGGTGCTAGCTTTGTGCAATTTGATAACTGTTTTGCTTCCAAACTTAGAGCTAGATTGGTGGTAAATGTGCCAAGGGTCCCTGAGGATTTGCATGATTTCCTCTGACCCAAAGTGAGGAAGCCTGATTTGAAGGTGTGCCACAATTGGGGTGACATCATCTTATACCCCGTAAGCACTGTCCTAAGGGTTTATGGTTTCCAGGGAGCTCCTCACATTCTCCCATATAATGTACCATCAAGGATGGGATTTGATGAGGTCATGTGGCAACTAGGTTGCATTCATGAGGATAATTTGATAGGGAAAGGAAAAGGGACTTTGTTCCATGATTATACTGTTGTTTCAGATTTTGTCTTTTCCAAGGGAGGATGGGTCCACTTTGGAAGATTTTTTGATGATTATCATTTGAAGAGTGGATCTAAGAGGCGGCATGACCCCAAGGGATTCTTTGCCCTATTCAGGTAACGAATTAAAGGTGGCAATTTTTCACATGTTTTCAATTTTCCTGAGGATCTAATCAGAAATGAGTTTGATTTGAGTAGGCAGGAATTGAATAAAGAGAAATGATTGCCTATGAGAAACTACTGGCTATGGTACATAAAATGGATCCAAAATATGATCCACTGATGGAGCTCACTCAATTTCACAAAAGAATAGATTTCTTAATGAATAACTTCAAAGATATCATGAGCACCTTGAAAACCAAGAAAGTCAATTTGGAAGTGGACTTGGGAATTCAGAGACCAGAGGCGAGACCTGAAGAAACAAGCCCAACTTATCAGCCACCAAAGGACATGCCTCTATACAAGAGGAAGAGAGATGATAGCAGTGATGAGGAGGTAGGAGATAAAAGGGGAAAGCAAATAATGCAAGCATCATCACAACCGGGCCAAGGGATCAGGAAACCTAGAGGGATAAGGATTGTGGACCTAGATTCACCACTGAGAAATGATCTTGTAGAGTTACTATCAGAGCCAAGCCTAAAGAGGCAAAGGGTTGAGGAAACACAAGAGGCTCTGATGGATGAAATAATTATAATTGATCAAGACATGCAGGTTGGTATCCCTTCTCCTCCTAGATCAACACAATTGGTGTTAATTGATATGGATATAAAGGGGCAGTGTGTATAGGATGCCAGGATGGAGGCCTGCATGGCATTCTTGGATGATGATGCCTTCGTGAAGAATACTGTATTTTTGTAGTTAATTTGGAGAATGAAATTAGAGGAATATCAGGATAAATGCAAGAGAAGGAGAGATTCAAGACCTGATAGGTCTGAACAGGAGAATGATGATGAAGTTAAGGCTGAACTAATGGAGGAATTCAAGAGAATTACTCCTAAGGAAGGAAGGAGACTTGTGACTCAGGTTGTTGTCTTACTACTACATGAATGGGACATGGCTGATGTTGTAGCATTCAATGCTATCCTGCAGTCCAAGCATCCTGTGCAAAATAGTGAGGAAGAGGTTAAGGCAGCTTTGCAAGACTCTGCTTTTAGTGAGGAATATGAAACTTTGGCCATATGGGCATTGGCACCCCAGGGTAGAAAATCAAATATGGCTGATATTGGCCCAAGTCTAAGGGGAGGGCTCATCATCAAGAGAGCTTCTGAAACCTCAACAACAAAAGCCACGAGCTTGACATTGAATGTGGCCAAATTGGCCCAAAAGATAGCTGAAAGGGAGGAAGCTGTAAAGAAGAGTCTGATAGAAATACAACGTAATAATTGGGGAATATAGTAGAATACAACAGAGGAATGTTGAGTTGCAGTTTGAAGTTGATAGACTAAAATATGGGTAGGTAGGAGAATCCTCCAGTGCCCCTGGTATCAAAGCACTACCCACTACTTCAGGGTCAGTTCCCTTAATATACCAAACATTTCTACTCCTAGGTCCCCCATTTGGACACCTGCTCTCAGCCTGCACCAAAGCCAATTGAAGAGGAAGTTGAGTATTCTGTGGATCCTACCAAGAAGCAAATGTTGAATAAAATCACAGAATTGTAGGCTGCCCTAAAGGAAAGTGAGGATGATGCAATTGCTAAACACAATGAGGTGGTTGACACCATTTTGAAGCATCTAAATGAGAAGGTTGCCATCTGTACATTCTTTGTATTATTTGTTCTTGGGTGGAATTAAAAACATTAACAGAGATCGGGAAGTAGTTTTGCCTTTGGTTGAGAAGTGGATCCCTCGGGCCATTGATTTAGATGTTATGTTTAAGGCTTCCAAGTTTGATGCAGACAATAGGCCTCAGTCATTGAAGCCTACTCAATTTTTTGTGAAATCATTGAAAGGATTCCAGGCCCTACTTGATGATCTGAGTAGAAAAATTAGAGAACTAGTAAAGAGTTTTGATGACTGGAATGATACTTTTCTACCAAATATAATAGATGCATGGGGAAATATATTGCCATTGCAGTAGTGGAAACATAGAGCAGAAGAGGTTATTGATGCACAAATCAAATTGATTTGTGAGGACTCAGACTATGATTTGCTGGTGAGCAGTATGGATAAAATAATTAATACCAGCATATTCTTAGAGTCTTTTGAGAGAGAGGCTAACCAAGTTGCGGTGAAGTACACACCTTGCAATACTAAGGTGATCGAGGTGGTGAATTTTAATTAGCCAATGATTGAGGAATACCAGAAATGGGTGGACAAGTACTTAATCGAAGAGGAGTAAAACAGTGTCTATTACCGGCAATTAATAACTCAGCGTTTATAGTATAACTAATTATGGTTTTGCTTCCATGACAGATTTTGGCGCAAGTTTTGAGATATAACTAATGCAGCGGCTATTATGTAATGAGTGGAATCAACGGAAAGATGCTCTGGGATTCAGTGGTTTTAATCATATTTTTGAATTGGCACATAGCGATCCAATTGACCAATGACATGTGTAATTTCTGGCCCGATGCTTGTTTTCTCCTTCGTTTTCTATAAGAAAGATTTCAAGGCCAAAAATAGGGGTTGGTAAGTCAGATATTTTGAGGTCGAGTCTAGGTATAGTTGTAGAACAGATTGTAAGAACCAATTATTGCAATATTAATACAATTTAGGTTTGGGGTTATTCGGTAATGGGGTTTTAGGTCTATGAAGATTTGATGTTTCGCAACAATACTAGAATTTGAGTTATGATGTTATATTTCAAGCTCATGTCTCTCCTTTGTATAAACATATCATAATTTTGAATAGTATAATCAAGGATTATGGTGTTCATTTCATTGCTTTGGTTTGTCTATTTTCCATTTTGGATTTAATTCAAGGAATTAATTAAAATGCTTGGATGGAATCATGGATGGATATGTTTGTAAAGGGATTTAGTAAGAAGTATTGGGTTAGGATATGGATTGACACTATTGTAATGCAATATTGCCAAGGATCTTATATGCTATGTATTTGAATCTGTTGTTAAATTTTAAATGTTTGTGAATTTGACTCCCGAGTGGTACATGGCACTGGTTTAAATTGTACGAGTTTGTGAAGTCCTATATGTATGTCTTTACTTAGAGCTTGTTGCCAAATTGCAAATAAAATGACTATCATAAGTTTCGAAATAATGGTGTAATCATCCCATGCTCCAAGTAGTTGATATTATTGGTGAAAGGCCAACTCATTTCAGTATTATCCTATTCTATTGAGCTATTCAATGGGATTATCTATTAATTGTTAATGATTGTAGATTAGGAGAAAAACTTGGTTTACGTTAAAAAACACCAACAAAACCCACCCAAAAAAGGTAACATCCGAATAGATTTTCCCCCAAGGTATTACATACGACATTAGGATTTTCATGAAAACCAAAATAAAAACCCCAACCTTGGGTTCTTTCCCAAACAATATGACACATTGATAGACCAAGACAAGGTCAAGACAAAGAGGAATTCAGAGAGAAAAATTAGAAGTTCCATCATGTTCATCAGTAGTTCAAATGATAAAATAAATAATACAGATAATTGAACATCATCACATTACTGAAGTCTGAATTTGAGATTTTTAATTGAATTTCACATGAAGGAGTACATATTGGCATTGGCAATGCAAAATCTTGCCAATTCCCAAAGACAAGTCTGCACAGAGCTGAGTTGGAACTTGGAAACTCATATTATCAAAGGTTGAAAATAAAAAATCAAGTCACTGTATCACCTTTTCTAGCAACTTCAACTCTTTAGGAGGTGGAATTGCCATTTGTTCTAACTGATGTTGTTTGACTTGAAGTTTTGTTAACATTTCATGATTGTAATTAGAAGTGGAACCTATCTTGAATTCTTCAGACAATTTTGCATTCAAGGTTATTAGTGTTTTGATTGAATCCAAATAGTTCACATCTGGGTTATGAGGAAACTGGTCCAAATCAATCTTCCTTGCACCTTCCATCTTCTTTCTGAAACCATCCTTTCCAATGAATCACTCATTTGTGTCAAAAGCCTCTGGAAAACCAAGCTCTGTGAAGTTCCTTACCTTTTCATCCACCACCTTCATCTTGTCTGCAACCAAATGCAAATATTCCTTTGTTCCACACATTCTCAAACATTTTTTAATGATAGATGACAACTTCATTGAGGTTTCAATCCGATTAGTAATCCCTTTTGATTTCAAATCATTTTCATTGGCTTTGTAGACTATTTGTAGAACTTGATTTGCAGATTTTCTCTAATTCCAACACCTTTTTGTTGTCCACTAAATATTTGTTGAGCTTATTATAATGTTGTTTGATAGCATCAATCAGTTGAAACATGTCACACAAATGATCAAACCTCTGCATTATTTCATCCCAGATCTTTTGTTTCATATGCCTCATTGTATCTCTACAAAATGCAGAAAACTTATTTTGAGAAGTCTTAATTTCTTCTTTTGCTTCCATCAGCTCTGTCTTCAATCTTTCATTTGTTTTTCTCTGTTTCTCCAATTTTTGTTCCCACTGTGCATTTCCATTCGCAATGTTGTCTTAATTTTTATGAAGTGAATTTTTCCTCATCATATTTCTTTTTGCTCTCACCTAGCCTTCGCTTCAGGTCATTCACTTCTCTCTCATTTGATTTATCCTCTTTGCTTGTAGATGTAGAGGCAGATTTTATTATTCTTTTTTCTAATTCATTTCTCTTGTTGTTTGTTGCTTTCCTCTTTGCTTTCTCACTTGCTAGGTCTGCGTGTAGCTTTTCTATTTGGGTCTGCAACCTTTTCTTCTCTTTATCTTTCTTTAGCAATGATGTGTACACCAACTCATTGTTCTTCTTTGATACATTAGTTTTGTCAGTATTTTTCAGGCCAGAAAAACCCAATTGAAAATTGGTTACCTAGTATTCAGATCGATCCATCTGATTTGTTGGTTTGTTTTGAACTGTGGGAACAACAATTGTGTACTCCATGATTTCTTTATTTGTGTCAAATGTGGGTAATACCATGGTTGTTGCATGCTCTAAAGTTATAGCAGATGCACTCTCCTTCATTTGCTTCTTTTCTTTTTTATTCAAGTCTAATTTCTTTTTAAACTCTTCAATGAAAGCATAACCTGGGGAGGCAGGAACAATAGAATGCTTGAATGGAAAAGGAATAGGAGTACTTGCAGTTGCTAATGATGTCCCACCCACACTAACTGGAATTGGGGGAGTGCTTGGAAATAACTCCTTTGTGGTACTGGTGGATCCACTGATAGTGTGACTTGGACTTGTCAAAATCCTTTGCCTCTTTTGATTGCCTTGATCACCTGATGTTTCTGTGGTATATTTTTTTGTTTTCCTCTTAGTATTGTGTGTAATTTGTCATTGTAGCACATGTTGACCACTACTAGTACTACTACCCATACCATTGCCACAAATGGCACTCCCAATCGCACTAAGCTATCCACCAAGGGCATGTCCTAGTTGTGATTGTATCTGACCATGAGGATGATGACTAGAAGCTCTAACAAATTGAGTTTGTCTTGTATCCCCTTAGTCTACTTGTTCACCTCCAAGCCCAAGGCCAGATTTATCAACTGTTTTTCTATGCTCAACACTTGGTATTGTCCAAGGGCCTTGTCCTTTGGACCCCAAAGGACCACCTTCATAACCAATTTTTTCGATTATGGCTGCTCCTGAAGTATATGTTGAAGCATATTCTTCTTTTGCGGCCTCACTTAAACCAGGTTTTTAATTGGCATGAATTTTTTCTTCTTCTTCCCTATCAATATCATCATCAGATTCATCACGTTCATCGAGATGCTCTATATTCCACAATTTTCTAAACTCTTCATCTTCTTCGTTAGCATCATACTCTACAAGAGCTCTTGGATCACCTAGGTCCTTCCTCATACACCAAAAGGCAATAATTTTTTATCGTGACCAATTTTTATCTATAAGTTCCTTCTCTAGAGAACCTGGAATTTTTTATCTACTAGATGGTTTATCACTTTTTTCATAAAAATTGTTGTATGTCCTGATTGTCTTTCTGTGCAATGCCATAATTTCTGCTGACAATTGTTCAAAAGAAATACCATTCTCAGCAACACTTTTCTCCATTGCTATTTTGACCTCATCCCAAGAATCCTTGTTTCTCAAGTTTTCAAGCAAGGGTTTACTTTGATGTTGAATTCTATTTGCAACATTCCTATTGGACACAATCATTGATTTAATGATGTCACATGGATCATACTGCCAGTGACAGATAGCATCAAATGCAAAAAAATTCAAAAGATTATGTGCCACACTAAATGCTTTTCTCTCGAATGTGAACCCTCCACATGAAAAAGGTAAAGAAGGAAATAAGGTCTTCTTTTGCTGACTGAGAAAGTGTAGTTCATCAGCACTCTGCACTTTCCTTACATATTCCAATACAAAAACCCTTTCTGTCACATGTATTGGAAGTTTGTATCGTTGTACTCTCGATCCATAAAATCTTAGCACAGTATATTCTTCCATTAAGTACCAATCAGCCAATTATATTTATTTTCCTAGTTGCATGCAATTTCTACATGACATAGGCAATCTAGGCATTAGATTATTTGTAATTACTTAATGCAATGGAGCCAAAAATTAGTCTACAAAATGACTATAGTTCCTTTGAGAATCATGCATCCTTATCTCAGTGGTCCATTCATATACTAGAGTCATTTTATTTTCCTCTGCATTACTGTAGGGATGAATCTGAAGCTTGTTGGTCTGAAACATTCCTCTAAATTTGAATAGAAAAAGATAGCACAAGTAGGTTGTGAACCTAAATGTCTTCGTGGAACCTGCTTAGATCATTAAAAATTGTTTATGCATGGAATCTATAATGTGTTGAGTATAATTATATCTGACATGTTCATCAGCATAATGGATATTATATACCATTTCAAGGAGGCTTGCACCCACTTCCAAATTGCTATCCAGACCAAGGCAAAATGCTAGCATGAAAATAGTTTCCTGAACCCATGGTTTAAAAAAATCCAAATTATAAGGAGGCTTATCATTACCTTTCAATTTGTTTCTATCCTTAACTATTTGGTTTAAGAAATCATTTTTCAGCCTTTCTTCCACTGCTTCATAATCACTAGAAAACTTTTCTAGGTCAATGTGATGGTTTCCAAATTCTTCGGCTGTAAACCCCAACAATTTTCCAAGTTCTTCTGCATTAATGGATAACAATTCTTCTTGGTTAACTTTATTAACAATTGCTCTTTTCTTATCATCATAATTTTCAGCACAGACCATGATAAATTCTGGGCAAGGGAAAACTTCATGTAACATCATCTGCCCTAATCCAGTTACCCATGGTGCACTGATACTATCAAATTTTGTTTGCTTTGCAGCCTTATTCTGAGATGAAAATCTAAGTTCTAAGGTACGCCTACCATAGATTTTAGGATCATAAATATCATGGTACCCATCAGTGAAACCTGGGGTTTTAAGCAATTCTGCATAATGTATTTTTTTATCGTACATTGCTCTAGTGGTACTGGTGGTAGACATGCTTGTACAAATGTGAAGTTGTGAAATTTGAATTCCCTAAAACCAAACTTCAAACTTCAACCAAATAAGATTTTAAGAAATGTCAAACGATAAAACGTAGCCGCATGAATTCTTTCACTAACCCAGTTTCTGAGTCCCAACGCTTGAAAACTGGAATGACGTTGTTGGAAGTAGAACTATGGAATCCAAATTCAAAACAAGGTGGTGTACTGCAATGGCCAATGAATAATCTGAAGATTGAAGACTTTAAAAATCACTGTACAATTTCAAAGTGCAAAGTGTTTTAAATTCTTTTTTATCTCGTAATTGGAACGTTAAAGTGAATGACACGTCTTAGGAGTTAGGTCTACAAGACTACAAGTTGAAAATTCTTAACCGTTGATCTTTCTAAATCTAACAGTTATAGGGTGATTCCAGAGGTTTAAGTTGGGAATCCCATCGCTCTGTGCATTTCATTACGGAATGCAAGTACAACCATACATCAAATGTTCATCCAACGGTTGAAACTTGAGTAATTTATGATATTAACTTTAAAGTTTAAAAATAAACATTAATCACTTGACAGTTGACACTTAGCAGTACAAAGTGCTTTAAATGCTTTGTTTCTCGAAATTGGAACATTAAAGTGAATGACACGTCTTACATCTACAAGTTGCAAATTCTTCACCGTTGATCTTTCTAAATCTAACGGTTATAGGGTGATTTCGGAGGTTTAAGTTAGGAAGCCCATCTCTCTGTGCATGTCATTATGGAATGCAACTACAACCATACATCAAATGTTCATCCAACGGTTGAAACTTGAGTAATTTATGATATTAACTTTAAAAATAAACATTAATCACTTGACAGTTGACAACAGGCCTAGAATTTGATGGTCTATTAAATATTTGACCATTTTTCAATTTTAGACCGTATATTATAGCCATAAAATTTATTAGACCATATAGTTTGACTTGCTATATTTTTATTAAACCGTAAAAAATTATTATATAGTATTTTAATTTATAATATATATCATTTTATCATTTTTATTATAAAAAGAAAATAGAATATAACTTTTTTGAATATTTTTAATATGAATTTAGAAACTTTTGACTTTTTTATAATATTAATAGCTATCATTTTTTATATTAATATATGTGATTTATAATATTATTATAAAAATATATATTAATTTAGAATCTTTTCAAAATAAAACATAATTATTTTTAATTTTTAGAATATATTTAACAAGATTTATTTTTAATACGATTTTAGAAACTTTTGGTAATTGTTAATTATAACAGTAGATTTTTATATTTATCACTAATAATTATCATTGTTTTCTAATTTTTCAAGATATTCCATTTATAAAAGATTTTATATAGAAATTCCTAAATTAAACAATTTTTTTGATAGGCATTTAAATGACCAAACCGTCATAAAATTTTCATATTGATTGTTTGCTATTGTCATAATCTTAATCGTTGATCTTTCTAAATCTAACGGTTATAGGGTAATTCTGGAGGTTTAAATTGGGAAGGCCATCACTCTGTTCATTTCATTACGGAATGTAACTACAACCATACATCAAATGTTCATCCAACGGTTGAACTTGAAACTTGAGTAACCATGAATTCTCAAGTGCATATTGCATAGAGTATATTACTTAATTTCTCAAAAGAAAAAAAATTGATTTGAATATATTAAATTATTAATAGACATTGAAGTTCTGAACTCATAAAACAACTCTTTACTCTTAAACGTAAATGAATAACAAAGATTCAAGGAATCAAGATTCAAGAATAACACAACACAACCATTTATTTTATTGCAACTGAATTTCAATGTCACATTATTACATATCTTTTTACAGACGAGTAGCACTATAGCTCCTGTTTTGTATAAATAACATATGTCAGTGTGTCACTTTAGTACTTTACATAGACAAAATTTAATAATTTATTCCAAGTTGTTGCTTGTTACAAACTTACAATGGATTACAAATTGATTCCAATTTCCAAGCTTTGCTGCTGAAAACTTACTACACATCTTTCTCTAAAAATAAATTTGGCTCTGAAAATAAATTCATGATTCCAAGTTTCTACTGGTGGATTTGCCAACCATGCTAGGGAAAGGGGGTTCCAATCAGTCCTGGGGAAATGGGAGTCGTGAAGATACAAAATGTACTTATCCCCTTCGAGAACCAGAGTCATACAGAAGATGAAATACAAATGTCTCTTTGAAAATAAATGCATGGGGCTTGCCTGGCCAACCATGCTGGGGAAATGGGAGCTGTTAGAATATAGGAGGAGAAGCAAATCTACTCCCATCTTTTACCTATAGCCTCTATGCATTGGGATAGCACTTATCTCCATCAGAGCTCCTCATCCTAGTTCAAAACCCATCCGAAAATTCAGGTTAACCAAATCAACTTCTTTCCAATTCCATCCATTCTGAACTTGAAGGAAATTCATCTTTTACTGATTACTTTGTAACTACATAATTGTAGGTAGGAGAATTTATAGTATCCCCAATACTGCATCATCTTCTTCGTGAATCCTTATTAACCCTAGAAAATAAAAACCCTTATGGCACTATCTACTAATCACTGAATCACTATTCCTATTTATGGGCCACCAGTGCCGCTACTAGCCTGTATAATTAAAATTTCTAATTTGATTGACATCTTGCTATGTGCCAACTTGAACTCTACCTCAAGCTAACAAGCTGTCAAAATCACTCATTCAAAAGATATGAAATCATTACAAATCTTGTTTCATTAAAGCTATGAGTTGTCCAAGAAATTGCTTTGGATGTTCATATCACATATGGCATTAATCACCGCCACTGCCTGCTCTAGCAGTACGACAACCACAATTTCTTCAAAAAGAATGAGAATTTCAATTAAATGAAATGTACAATGTCGAGGCATTGAAAAGACAAAATGAGTGATGAGCGATGAGCCTTGATCTCGCCACATGTCTGCATCTAACGGTTATAGTGCTATTCTGAAGGTTTCAAATCGCAAGTCTAGTGCTTCAGAGATTTACTTCCAGAATGCAACTACATTCGTCCATCGAACATTCAACGAACGACCCCTATGATTTTTCATTGGCATATCTGTTTATTTCGCCAGTAGATTTTTTTAATATTTTGAGATTCTTTTTGATTCGCCAATGAAAATATAGTTTTTTCTTTGAAAAAAGGTTTTAATCGCCAATGGAAAAACAATTCTGGTTTGAAAAACGGTTTTATTCACCAATGAAAAATATTGTATTCTATTAAAACAATTTGCAATTCGCCAAGATTTTCCACGAACTTCCAGGGATTATAAAAGATTCGCCAATTGGGATTTATTTTTTTCTCGTAAAATGAAAAAAATTGCCAATAGAAATAATATTTTTCATCAGGAAGTATATCAGATTCGCCAGGATTTTACACCTGCGCTGAGGGGGGGGTTTCTTAAAGTTATCCCTGGTGTTTGGTGCCAACCTATTTTGGTGTTGCACAATTTTGGTGCATTCGTTTCATTAAGGCCAATCTAATTGAGATTGTTTAGGTCATGGATGGTATATAAATAAGGTAAATTTTTGGAGATGTGTGTGGATCTATATAAGGTGTGTGAAATATGGGAATTTGATTAAGTATGGTGATTTGAGTGCGAGCTTAATTCCTATGACTCTAAAGCAGTGAGTAGAAGGGTCTACATTTTTAGTGTGCTTGAATTTATTAAAAGTAGTGAGCCAAAGGTTATAGATGGCATAAGGTTTTAGTGGTGGATTTCTCTAGTTTCCTTGAGATAGTGAATCTCTTTGTAATAGTCTTCTTCTATCTTCTTTTTTCTTAGTTGTGAGCCACCCAGTAGTGAGCCTTTATTCTTTTTCTAGGAAGTGATACCTTGGTAGTGAGCCTAATTGTATTTGGTGTTGTAATTCATATATATGTGATCAAATCTTCACCATAGTTTTTTCCTTCTTGAGTTTTCCGTTTAAATTTGGGGTTCTTATGTGTCTGGATGTGTTTTCATTACCATTTCATATGTTCACATTATGTTAATGCATGATAAGGGTTTAAGGGATAACAAGGGTTTGAATGATATTTGAGGGTTTAAATTTTTTTAAGTATACAATTGATTCACCCCCCCTCCCTCTCAGTTGTCTTGTGCATCTAACATCATTTTCCAAAATATAGAAAATAAAAATCTAGTGAATGTTGTCACCTTTAGAGAAATTGGATTAAGTGATTAATGTTAGGAAGCATAGCCTAGTTATTATAGGACGGGTTATAGGAAAACCTATATTATTAACTTCCATTATGTATGAACTATATATTAGCATGTTAGAAATGATAGCAACATATACTTGTTTAAAGTTAACAATATGATGATAGCTTGGTTTAGAAGATGGGTTGAATATTGGATGGATAGATTAAATGGAATCATTGATTCTTAATCAACTAGGTTGGTTACTTTGAAGATTCCTCTATTTTAAAATCATGATATTGTTATTAGGATTAGTCATTGAACACCTTGAGGGAGAATAAAAATAGTAAAACTTGGTTAATTCCAAATACTTAAATGTCCATTAATGGCTCCTTAATATATATAATAGACCTTAAAATAATTATATTGCTTAAATATTCATCAAGTATCATGCATAGATATTTTTTTGGGTTAACTTACCATATTTTAAAGTGATTATTGATTAACATAAAAGCAATATTGAGATACATGACTACTATATTTAACCCTATTAATGATGGAGTATTTGAAGATTTTGGTTAATTTATAAGCTAATAGCAATGGAGTATTATTCTAAGTTTAAATGAAGTATTATTGATTATAATGAAGTAGATAATTGAATATAGATATGTATAACTTGTTGGAAGATGAGTTTGAATGCTTTTGTGTAATTTTTCTCTTATTTCCATGTAGTTGTTATATTGGTTATGTATGCATGGATGCATTCTTAAATCAACAAAAATATAATAGATCATATGTGTGCTTGATTTTATACCAATATTTACACATAAATATATATTATGACTATATATGTATCTATATATGCATACATGTGATATACCTTCTTAAATTAATATTACATATTCTTATATTGGTGAAATTTCTATATTTTTATGATTAGTGGAGCTCTAATTTAGTTGTATTCACACATGCTCGTATGCAAATAGATAAAATAATTGAACTACCAATACATTCATTTCATATGCTTAAACTGTGTCTCATTATGTTGACCCAATGACATTAAAGATGAAATATTATGTTGCTTTACGTGATTAATATATGTGTTTCAAAGAGTTCCTTGATGTGTTTAAAATTCCTAATATCATTAGAGGTAAATGTGTCATGTTTCACTATTCCATTACTCTAGCCAAATTTGCATAGCTAGTTTTCCCCGTGTTGAGTTGGGTATTCTTCTTTTAGGAAGAATTACAGGGAAGTGAATCACTTTTTTGTAGAGTGGAAATACGCTCCAGCAAATTTATCACCCTTGATGTGTTCGAAGGAGTCAAATGTCAAAAGAATCTTGTCAAGAAAGTCCTTGTTATTATTTTTTGTGTAATATTATTCTTGACCATGTGGTCTATTGTAAGGAATATATTCCTTTATGTTTTTCCATGATATTGGTATATGTACTCCAAGTTTCATGTAAAAATATAGTTCCTTTTCTCTATTCTTGATTATTAGACATGTGTCATTTTTTATATGTGTAATTTGTTAATTTTAATTTATGGAGGATGTTACAATTTCAATCATCCTTTAATACATGTTTATACATAAGATGAATTATTCATAAAATTTGAGTGGAGTATATCCCTTTGATTCACTATTAGCTACAATAACAATAAGCTTAGGAGATGAGGGAACACATGGGTCCCTCCTAATGAAAGGTGAAATAATACTCCATTCAATGGGCATGTCCCTTGAGAGTGATAGTTGGTCAAACTCGGGTGGGGAAATAAGAGTTATGAACTTGGTTGTTTCTTGCATCTTCTTCTTCTCCACTTTAATGCATGATAATACACTACTAAGAGTCTCAAAATCTCCAAGCCATATCTCTCCACTATGATTGGTTCTCTCTATGGTTTTGACTATGGCCTCATGTTCTTTCTTGGCCCTCAAATAGCGCTCATTTCCAATCACTGATTTCCTGGTAATCATCTTGATTCACACCATCCTGACACAAGAAGTACAAACATTAGCTACTAATAATATTGGATAATAAGCTATCATAATTATCTCATGGGCCCTAATGTTGAACTTGGTAGCTCCAATACCACATGTAACATACCCAATGTTTACTTAATAGTTTTCACCCAAGTTTTAACTCAAGAAGTGAATAACTCAAGTATTCCAAAAACAAAGAAATTATTTTTTATTTTTCCATAACATATTTGCACATTGTAAATAATTTCCACACGTCCTTGCATAAATGAAATAACATTACATAATTTCAAGTAAATGAAACTCATCTTTTAAAATATAGATTACAATTGATTCATGATCATATATATTTATAATTTCATATCTTACAAGAGTTCAAAGTCAAGGTTTCCTCATCTGGATCACACTTCTTTTGTTCCACAAGTATCGAATGTCACTTGCAAGAGGGAGAGCATAACCCAAACACTTTTCCTCCAACCACGAACATAGAGGTCCCCCGCACACCTTCCTAACTAAAAGTGGCCCTACCCTTCAACGAAGAGTTTGGTATGGAATCCTCTAGTAATGCCTATCTAAGTATCTGGTGTTGTGTCCTACATAATAAGTATGGACATACAACAATGGATACTCTCCAACCATGCATGACACTATTGACTATTTATGCAAACCCAAATCACAGTGAACCAACAAAGTGTAAGCAACGACTTTTACACCTACTTTGGCAAAAAAAATGATATATATAATCAATCCATTTTCTAAGAAGCAGTGTTTTAAGTTCACCCACCCCTTACTCGACTTGAAAACTCTACTGATATGTGGTTAACTCTTCTCTTGGTTTTCCCCTAAGGTTAACAATCATAAACAAGATTTCATTCAAAAGTGATGACACACTAATATTTATTTAATCAACCAAATAGGTTTGACACAATCTCTTGAATACCCGGTTATATACTAGTAACAATCTAGGTCTAGCAACTGCCTCTTATTCAAGTGTTTACCCTATCTCAAGGGAATAGCATATCCTACTTTCAAGGGATAATATTTCTAAAAATGTAAGCTATACACTCATGGTTAAACTACCATACACATAGGTATTCATAACATAATACCATCCAAACAATGTAGATACAACACTATGATATTAGGATATATCATATTACCCTATTCAAGCTCCTCTTTACTATGTTAATCAGGTAAAATCATCAAGACAACTACTTATGCTCTTTTGATTCCCTAATCTAGCTTATCTCTTGTATTTCTAATATAGCTTTATGCATAGATAATCCAGCTATTTGTACATGCACTCACATACTTTCTAATAGCATTAATATGCACACAATAAAAGGACAATATTTTTCAGAAATAGTAAAACTTAGCCTCATTATTAAAATAAGAAAGAGAAAAAGATATTTTAATCATGCCTAGATTAAAACAGCTCCAATCTAATTTCTTGCAACCTCTTGCTTCAAATGTGCTTGATGGCTCAGTCTTAAATCGTTGCCTCCTCTATTCTCAACTCTCCTCTTTTTTATTTCTTCTCTTCTTTTCTTCTAATATGATAGCTACAACCACTTAACAATGCACCACTAAAATAACAACCTATACTCTCAAACAACCAAATCCTCACTAAATCTTGAATACTTTATGCTCTCTAACTCTCAAATATGTTGTTGCTCAAAAAAATTAATGCACAAAATGGTTGCATGAAAAATAACAACCAAATAGAGAGTAGTTGATCCTTTTTATACTACAAATGAGAAGAGGTTTATCCCTTAAAGAAAGCTATATTTTGCTTATTTGCTATCACCTCTCATATTTATTTGCCAGCCATGGGAATTAGCTGTGCAAAATCAATTGTAAAATGACTTTCAAATCAACTCTATCTCCTTCCAAATTGGCATGGCTTGCTAGGAGCAATCTTTCACATTTGTTGGCAGTTAAAACATAAGAGAAAAATTCTTGCAAATACCACGTTGAAAAGACAGTTCAAAAGCAACTTTAACTCTTATTCATTCACCCCATTTGTGGGTTGCATTGTGCATTTTTTACTCAATCAAACTTTTTCCATATTGGCATGGAAACTTAATATTTACAAAATGCATTATATGGTGCATAGTTCATATGATTAGCAACAACTATACAAAAAAGTTATAAGAATTGACTTTTGTGTGGCTTTGCTTCCACCTTATCATGCCTCGTATGGCATTTCATGCCCCACAATATGGCTACCATGGAAAGTTTAGATTATCATTAGTATATGTGGGTGATCCCACAATAGTGGGTTACACTTTTTGGCCAAACTTAACATTGAACTAAACGTTTTTAACTAAATCTTCACTTTCAGACACCTATAGTTGTTAAACCATGAGGAATTTGAAGATGATGCAAACTAGTGATTTTTGACATTTTTTCTATAGATTCTAAATATATATTTAAAAAAAATGAAACAAATTGTATTTATTTTTCCATCTCCTTTGATAACTATTTTTTACAGTAAACAACATTTTTAAAGAGTGATGTTTACAATATAACACAAATTTTTTTATATGAAGCATAAATTTTTTATTTTTTTTAATTTAGATTTATAACTACAATATCTAACTCCCTTCATTTGGTTTCATAGTATTTTAGTGAATATTTTTTCTTAATTAAGTTTTGAATTCAAACCAATTACAATTTAGACATGGGTTTACTTATAACACAATTTTTTTTGTATGTATCAATTTTTATTTTTTAATTGTTGGATCAAGGACATCAATACCAAGAGCATAGATATTGTACAAAAAAAAAAATGGTAATCTTCTATTTTTTCATATGTGCAAAACAAAAAACTTGATTTTCGGTGAAAAACCTACATTCACAAGAAATAAAAAATAAATATAATAATCAAATTAAATATATTTAAGATTATAGTTTTTGGGAAGCTTATAATAAGGACTACATACTTACAAAACATAAATTTTAAATGAATTCATTTGATCCCCCAAAAGGTAAATCAAAAGTGGTTTTTTATCAACATTTTGATAGGTGTAGAGGAGACTCCATTATAGGTGTGGTTTAAAACTAGCGGGGTTTTTTTTAAGGGGGTTTGATCAAACCCTCTTTAATTAAAATCCTTTAAATGGAACCTTTCAAGACTTAAATCATTATGTTTTCTAAAAATATGTGATTTCAGCAAAAATCAAGATATCCCAGAAAGTGTAACCCATTATTGTGGCAACAACCATGTATATATTAATATATATTATATTATATTCCCTTGGTAAATAATATATATTAATATATATATATACATATATTTATATACTTATAGTAATCACTAAATATATAAATTATTTAACTATATATATATTCATATATGTATATATATAATAGTCACGCAAATATATGTAAATTAATATATACATATATAACAATTAGTTAAATATAATAATACAATATATATATATATATATATATATATATCCATTTGGGTGCTCGCATATGTACTACGTATCTATATATGGGTATACATAGATATTACTATCTATGTCTGCTCATACCTACATATGTATGCATATATGTACCACTGTATATATATACATATATAATCTATATATACGTATCCATATATATATATATATATATATATATATTTAAATACGCAATATGTAACATATGCTTAATCACAAGATTTTTAACACTTTAACTCAAATTAGCTAAACAATCAAGATTAAAGACAACCAAACCTAGCTTTTCTATCAATCAAAAAACTATCAACTTAGGCTTCTAAGTACTTATTGACACAAAAATTAGACTGACTCGACAAGGTTCCTCTAACCTATGCAAGTGAGTGTGTGCATCTACTCAAATAGGTATACCAATGGTTCTCATACCAAACTCCTCTCCTGGGTGATACTCTCGCTCCCTCTCTAGAGGTTTCGAACCTTTCCTGCATCAAACTTAGAGAAACATGTATGTAGTTAGCTAATAAAATATAATTTACATTCATCATATATCATAAGCATCATTAAATAATTTAAAAATTAATTCTTTATAATGCATATTCATACATTTCATTCATCCATTGAAATTCATCAATACATAATCATGTGTTAAGAACATATTTACTCATAAAGGTAATTGTATTTGGTAAATAAACAATGAGGGGTAACATTGAAAATTTGAGTATGCTCTTCTCTTGCATCGTATGATGATCTAGAGAATTAGAAAAAAATGGATATAAATACCAGATTTTGGGGGGTTCCTCTTTGTGGATTTATATTGTAGGTTCAAATTGGAGCTTTTTGATGAAAATCTAAGCTCATCATTGAGTTCAGGGTATTTGAGGAAGTCAGTTTTACCTTTTGTTTCGTCCAAATCGGACATATGACTTGCTAGATCTATGAGGGCTTGAAGTTGAAGTGTGGTTGCCAAATCTGGAAGGCAGCTACAATTTTGGAGCATTTTGAGTCAAATCTGACCCTACCATCATGTCTAAAAGACCCAAAAACCCCAAAATCGACTATCAAATCATCAAAATCTTAGCACTTCACCCAGGGCTTGAGAAAAAAAGCTCCTTTATTTGGTCATTCATATGACTGTAGCTTGTTGCACAGTCGAGCAATATGATTTTTTTGAAAAAAATATTTTAAGCAGTTCAATTTTATTTATTTATTAAATATATATCTCAGACTATTTATTTTCTAAAAAAATTGAATTAATTTAAAAAAATCAAAGTACAGTCTGGAAATTGTACCTTAAGTACTTGCAAGTACTATCGACCTCTAGCTGAGCACTACATGGAGCGGGTAGGAGGCCCCACCACCGCACATCCCCCACGATCAACAAGCAACTGGACCTACCAATTGATAGTTAGCCGATAGGCTATTCTGGGTGGGAAATCCCACCGGATTATTGTCAGACGCTGATAGATGGGAAATACCACCGGATTAGTCTGATGTCTGATGTCTGATGTCGGATTAAACTATTCTAGTGGGATTTTTATGTGGCATGGCCACCACCATACTTCGATTTCCGTTCTCATGTGAACAAAGTTAAAATGGTAGGACGCGGGAGAGGCTGGGCAGTCTGGGCACTCGTATGACATTTGCAATCTGCAGGATAGTCATCGACTCTCCATGGTGAGTTGACGAAGGATCTTGAATAGTCCAGAATGAGTTGATGAAACACAGTTTCCCAATGTGAGTTGACGTCACTAGGTATGGCTGCAAGTCCGATCATGTCGTTCCACACCAATCTTGCGTGTGGCCTGCAATTTAATATGTTACCAAATCAACACTGTAGCTATTAAATGTCGACTAATTTTAAGGACCAGAGTGCGTTAAAAAGATTGAATGTATGCTATCCCAATTAGAGTACATGGTCTTCTGCACGAGGCATAGAACTGCAAGGATAGAGTTTGTGATGCATTTGTGTGGACGTACTTCTTTCACATGAAAGACATTGAAATATTTCTGTGGTTGGCCACTGTATAACTATTTACAGGTATGCATTTTTTTAGCTTTTATTATGTTTAGATGGTTCTATATTCAATTCTTGATTTAAACTCTGTTTTTTTCTAAATTAGCTTTTACAGTTCAACGACAAGGTTATATGTTCATTTCAAAACTAATATGCAGATAAATAATCTGTCTTATCATGTACGTATTGCATATTTATATTTTTTTCTTAATTCTTCTTTAAACCATAGCATTATTATCCTGATTTGGAACTATTTTCTTAAAAGTCTCATGGGCAATGTGCAATTATCATGCTTGATGTTATTGCCCGGTTGATTTATAAGAATGTCCCAACTTGGCATAGGGATATTGGCAAGCGGTCGAAGTCTCTGATTTCATTTTGAGAAGACACCAAATCCACTCAAATTCTATAGATTTCAATCAGGATGACAGAGAGTTTCACTGGTTAGTATGCTCATTCATTTCATGGAGTGAAGATTTTAAACAACTAACATTTCTATTTTCTACTTTAAGAAAACTGATGGTTTTTAAATGCTCTGCATTAATGGAACTGAACTGATCTTGGATGTTGGTTGTCTAATGAAGCTGCACCCAATTTTATAAGAGATGAGTTCACCATGCTTGGCCAGGTGGGGGCATTTTGCATACATATCTACCTAGGCCAGTTGCAAGTGAAACGTCTGACTAGAATGACTAGTCCCAATAGGCTGAGTGGATGTTGGCAAAAGGTTGTGGAATTTGGCTTTATACCTTCCTATTCCATCTGCTTGGAAGTTCCTAAAGCCATTATAATAAATTCCTTTTGTTTGCGCAGTCCTTGAGATTTCTTTCTTTGGTGCATTCTATAAAACAGTTTGATGTCTTGCCCATGCTTTTACATGTTGCATGGAATTTTCCACCTTTCCAACTAATGGAAAAAACATACCTCTCTATTATGCTTTGATGGATGTCCATAACTATTTTCAAAAGCTCCCATTTGCACACAGGCAGGGAGGATGCACTCAAATCCTTACCCCTGTCAAGTGCATGTGCTTGAAAATTTCAAAAGCCTTCTCAGCAAATCCATTGTGTGCATACCCTGTGGTGTAGCTCCCTCCAGAACCCATGGTTGAAGAAGTGGAGAATGGTGCAGAATGGCGCCTAGGCTTAGGGTTCTTCTGAGCCTTGGGTGAATTAATCAGGGCTTTCCATATGGGTGCGAGTAGTTAACCCGTGAAGAGTGAAATTTTTGGGTGGTGCCACATATGGTGGTTGGGGAGGACAACTATCAATTCCATGGTTGATTTCCTTGTGGTGTGCATTTAATAATGTATTTTTTGAAGATCAAATTCTATTTAATTCCCAATGTTGTGATCCATCTTTGTATGTTTATTCATAGGTTGTTGTAAATCTGTAGTATGAGTGTCATAGATCTGAACGTTAGACACGAGATTAGAATAGGCCCATGTGTTGAAAGAGTGTCCTTAGATCTAAAGATTAGAATAGTTTCATGTCATCGTATGATCTCTTATTTGGTAGCTTTGTATGTTAAAATTTCTTAAGATTGAGGCCATGGTTTTTTTCTCTTGATCTCTTGTTGAGTAACTCTTGTGATTTTATTTGATCCCTTCATTTTTCAAGTGTGCCATAGATAATATAATCATCCATCTCATTTGTACAATTGACGTGATTTTTGAAGTATAGGTTTCTTTTAAAACACAAAACCAGAGGAATTGGTAGCCCAGTCAACTGAGCCATAAGAGTTGGCTTTTATTATAGGACAAGTTAATTATAACCTTTACGTTGTTAAATTTAATATACAATTTTTTAAGCTTTAAGTCTTTACGTTGGTTTTTTTCTCTTGATCTCTTGTTGGGTAACTCTTGTGAGTTTATTTGATCCCCTCATTTTTCAAGTGTACCATTGATAATATAATCATCCATCTCATTTGTATAATTGATGTGATTTTTAAGTATAGGTTTCTTTAAAAACACAAAACTAGAGGAATTGGTAGCCCAGTCAACTGAGCCATAAGAGTTGGCTTTTATTATAGGACAAGTTAATTATAACCTTTGCGTTGTTAAATTTAATATACAATTTTTTAAGCTTTAAGTCTTTATGTTTGATAGACATTGCACCCTTAGTAACGTTATTTAAGTTGTGTGATTGTTTGGACATGAGTTAGAGGAGCCTATTTTAAAGTGTTTGTTTTATTTAAAGTTGAATGAAGTAATTATTTTAAAAATAAAAGTACATTAAAAGTCAAATTTTTAACGTAAGTATCTAGATTAATTTGTATATTTGTTGAAGTTTTATAGGTATAAAATCATTTAAAAAATAAATAAACCTAAAACATATGTTTAAGATATTTCAATAAATAATAAAATACAATTGATCTGACAAATACAATTTTATGTTCCAAATTTTAACTAACTCTTGGCCACTAAAGTTTTAGTTTTTTTAATCAATACTTAAAAGAAGATACACATTTGTTCAATGATAATTAATGTAGAATAAAATTTGTATTCTAATTTGAGCAAATTAAAATTTCGTTATAAGAATAAAACTTATTAAATAAAAATTAAAACATAGTGGATATATTTTAAATTTTAAGAGTAATAAAATATTTATAAATAAATAAAGTGTTTTAAAGTCAAAAAAGACAAAAAAATCCCAGGTTCAACTTCGCGATAGGAGCATTCAAGAAGAAGGAGAAAATGGTAGTTGGAAATAATAATGTTGATCTTTAAGTTTGGAGATAGGACACATTTTTGTTAAAATTGGGTTAATAAAAGAAGTTGATATTTCTCACTTACAAAAATATGGTACTGCATATAATAGGAGGAATATTGTTAGCTATGGTAAAATAATCAAAGATTATACTTAAAAAGTGCTACATTCTTATATTAAAAGTATAATAACTAACTCATATAAAAATTAAGTCAACATGTAATGGAAAACGTCCACCCACCTATAGATATTACCACCATCTCCAGCAGCTCCTCTGCGGGGGATGTTATAGGACCAAAGGCTGATTTTTCTCCTTTGTCGCCATCAGAGTCAGCTTCAATTAATTGTGGTGGAATGTACCAGAGCAATATTGCAATTTTTGCAGAGAACATCGTGCGAGGTTGTCACGACACTATTGAAGATGCTAAGCAGACATGTGATGATGCATGCCACGTACAAAACCATGACATCGAAATGGTGCAGCAGGCGGTCCAAAAATTCCGTACAACATATATTGTTTTGGATGCGTACTGTGATTTCCTCCGAGCAGTAAAATATGATGCACTTTACAACATGGGAAATTCAGCTAAGCTTAAGGAAGATTTCCTAAAGCTCCTTTCAGACATACAATAGATTGTAAATAGCTCGCTCTAAACTGCTACTTGTTTTTTGTGTGTTGGGACAGATGGTTTCCCTTTTGAAACGAACTAAAGCCATCATACAGAACGAAAACAACTAATTATGCTCATCGAAGACCTTATTTTTGGCTTGCTTGGGAGGTTGCAATACCCTCTGTATAGTCTACCAGAAGATATGTCATTGTGGGAAGAATGTACAACTCCTCCTTATCTGCTACTTTGTCTTTTGGTCCCTCCCATTGTAAAAATTCATCAAAAAAAAAATATATATATTTTGCTTGATATTTCTAAGTGTATTTTCCTATGCGTTGAACTTCCTCTAGCTAAAAGGCCCCTTTTTTCCCCCACTTTACCCCACAATTCCTTATATCCAATAGAATTTTGCAGGGTTCTTATCCTTGGACCGCACGATGGCAAGCTTATTAATTGCAGATGCAATCAGATTGATGCATGAAGGAGATGTGGCTTTGCAACCCCATGTCCAAGTCATAGCAATCTCGAGTTTTGGAACTGAACATGCATGTACCAAACAATATAGGGTAGACATCTCTGATGGTGTGCACAAGCACAAGGCATCATTGCCATCCAGATACAACGACAACATAGATTCGGGCGAGATCTTGCATGGCTCCATAGTACACTTGAAACGTTATAGTTCCCCCGCACAACTACCACATGGTATGATTATCTATTCATTACTCTTTTACATAAAATAAATGAGCCTTACATTCCACTTACATAGTGTCACTTATACTTACTCTCGTGCTAATTATTTAGGTGGATTGTTATTGTCGACCTTGACATTGTTCTCACAACGCACGCTATAGTTGGGGACCCAATTTTCCTATGTCAAGAAGTTCCTGAACAAGTTGATCAATCAACAAAAGAATCCTTTATTTCACCTTCAACTTCAAATAACCCTTGTCTTCCTACAAGGTTGGCCCCCAAATTTTTTCTATTTGGTATCAATCCAAACCAAGGAACGGACACCCCATTGATAATCACCCCTATCAAAAAGTTGAACCCGTTCCAACCAAGGTGGATCGTCAAAGTTTGTGTAACTATAAAGAACGAAATACACACCTACAACACAAACAAAGGAAGTGGTCACCTGTTTACCTTCGATATTATAGATTACGAAGGAAGAAAGACATGTGTGACATGTTTTAATGAAGCAGCAACCATCCATTACGAAAAAATTGCCCCCGGAGCAACATACACATTATATGGAGGATCAATACGTCCTGCTAATAAACTGTGTAAAAAACTTAATAGTGGGCTGGAAATTTCGCTACAAGCTGATTCAAGGATTACCCTTTGTGCAGATGACCAATCCATCCCGAAAGACCATTACTCATTCACACCACTCAATGAACTTTTAAGAAAAAGCACTGGCTCAAACGTTAATGCCATTGGAATAGTTATTTATGTACAACCATGCTCCACAGTCAAAAGAAGAGATGGGACAAAGGTTGCAAGGCAAGCTATAATGATAGTGGACAACAAAAACACACCTATAGATGTTACTTTATGGGGACCATCAACCGAAAAAGAGGGTTCACAACTCCAAGACAAGTACCTCCTACATGAATCAACAACTCTCGCTATTAGAAATGGGCATCTCTCTGAATTCAATGGCAAGGTGATTAGCACCTCTTCCACTACAAAAATATGGTTAGACCCTGAAATAGAGGAGGCAGAGCAAATTAAAACTTGGTTCAAAGAAAATGACATTGCCATTCAGTATCCGTCTACTAACTCCTTGCGGACACCTCCACTTCCTAGAAGAATGACGATCAATGGCATGTGGCAAGAAACTCTAAATACAACACAAACTGTACAATGCATACTATTGGCAACAACCCACTTCATAAAAATGGGTTCATTCTGCTATCCAGCTTGCCCTTCTCAAGCAAACAACAAGCCTTGCAAAAAAAGACTATCCCAGACAGATGATGGAAACTGGTTTTGTGCAAAATGTAATGCAATACTTGCCAACTATGACTATAGGTATATACTCCAAGTCAAGTTGCAGGACCACACAGATATGATATGGGCGATCACATTTGATGAAGGGGATACAAAACTACTGGGCATGCCTGCAAACAAACTGTACAACCTACAATTCGATCAAACTATTGATCGAACTATCGAGGAGGTGATTAGAGATGTATTGAACAAGCAATACCTTTTCACAGTCCATTGTAATGTTGACGTGTACAATGGTGAAGAAAGTTTGAAAGCAACTATTGCCAAGGTCGAACAACTGGATTACACTACAGAAAGTAGCTTCTTGGTCAAGACTATCCAGGAAATGTGTCATCAAAAGGCTGCTCCCTCCAAGGACTATGTCGACACACTAGATATGGAAGTTCAGAGCATTGAAACTTCTTAGGCTTACTATGAACCCTAATATACCTTCCATGTTATCTTTACAAGTGTAGTATGTAAGTCTCTTCTACTAGAGAAAAATATGTAAATCATAACTTAATCTGGAAAAAATGTGCCAAAAACAATCATGCTCTATATAGCTATTTTATATATCTTTTAATGTCGAAAATATCATGTTCACAACGTTACATGGATAGACATACTATTCTTCATGGTACGCATAAATTGCACACTTCTTTACCACACTTACAAATGATACCTTCACAATTTTAATGTTTGTTAGTTTCACATAATGGAAAAAGTTTTCAATTTAGCAAGTGTTGTTGACAAAATGTCTATGTATTTACATGAACTTGTTTCTCTTCCAACCGGCAATTTACACTTTCTCCTGGCTATATCTTGCTATCGGCATAACCATTGCACTTCGAATGGGGTGCAAGCACTAGTATAAATTATGGATCAAATCCATGTTTTTGAGAGTTTTGGGCAAATGGCTTTTCATTGTGGGTGTATTTTAAGGGTTTGGAAATCTTTTATTTTCCCCCCTCATCCTCTAGATGCCTTTTCAAAATTTTCCTAAGTATCGACTCTTTCCTCAGGCACCATGTGGCGCTCTGACACTCATACTTCATAAGAGAACTACCAAAAACCTTAAGAAGGAGTGTTAGTGTGCCACGTGGTGGCTCCACACTCTATCAAAAAAAGTAAAATATAGAAGATATTTTAAGGAGTGCTTGCTCCTTAGCTTACCACGCATCGCCACAATGCTCTTTTTGTAAGATGCTCAAGCCTTGGTGAGTCCCGGCTTGAGCTATTGGTTGAAAGGGTAATAAGAAAGGCCCATAATATAGATATTTCTAAAAGGAAGTGGAGCTTCCATGTGGTATCTCAGTGCTCCTTGAGAGCAAAGGAGGTTCCTATATTATAAAAAGATGTGCCATTGGCCAATTTTATGAATGGGACCCACAAATGGAGCTATCTTTGGAGGGATTTTTAGCCTACCACGTGTCATCACAAATCTCATCTAAGAAAGGGTTTTCCTTGCCAAATCCAAGAGTTTCACTATTGGTCAAAGCACATAGGCCTTGTTTCCAATTAAGACTTCGAGACCAATTTGGATATGGAAATGCATCACCACAAAACTTGCTATAAGCATCAAGATAACATGAAGCGTTATGGTTGCACCATATCCAAGATTGAAGACCACCTACATGTATGAGTTGAAGCACTCCCCCTTTAGTTAGATGATCACAATGACCTCATCATGAGGAAGAGTTCCAAGCTCCAAGTGTCGATTCGCTTATCTTGTAAACTCCATTGTCCAATGTTGTTGTGCCTATATATTTGAATTTTCTATCTTCTACAAGGGGGGTAAGATTCACATTTTTTACCAGTGAAAAGTAGTATTGTAATAGTTTTATATTTGAATAGAAATAGTAGAAGTTTTTGTTTTTTCATTCTCAAATACTAGCAAGTTCCCCTCACAGGAAGGATTGAATATTCTATACCATCTTTTGACCTTTGTAATTTGTTTTCCATCCAACAATGAAGAGGACACGGTGTTCTGTGTTTAAATGTGTCAAATCAGTTGTTGTTTGTTATTTATTTTCTTCACTCTATAGTACTTGAATTTTTTATATTGTAGACTTTAAACCAGACATATGCTCTTTTAAATTATCTATAATGCTTCAAAGATTCTAGGATATAGTATGCAATGTTAAGGATGAATACATTAATAAATCTAGTGTATCACCTTAGCCAGTCTACCAAAAGCAAAGACCGATAAATCTGAAGATTGAACCTCTCATGGATCATGAGCTAAGGAAGTTCATTGATTCAAGGATCATATACTCAATCAAACATTCAACATGGATATCCAACCCGGTTCCTATAAGGAAGAAAAATGGGGAAATTAGACTCTACATAGATTTCAGAGACTTGAACAAGGAATACCTAAAAGACCATTATCCCCTCCCTTCCATGGAATAGATCTTTCAAATGGTTACAAGCACAAAAATATTCTCTTTGCTTGACGGATTCTCAGGCTATAACCAGGTATGAATTAAAGAGGAGGTTCAACATAAAACCACATTCACAACAAGATGGGGAACCTTCGCGTGTATGTGAAAATTCCCTTCAGCTTCTCTAATTTAGGGGCTATTTTCCAACGGGCCATGGACATATCCTTCTAGGGCTTGATTAACCTAATCATCCTTATCTATTTGGATGATCTCATAGTATTCTCAAAATACACAGAAGACCACTTTGATCATTTGAAGAAAAAAATTCAAAAGTTTCAAGAGTTCAGAATATCCTTGAGCCCCAATAAATGCATCTTCAATGTCCCACAAGGAAAGCTCATAGGATATGTGGTGTCTAAAGAAGGTATTTCTATTGACCCTGATAGAGTGAAGGCCATCAGAGACTTGGCCTTACCAAATAACAAGAAGGGAGTTCAATCTCTCCTAGGGAAGATAAACTTCATTAGCAGATTCATATCTAACTTCGTGAGGCTAGTAAGACCAATTACACTAATCCTAAGGAAAGGCCATGCATTCAAATGGACCACTGAAGGGATAATAGCATTCAACAAGATCAAGGATGCAATATCCACTGCTCCCATGCTAGTCAATCCTAACTTCTTTAAATATTTTGCCATGTATGTTTATGGGAGTGAACATAGCCTAGCCATCATGTTAACTCAAAAAGAAGATGAAGGAAAATACAACCATCCCATTGAGTTATACTCAATAACTCTACAGGGATATGAGACTAAGTATAATTTTGTGGAGAAACAAGTTTTTGCCATCATTAAAGGACTCAAAAACTTCAAGCACCTAGTGGTGGAAAGTAAAGTAATTATATATCTAGCACATTCCAATGTTAGAGTATACATTATGGAGGGAGAGATCACTAAAAATAGATCCAATTGGATCTATAAGATCCTATAGTATGACGCTGAGGCCAAAATAACCAAGGTGATCAGAGGAAGAGGACTCTATGAGTATTTATCCTGATGTGAAAACAGCTCAGTGAATGAGTGAGATGCATAGAAGCACTGTTGGTAAGCTAGTATGAAACAATTGGATCCTGGGTGGCTAATAGAACCCGCTTTATGGAAACCGATCAATATTTGGATGGTCTTACCTTGCATAAAAGGAGATTTTATATGTTGTAAGGAGCTAGTTATACGTTATTTCAAGAATTTTTTTTCAAAAGGAACTTTGATGGGGTACTACTCAAGTGTATTGATGATGACCAAGCATTGAAAAATTCTACAAGAAATGCATTTTATCCCCTCAAATAGTCATTTCTCAACAAGAGAACCGTAATTAAGATCATGCATGTCAGATACTACTAGCCAACCTTGTTTTCAGATTGCCATAAAATGGTGAAGTGGTGCCAGAAATATTAGTTTTCATAGGCAAATGGAAGAATTCATCAATGTCACTGAACCTAATCATGACTGATGAGGATTTTGTGTAGTGGGGCTAGATTTTATTGGAATGGTCAATCTCATGTCTAGCATGGCCCATAAGTGGATACTCACTACCATAAACTACTTCACAATATGAATTGAAGCAACTTCATTAAAAGAAGCAACCTAAAGTGTGTTCCTCAACTTCCTAGAAGAACTAGTGACAAGGTTTGGCCCTCCAAGACAATAATATTTGATAACGTGAAGGCCTTTCTCAATTCTAAGATTTCAAAATTTGTACTCAAGAATGTCATTTTTCTTAAAACCTCATCCAACTATTACCCATAGGGAAATGGGCTGGCTAAATCAACCAACAAGAACCTCATAAGTTTAATCAAGTGAGTGGGCATTGACCATCAGATAGAGTGGCATAAGCATTTGAAGATAAATCTATGAGTCAATCAGATTACCCTAAGTAGATCCTAAAAACATCCCCATATGAAAGATTATATGGGAAAGAAGTTATCATGCCCATTTCAATAGAAATCTCAGGTTTACAGATGATAAAGGTTGTAGAAAGTGATGAAAATGCAACAATGGAAGTAAAGTTAGTGGGATTTCTCAATCTTCAAGAAGCAAGAGAACAAGCTAGTGACGATATGGTGAGTCATCAACAAATAGTTAAGAAATGGCTCAATAAAAAGTCATCAGAACTTGGTTTCAAGCTGAAATGAAGAAAGGGACATGATTCTAGGTCAACAAACAATATTTGATTCGCTATGGAGAGGCCCCTTTCACATCATTAGTTGCAAGAAAGGCTATGCGTTTGAATTGAAAAATGAAGAAGGTAACTCTTTTGAGATTTCAATTAATAGAATCCACTTGAAGGACTCTAACTGATGTATCAAATTTCCCTTATACATAATTAGTTTCCCTTTTGACTATTGTTTCCATTCACCAAATAACTGTCATTAGCACAAATTATTGTCATCCCTTGGCTATTTTCAAGTGTTAACACCTTAGCTTCCCTTTTTAAAAATCCTCTTTAAAAGATAGTTGTCTACCTCTCTCCCCCTCCAATTAATGTTCGAGCACCCCCAATTGCATGACCTCCCATAAAAATATCCCTAAATCTTTCACAAGAGGCTCCTCAAGCATGTGTATTGTCCTTTCTATTTATGGGCACCAAACTCAAAAAATTGTATGATGATTACATTAGGAGTTTTGGTTGATAAATACCCATTTTTTGATTAAACAAAACATTTAAAAACTCTAGAGTTTCCAAGAGCACTGAGCTAATCATAAAGTCTTCGATGAAGAATTGTGTACAAAATTGTGAGCAAAATTCAATAATCGATGTTTTTTCAAGAGCAAGAGAAGGTTAATTTGCAAAGAATTTTTAGATGGGGCCTTTTAGGTCCTCGTCTGTTGGTGAGCATCCTAGAAGGTGAAGGTTGCAAGGATTAGGTAGGCACGAAGAGCTTCCTCCTCAGTTCTAGTGAAGCAAATCATATGCTTTGGCCCTTGTGTAGCCTAAGCCCACAATACCCAATGTAACAAGTGTTTCTAAGGGATGCAGAAAGAGCCCTTGTATGATCCTAGACTTCATGGATGGGATCTTTGATCCCAAATTAGTAAAGAATCCAAATAAATTGAGGGAGGAGACCCATTCCCACATGCTCACAAATGTTTTAATCAACGACTGTGAGTCTTTCAACTTCAAAATATGGAGCTATACCTTGGCACAATACATGGTGCCTCTCGTGCACCCACGTCCAAAGCTTATTTCTCTCTACACAGAAGCATGCGACACCAATAATGGTGTCATTAAAGGTTACCACCTGAATGTATAAATCATTGCAGAAGTAGCGCAATAAATGATTTGACTCCCCAATGACCCTAGTGTAGATATCTACAACATTGAGATCCTACAAAATGTGTCGGACACCTGTGTCCAAAAATTGAGGTTCCTCAACTTGGCATTCAGGTGAACCCACATAAGTGGTGAACACTTTTGTGGAGGAAGGGAAAAGTCATTTTTTCCCTCTACACAAAGTGAAGGGGTTCGACCGAGCCCATTGGTTTGGCCGAACCATTATATTGGTTCGATCGAACCACCGGGTTCAGCCGAACCCACCGTTCGCTCGAACCCCATTGACTTATGAGAAAAAATATTAAAATAAAGGGGTTCGAGCGAACTGGGGTTCAGTCAAACTCCTTTAATAGAGATTTAAAAAAAAACTCTGTCATTTTCACCAACAGATTTCCGCGAACAGTGACAGAGGCGGCCGACGAACAGGGTAGTGCGTGCAGTGAATCAATGAAAAAGCACTTGCACAAACACGGCCCACAAACACGTTCACCTTCGAGCAACCTCCATCACCCTCCAACGCATCCTCTCAGGTTGGTTGCACTATTCCATAACTCATTTTGGTGCAAAATTCGTGGCATGAATTGCATTTGTTTGAAAGTTTCTAAAGCATTTTCAACAAATCCATTCACATAGTTAAACGATTTGCTGTTGAATTTAAATGTTTTGATGGGTATCCATACCCTATTCGAAAACCCCCATTTTTTCTTAAATGCTTTGATGGGTATCCATACCCTGTTCGAAAACCCCCATTTTTTCTTAAACGATTTGATGGGTATCCATACCCTGTTCCAAAACCCCCATTTTTCCATCATCATCTAATCTAACTTTCTTGTTATACTATATTTTTAATAATTTGAATAATTGATTCCATGTTTTTAATTTTTTTTTTATAATTGAAAAAAAATTTGTTTTGATTATTTTGAATAATTGTATTTGATTGGTATATAATTCAACATAACACCAAGAAAATAATCAAAGACTCAAATATCAAAAGAGTATGAAGTTGAGAATTCAAAGAAAATATAATAAATGATACAACTTCATGAAACTAAAAAATTGAACTCCATAGATGAAGATATATCATCTTTTCCAATTTAATTAGATCATGAAACATTTATTCAAGGTATGGATTTAAGAAGAATTTGGAGAAAAAAAGGGAAAATGTAAAACTTCATGTAGTTAAGAAATTGAATCACAATACTATAACTCCACTCAAATTGAAATATTTATGTACATATAACATTCATTAATCCAACCAAAAATATAAAGGAAGATAGAAAGACCTTGAAACTTGGTATTATTTTAAACTAGTGATGATCATGCACTTATTCTAGAGAGTTGTGCAAGGTTAATTTTAGATTATATATGGAAGTAGTAGGAGCATCATATTTGGTTAGCATATTACATATAGTCAAATAATTGTGCATCAAAAGTTATATATTCACATATATTTTATTGGCTAATTAGGATGCATAAAAAGAGTGGTGTTCAATATATATGGAACTTATTAGGATGGATGAGAATTTAGATGAAACATACTTTAGATCTAGTGTAAATTTGATAGATGAAACACCAATTATACAATAGTGTTTAACTCTATAATTGGTCTAGGTAATGAAGTAAAGTCTATTTCATAAATTTTTTGGTTGGTTGAAAAATATAGCATATAAATATGAATATCTTTTCACATTGAAAATAATGATTTACATATATCACTTTGATTGATCCAAAAAAATATTTCACTTACTTCACATATCATTTTGATAGATCATGTGTGTTTTGGATCATGTGTTACACCTATGTATATTGGCCTCTTTGCATATTTTTCTAATCAAGAAGGGCCTCATACAATCCAAAAATAACAATATTTTTTTGTAACTTTGAGCTAAGCCTATAATTGGCGATCTTCTAAAAGAGAAAAATTAATTAGAATTTAGGGTTTTCCTTCAATACCCACAACTTTAATGATATGTTGGCACAATCTTATCCCCTCAAATAAGTCATCTAACTCAACCTCATTATGTGTGGATGGGTGGATTATCTTAGATACAACTCAAAGGAGATTAACTTTGTCATTTTTTATTATAGAAGCAACCCAAATTGGAGTTCAGTTACCTTTGCAAGCCCCATCCACATTTATTTATTATCTTCCAAAATGAGGTTCCAACCATCTGATTTCCATCATACCCACCTTACTCAAGCAATAGGAGAAACCCAATAGGAGACTGAAACCTAACTAGTTATTTGTCATCCTATTGTCCTAGCTAGTGAACTCAATTGCTCTATGTGAAACCATTCTAAATTTGGTTGAAATATTCTCATAAATGATGATTTCAATTTATTTTGTAAAGAATTAAATGGGATGTCCCTATCATTAAATATTCATCAATTTATTTCTTTCCATAAATTCTAACTCATCTTAAATGGGCTAGCCTTCCATATTCTATCCCAAGTGGAATTAAATGATAAGCATAAATTCTCAATTGATAAATAGAGATAAGAGATATTGTGAGAGGGAATTAGACCATTCTAACTCACAACAATGCTAATTCTAGAACTTAGAAGAATATGAATAGTTGAGTAATAGGTGATTGGAAGATTATTTAGTAGACATGCATAGTAGAAACCTTAGAGATAGATATGTGAAGACAAATGTGTGACTTGTCTAGATATCCTATAAGTATTCTCATGTGAAATTTCATCTAAGGAAAATGCACTAGCTTTTGGGAGGCATGATTTCCCCAACACAATCTAGAAAGCCAACCTAAGGAATTTAATATTAAATTTTCCATTTGATAACCTGATTTGATTGAATAGTAATGCAATAGTGCCCATAAGAAAACCACAAACAAAGTGGATGGGACACACCAATCAAATAACCATAAAATCACATGAACAAATTCCATATGCAATTCCAATGGACAAAGAAGGAAAATAGAGTTAAACAAGGAAGGTATACAATCCATTTTTGTATTCAAGCATAAGCAAGATCTTCTCACAACCTTATCAATCAAATATAGCTTGACCAAAATTTTAAACATCAAATATTGATAATACAAGAATACCATTTATTTATCAAGGCCTCAATAGCACAATTTTAATTCGCAAACATATTTCATAGATATTTTGGTAACATCATTACCAAATTTTAAAATTTCCAAGAAACACACTTTTAAAAAATTAAATATAAAAAATATAATATCTCCTCAAAATGTTGATTTAATAGATGTTTTTAAATTGTATCCAAATTATATTGAAAGTATCCATGATGAAAGATAAATTATTTAACCTCTTGATCACAATCCTCATATACAATATATTTAAATTCTCCAAAACACCTACATTTAAATATTAAAAAACGTTAAGCAAAATAAAATTGACATCAACTACAACTTAACATTTATTACAAAAAATATATCGGAAGATTAAGAATCACTACTTAAAATTATATAAATTATATTAGATGCCACCTTAAGAACTATATCATATGTCTCCACAAAGAAATAAAATTAGTAGTGCTTCTCTTGTGACCAACTCACATCTAGAATCTTCACCTCCACTCTTCAAATTGTATTTTACTATCTCATATCTCTTTTTCTCAAACATTTTATTTCCCAGATCATTTTTCTTCCATCATGGGTACATGATATAAACTTTGATAACCCACCGCATTGTAAACGCTTCTCATTTAAACACATTTTTACAAAAACTACAATCATTGTATCTAACACATTAAAATAAATCTAATAAGTCCTTGGATAAATTTGGTATTTTAATTGTACCACACTCTTGTAAAATTTGGTTAGTATACAAAGTATAATTAATATTACATAATAGTTCATGATAGATAAAAACTACATGTCGTATTTACAATATGTATTATAAATTTTAAGAGACATACAATAAAAAGGCTTACAAGATTCAAATTCCCTTTGTGATATTTTTAAATGAATATATTTTTCAAGAAATTTTACACAATTTTGTTTGGCTACATTCCAATTAATGTTTAATATGTGGTGTGTGGTCTTGATCACCAATTTTTCTATTTTAAAACATCCTTTACATTGAGTGATACTCTAGAGTTAAAGTGCCAAAATCATTCAATTTCATCATTTGTGTTATTAATTAGCTTTTTATGAACTCATGGAATCCTACCATTAAAATCTCAAGTACCATTTTCAATAGGACTATCTAGTCTTGATCTTATTGCTAGTGGTTTTCACAATATTTTACAATTTATGCTTAAGTGAAGATGAGTTTGCCTCATTAATCAAACCTTTCTTAATTTATTTCTCACTATTGAGGTTTTTATTACTCTACAAGTAGCTCTTTTATCTTTCTACTTACTAGTAATCCTAATAGAATTGAGAGAATTAAAAAAAAAATTAATAATAATTTTATTTTAATTAGAAATTTTGATTGCCTAAATATTTAATTTATTTTGTAAAGATCTTATTTTTTACAAATTTAGTAATTTTACAAAAGTATTCATTTAAAAATTTTGAAGCTCAAAATTGAATGGTTCATGATGATCTCTTTAATTTAAGACTTTATCTTATGTTCTCATCAATTTTAAGTAACCATTTTTGGGTTCCAGAATTATTACAATTTTATCAAGCTCATTAGAAAATTTTGAATATGGGATATCATTCTTATTCGGAAAGGTCCTCTCTTTTCTTAAGTAACTTGGAGATACAATGACTTTCATTTTTTTATGTGTGTTATCAATTTTATTAATATTATCAACAATTGGATCATGGAGTATAATTTTAATATCATGGGGTTCATTTCTACATTATTCAAAAATATTTCTAAATTTGAATTCTTATTTTTCTATGATGTTACTCTTTTCAATATGTGTTTCATAACATTTTGCAACATTTTCCTTTTCATGTTCAACATTTTTATTTTTATTATGGCTAAATATTTGATATAATATTAAATAATTTTCCTATGTGGTAAATAATTTTTTTACTTGTGAAATTCATCCATGTTAAAATTATTTTGATTTTATGTGGAATGGGAGCCAAATCAAAATTAGTCCAAGTCCACTATAAGCCACTTGGATAATCCACATGGTTCAAATAATTAAGCATATAACCACCCTAGATATCTTCTATGATATATTTACATTCATATAATTCTAAATAGGTAATTAATCATTTATTTCCATTTTGATAAGACTTTAGTTCATGAGCCATCAAGACCTTTGGGAAGACATATAGTGTCCCATTTAATAAGAGGAATACACTTACTTTCATTCGAACCACCCCATAGTAATTTCTTTATTTGTTTATCTAATTATTGAGAGATCTTCAAGAGGATCAATATACATGACATCATATAGATTAGAAAGTATTAGATCATAGCTTTAAGCATTAAGATTCTTCCATCCAATTTCAAATGATTATATTTTCATGAACTAGATTTTTTTTGGGAAGCACTAATGTTGTCCTTCCATAGTTTAGAAATCATATTTACAAGCTTATCATTTGTCTCATTTTCTTCTCTTATTTCTGCCTTCAATAATGACTAAATTGATTTTACATGACCACCAATGTTAAGTAATGATGTTTTCCCTTTATTACTGGTTGTAGGAAATAAATCTTAGATGCAACCTTTATCAATGTTTTTTAAACTATCTTTAATGACACATTTTGTACTAGCGTGCACACGCACACTTGTAAATTTAAATTTTTGAATTGTTTTAAATTATATTTTTTGTGAAATCTAGTAATGTGAATGTTTTGATTATTAAAAACTATGATAGATGTTGAACATGTTTTTTTTTAATGGTATGGAAATATTATTGATGAGTAGATGAATTATTAGAACTGTTTTAGATTTCTATTCCTTATATCTAGATATATTATTTAAACTAAGGTCGCATTGCTCCTTTAGGTACACATACATACATACATAACATGGATAATGCAGATGTTCCACCTCTGAAATCTTTGTTTGAAAATACCACTAATGAGATTAATAAATTGAAAGACTCATTAGCGCAAAGTGCAAACCCAGGGATATATTCTGAACCATGCATGTCAATATTGCATAGTCTTGAAAAACTGAGAGATGAACTTGAGAGGACTAGTGCATTTTCTCTAGATAAAGTAGCTGCTATTCTTTCCCGCATGTGGGAAGAAGTACATGGTGAGGTTCCCCTTAAAAAAATACAGGCTAGTGTGACCAAAGAAATGATAAAAACCAATTATTTTCCATTTTATCAAAGTGCATGTAAGTTTAGGGGATACCAGGTCACTAGATGTGTCGATCATGCTATGGCCTCATTGATCTAGCCACAATTTCTCATAGCACATGGTCAATACCCAAACAATGACCAAATTCCATTATATTTTGTTTAGCAGTTGTATGCTGAGGTCCATTTGGGCCTCAAAGTCAACTACCTGGACGTTCCAACATATGTTGGTCAAGGGCGTGGTAGGATTGCTGACAGACCCACTTATCATCGAGCAGATAGACCAACCCCAATGTTTAGGGTATTGGTTGGTGAGAGGTCTCTTGCTCTCATCCCAACTCTAGCCCCCATAGCATCTGAGGTTGTCGTTGCTTCCCAAAAGGAAGCAATTGATATTGTAGGTGGCATTGCAGCTACCACCACTAGGATATATGTTGATCATGTAGGTCAGTATTTGATGTCTAGACGTCCCCGACCCACGCCATATTCAGCACAGTGGACCACCATGGATCCTTTCACACCAGAAGGCATCCCTACTCCCATAGAGCTTGAGGCACTTACAGGAGATATGGCACGCTGGACTCTGCATTGTTTGGCTAAGGAACTCTTGGAGGCATATGCCTTCATTGCATCAGACTATGGGATCGATATAGAGCATGTTAGGGATCGTTTGGAACATGGAGGTCGTTCACTTCTAGGATCCCATCACTAGTGCACATCAAGATCCACCATCTAATCATTCAATAGTTGCACAGACTATGGGTTTTATTGAGAATTTGGTTGGTGTCAGTTCATTATCATCGATGCCATCTCACCTACATAGTCCTCTCCACTCATCATTGTTGGAACGACATGAGATAGATCAAATGGTTGCAGATATTAATTCATCGCTTGATCGTATAGTTGATATGGTGGAGGCGGCCATTTCAGAGGACTCAGGTCATCTGATATTAGATGATGTGCATGTATGTGTGCATGTGCATGTTTCAATTCCTTTATAATTATTTTTAAATTTTAGTTTTAATAACTAGATATTCATGTACCGATATATATGAATTTATATATTTGTATGTGGACATACCTAATGTCACTCCTAGCCTTGTTCCAGATCGTGCACATTGATGTGACTCCGTGGATGAATCTGATGCTAGTGGACATGTGAGTTTTAAATTTTTATATATACATGTGTATATGTACATGAATATGTATGCATAGACCTAGATACATATTTAATATAAATTATATGTATTTAACACATTTTGTACACCATTTTATTTGCAGGGCTCGGCACATCCATCAGAGCAGGACCGTTCTCATTCAGATGGTCATTTGACTAGGAGTCGACATTCGTATTAGGCCCTGCATTAGATTTATGATTGTTACTACATGTATTTTCTTATATGATGATCTTTATAGTATTTTAAATTTCATTATCTCTAACTTAAATTTGCTATATATGATGATTTTTAGTATTCGACATTTCCTTATATGATGATATTTAGTATTCCACATTTGATGATCTCTAACTTACATTTGCTTTTATGATATACATACATTTGTCACTTTTCTTATATCATGTTACATGTTTATACATTGATCAATATTGAAATGTTTATATGATATATGTATACATTTGCATATATTCAATATACATAAATTTACTTATTTGATGATCTCTTACAACTTACATTTCCTTATATGATATATACATTTGATCTCTCTAGAGTAGAATTTTAGGAAATGAATGCCACTTTATAATTAAGTTCATTCACATGTTGATCATAATAAATATTTTGCACACGCATGCCTTGGATATATATGATCTTCAATGTTTTCCTTCTATGTATATTTTTTCATAAGATGGACCTCTATAAGCACTTGCAACTATTTATAGATCTAACTAGGAAAACCTTAGTGATAGAATATTCCCTCTCAAAAATTGGTTGCATTCATAGGATATAAGAAATTGCTAGAAAAGAGAAACAATAGTACACATGGGGATTAAATATAATCTCAACATGTAGGCATATAATATTTTAAGAATATAATCATTTAATCATATAAAAATAGAACCATATACTCATATAAGCATTAAATTATAACTTCTGGCATTAAAGAAAAAATCTAAAATCCTAACTAACTCAAGAAAACCTTTTATTGAGCATTGTATGATTGTGCATGTAATAACAATGATATGCATGTTCTCATTATACTAGCATAATATTACCATTCTTTGGATGATAAATTAATAACATGATTTTATATTAATGATCAATGTTGAAGATAATATGTTGAGGATGCATTTATAGGTTTTTGAAAGGATGAATGGATGATCTAGACTTGATATTGAATCTTGAGTAAATCCATTAATTTTGGAGTTAATGAAGAGAAGTGGAAATCATGGAGAAGTTAAGACTTATTTAAAATTTTAATTAATGATTATTGAGTTAAGTGAATTGGTGAGAGAGTGAACAAGATTGATTGTGAGTTAGGAAGAGTCAAATATTTTCATAAAATAGTTAACTAAGTGTATGAAAGAGTTAGTTGATTCCATGGATCAGTTGATTGATTGCATGAGGAAGTGAATTGAATAGATCAATGAGTGGACTAATTCAAGATTAATGAGTTAATTAATCATGATTATTAGTTAACTAAATGAGATGGAACTAGAAATTTTAATTCTTTATTTAAATGGATAATTTGTGCATTTGAGGTGGAGTTTTATAAAATAATTAATTATTTGATGGATAAGAGATGGACAATATGAATTTAATAGATTTAGTAAATGCGGGAAATTAATTAACTTTAAATAAATAATAGGAATTAATTCACTAAATTGTAATAAAGTATCAATGGACGATAATGAATAATAATGGATCTTAATTATGGTACATATGATAAAATAATAATTGTGGTTCGACAATATTATTTTAGTGTCTTACAAGATGATGTTCAAAATAACATTGTTTCAAAGAAAAGAACTTAAGAAGAACGAATTATAAGAGATGAAAAAAATAATGATATGCCTCAATTAGGTGGAGGAATAAGAAAATATTAGGTAGTTGATGATGATTGGACTCAAGAGATTATTTGTGTAAAAAATACACAAGTTAGCTCTCAAAAGAAGAATTATGAGGAAAATTTCATATGAAATATAGAAGATGATGGAAGAAAAGAAGAGCTTGAAATGTAGAAAAGGATTTAAGAAAAGTAAAATTAGGTGAAAAATGTGATTGATTGTTTTTGAATACTTAGTTATGTTGACATGTGAAGATCAAATTTATCTTAATATAGTAGTAGATTTTATGCACCAAATTATGTAGGATTGAGGTTAAAATGTATCCAATGCATGTAATAACTTATAATAAAATAATAAACAAGAGGAATCCCTAGTATTCAATAAGACATTTGATTTTCTTAGTGGGTCTAATATGGGACAACCAATAGACACAAAGAGAAGTTCCCATCACATCTCAAGGTCTTTGACCTAGGTGGATACTATGAGAGAATGAATTTGAGATCAATCTTCCCTAATTTATTATATATAATTCTTTCACACACACTATGGGTTTTGACTTGCCATGAAGCACACCATACTAGACACTTTTGGGATTTTTTGTTTGGTACAACATTCTACAAGACACAAATTTTAATATGTTAAGTTTTTTTTTCTACAACAAAAAAGAAGATTGAGACAACATTCACTTTATATATATAGAAGACATTGACTAATTAATCAATGATTTTTCTTGGATGTATAGGAGAAGAAACATCTTGAGATGTGTTCATAACATCTCCTTGTGTGCCAATTATCTTTTTTATTGAGATGCTAGTTTTGGGGGATCATTGAAACTAACACTAAATTTTCTTCTACTCCCACCAGCACTCTTCCAATGAATTTTTTTATGACAAGGTTTGCACATTATGTACATAAAAAGTACTTGAATTCCATGGAACAAATATATAATTGTAAATATCTACTCAATTTAAGGTTCTCAATGTATTTCAACCGCTAATTTGTGTCCAACCAAATTTAAAACACTTGTCATCAACATATATTATAAGTAACTAAAACAATCCAAAGTTCAAAAAAGTTACTATAAGTTCTCATCTTGAACATGTATGTACATGTACAAGTGAACTTGAAAATCATGGATATAATCTAACTCAAACATTCTGGTTCAACCCGCTCTTGAATAACATGTAAAAAATTTTGATGGTCATCTGATGGGGAGTCCTAACCCTCAAGAGCACTCTTGCTCTTCCCAAGACCTATTCTCTGGTCTTCCTAGGGTATTCCTCTCTACCCTACTCAGGAATCACTCCTAAACCCCTCTCACCATGTAATACTCTCCACCAATTTCAAATTCTTCACCATCACTCCCAATCCACCACTAAGCACCTTTGGTTCAACAGTGCCACAACATTCCCCAAACCTTTCTTGGGACTTGGAATAGGTCTTCCTACTATTTATAGGGTGTTCTTACTCCACCCTCATCCTTATTTTAGGATTATTTTCTCTTTTATCCATCGAATTCAAGAAACTAGCTTTTAGGCCTTGTAGCCTTTTTGCCCCAATTAGGCCTCCTAGTACCCATTTCCTTGGCTTTTCTCACAAACTGTCTTAACAACCCCCAAATTTTTTTGTGTATTCTTCCTATTGACCATCAAGGCTCCAATATTTCCCAGGTCTTAGGTCCTACAAGTGTCCATACATGTGACTGTCCTCAAACCCCCTATTTTCAAGGGTTTCTAGGGTTTTTGGCTCTTTTTCGTTCTTTATGGGCTTCAAAAACCTCCTCAGCTCTCCTCCTTGCACACACATGTCTAGGATACATGTGCCCACACTCCCATAATATTGATTTGCACAAACCAATCAATTTAGCAACTCTCCTTGCTGCTGTCCTCTCCAAGCTACTAGCTAGAATGCACTTGCACTCGCTTAGTACTTGATGAATTCATCACCTTCCATGCAAACCAAGACTCCACACACCATATTTAAACTATATATACATTCCCATACTTGATTACAAGTTTCCATGGTAGCTTTCCCATGAGAATTCAAGTGGGGATCATTATTTACAAAACTGGCCTGAACTGGCAGTGAGACCAAGAACACCAAAAACTTGCAAAAAGATAACCAGTAGAACTAAATGACTAATATAATGCTTCACAAGTTAAATAAGGGAAAAAAATGAAAGACTCAAAGCATCATATAAGTCATTTCAATCCATTATTGAATGGATGAAGGCTCAAACATAGAAATTCAATCAAATTTTCTCTTTCTCACTCACAAACTCTTCTTCCCAAAACTCAAATCTGTACAATAGCTTTCCCATATGCGATATTAGGGTTTTTATGACCTTATATACTTTATGTCCACATTTTAGGACCCTTAGGTCAGGCTTAGAACAACTTTATTGCTCTTTTCCAACTTTTAGGACAAATTGCCAAGAGAACATTGACAAATTTGCCTAATTTCATCATTAAGGCTTCTCCAAACTTCAAGGCTTTAACCTAACCTAACTTGACCTCAAAAAAACATTAATTCAACCTTGGTACTTTATAAACTAGTCCTTATTCCCTTGGTGGTTGGCTAGAACCACCTACAAGCCAAAAAAAACAAGATCTCACCAAAAGACCTTAAGGTACTCTTGCACCATCATCACTATCTAATCCACATTTTTTTCATCCACGTGCATGTGGAACTACATGAAGATGTAGGGTGGTAGCAATTATAAGGTGACTATATTGATATACCTTGTTATCAACTTGATAGTCCACATAATGAATCCCATGTTGAACAACTTTGACTTGTTTTAGATATATCCCTTGCACAACAACAGAACCTGCATGGTAAACATGAACCTGAGGTAATACATGTGCATGTGTACAAAATTTGCATGCTCAAGGTTTGTAGAATATATATTTAATGTTTTTAAGGTAAATGTATATATATAATTTTAAATTCAAACTCACCTGTGGGAAATAATATTCCATCATTTTTTTCAAGCCATGTTAGCTTATTCCTCTCTTTTGTGCAACGCAGTAAATAATAGCTAACACCTTCTATGTTTCCAAGCTCTGCTATAACTGCAAAAACATCTCCTGTACACTAAATTTACACAATAAAATTCTAAAAAAAATAGAATTGTCTCTAGACAAGTTAAAGATCACTAAATTTATATAATATTTAAATTATTGAAAACTTACACATGTACCTTTTCTAACCAATCCTAAAATATGGTCATAATCAATTGAAATCAAAGGAATATCTTGAAATCTTTCATCCTCATTTTCATCGTATGGGTCTAAAACAAATAGTGGCACCATATCCCATTTACTAACATATTCAAGTTCTTCATTGTTGCATGCATGAGAGTTTCCCGCAATGCACTCAGTGCATAAACAAGAGTAATCCCTCATGTATAATGTCCATCCAGGGTGACTATCTGAACTCATAACACAATGCAAAGATCTTTTTTTTCTACCCTCTTGCATCCATGCATCGATCTTCTATCCACACCTAGATAAATGTAATTGCAAAAAACTTATGTGAACTTGAACATGTGTGTATATATATATGTGTAAATTTTAAATTTAAATAAATTTATTTATTTTAAATGTAACTTATACATACCCGATATCTCCCAAAACACTCTATGTGGAATGTTTCGGTTTGTTCTTGAAGATGTGCCGACCTCATTTGATGAAAAGTGTTTCTTGCACCATTCAACAACATCATGTGTATCATCTATATGATCTTCTGAATAACTCATTTGATGCTTTCTTAAAGCATGTTTGATACAAGCTCGTGTGCCATCATGCTCACCCTTTCCATACCCACTCTTAAAGAAACTCGAAACATGTGGTATGACCATACAAAATGTTTTTCAAATTTTACACCCCTGCTTCTCAAATTCTTCAAAAAACATTTTTTAAAACAATGTTGTACAAAAATTGTGTCATGCTCTTTATCATCACTAATATAAAAGTGATATTCTTTCTTGATGGCTCGTTTTTCATCTGTACTCTCAACACCATCCAATTCCAATTGTGCATGTCGATAACACACATGAACCATAATAGTGACCTGCTTTGAAAAGTAATATTCTGATTGAATTTCTTTTTGATGTACAAAAGAGTAATTTTCTGCAAAGTCAACTACTGATAGAACTGTTCCAAGTGGGAAAGTATCTCTTAATGTTTGAAATTGATGTGCTTGCCACTTAGCATAAAAGGAATGTTGTATGTATGGCTGTATCAATTTTTGAAAATATTCCATAAATTTCCCAATAGGTATCTCCTCTTCTACATAGTTTAACCTTGTGGATTCTTTCCCAAAATTTGTTTGAAACTTTACATACTTGTAAACTTTGCAATTTATTGCCTTTGTTAGGTCAAAATTTTCATTTGTTGAAGTAAAGTTAGCCAAATTTCCACTTGTTTCACAAAGTCCTTTTATGCATTTTATTTGAAGTCCATTTTCATGATCACATAATAGATCCTTTATGAACAAACTTACCTGTTTAGGAGGTTCCTTTTGAAAACCATATCTTTCTTCTCTCATCTTTCGAAACACCTGATAGTAGAGATCAAATTCAATGTGATAACGACAACAACAAGTTTCAAAAAACTTGTTTATCTTCACATAGTATGGCTTTAACCTTTCAAACATTATTTTCCCAATCTTTATAGGAGGATACATATTACAAAAGTTCATATACATCTCAAGTTGTGTTATGTCTAGCCAATGTTTAATATGTTCTTCATAAATACCAGGTCCAATCCTGCACCTCATAACATCTATAGTATTTGATGATAGACGGTTCTAATCATTCCAAAAACTTGAGATCAAGTTCCTAACAGCATCTTCAATCTTGTCAGAATGGGGAGCTCTACACATAATTTCCCAATTTCCTTCAGAACTATCATCTAAAACCTTTCTCTTTTTATCATATTTTATTAGTGTGGTTCTACTATAACCAAATTCAGTGGAAAGTGCTGACATTTTTCTTTTTCTGGATATTTCTTTATTTAAAACAGATGTCAAAATCACCTTTCTTGCAATGGTTCTATCCACTGATCAAGATCCTTTCCCAATGGAATCTAAACCTTTTTTCACATTTTCAACAATATCTTTTTTCTGTCTCATGTGTTTCCTCTTATTCGATGTAGAATGTACACCCAACAATTGTAATGACTCTTTCAGCTCATCACAAAGAAGTAAACGTGATAACAATTGGGTTTTTTCAAGTGTTTAAAGATGATTGAAATGATCATGAATTATTCTATTTACAGATTTAGTCATTGACCTCTTACTTGTATTTTTAGGTTGGTCGGCATAACATTTTAGTTTCTCCATATCCATTTCAAGTAAATGATCTAAATTTCTATAAGAAATTTGTTTCCCCACTGTTTCAGCTACTTTTATATGCCCATCCATTGGTGTAGAAGGAAGTGATCCCGACCCCTCTCCAACATGCATTGTTCGAACTTGGGCCTCCTCCCTATCTTCAAGCTCCATGTGTTCTTCAACTAATTTATTTGGTCCAATATCTAGATTGGGCTCGACTTCTGGTTGAGAACTTCCTTCTTGTTGAGCCATTTATACATGTCATAAAATATTGTGCAAAGAAAGTGAGAGATGATGATATATAAGTGGAGTTGAACATATGAAATCAAAGATTCTTGAACTTAAGAATTCCATGGAAAAAATGCATTTGAAAAGGATATGATTCAAATATGGGATATATGAAAATGGTATGATATATGATGTGATAAGCTAAGAATGCAAGAGGTCAAATGCAACTCTAGGTCCAAATTTGGTTATGATGCAAGGATTGACTTGTGTTATGATGGATAAACACAAGGGACCAATTATCAAGAGAGGGTATGTAGAAGATGATGGACACCAAAAGGATTTCCCTAGACAAGCAAGGATAATGGTATTTTCCCTAACTTGAAAGTCCATGATAAACTTTAAGTGATGTGGGCGATAGATAAAAAATGGATTGGTTTTGAGACCTATGAAGAGTAGTGGAACTTGTGAAAGAGCTAAGGGTTCTATTTGATCAATGATGAATATGCAAAGGACTAAATTCATGGAATGTATGCAACTTGGAACTTAGGCATGATATGATCTTGATATATGCAAGGGGTTGTACATGCAAGAACTAGGTGAAATGATATATATGTATAGAAGGACTATGTGATATGATCTATGTATGCAAGAGTAGGAATATGTAAGGACTAGGATGCAATGAAAAGGATATGATTCTAAGATAGGATATATGAAAATGGTATGATATGATGTGATAAGTTAAGAATGCAAGAGGTCAAATGCAACTCTAGGTCCAAATTTGGCTACGATGCAAGGATATGACATGGATGGAGGACTAGGATATGATGTGGATGGAGGATTAGGATATGTCATGATTGGAGGACTAGGATATGACATGAATGAAGGACTAGGATATGATGTGGATGGTTGGTTTCCCTTATCAAAGTTAGGGTGGGTATGACTAATGGAAGGTTTTTGTGACTTAGTGTCATGGGTGGTGTTAGGGGACTCTTGATAGTAGATGGATAGAGGACCAGGACTCCTGGATTGTTGGTAAGATGGATAGATGGATGGAGGGCTAGGGGTTGTAAATTTGGACTTGGATTGGATGTATAGTGTTTTGAATTCCCTAGCCAGTTGTGCTTGACCATTACTAATAAATTGGCATTCAATTTGAATAGAAAGTATGTCATAGTGACTTGAAGACATGGTGGCAGATGAAATGAGACTAAGACTATGCAAAGTGGTAATGAGGATAAAAGGAACATCAAATGTGAAGTGGTAAAATGAAAAATGAGAGCCTTATGTCAAATGATTCCTAGGAAAGACTTACTAACCAATCAAAGTTTGGCCAATGTCTCAATTTGGATTGTCAAAAGATTGGTTTGAAGGACAAGATGATAGAATGACAAGGTGAGATTTCGACACTAGACTTATGAGTTTGAAATAGCTCACAAGAGGATAATGACTAAGGACTTGTTTGATTTGGTCTAATGACAATTTAATTTTTGAGACAATGGTTTGAAAAAGCAAGGAAATTTTTCCTATCCCAAAGTGTGCAAAATTGAGGACTTGATTTGGCAAATGTGGTTCATGATGGAAAATGCATTGTAGGAAGTGATTTGACAAAATTTCAAGCAAATTGCAAGGAATTTATTTTAGTTTGACTATGTTGATTCAAATTTGGAGGATGATGTTCATTTGTTCATGTTGTCTGAAAATAGTTGGCAAACACGTGGTGTTGTAAAGAATGAAAATCAACCACATAGAAGACATTTACAAAAAAAAATCCCAAGGCTGCGAGGACAGTATTCTTATGGATCCCACGAACCGCATATCCTTAGCAAATGAATTTTAGAATCTTAGCCCCACGGGATCCCCCTTACATTGCACTCACTTCTCAGGGCAACCAAGCTTCCAATCTCCATGAAACTCCCATGGCAGATTGATCATTTCTACTAAGAACTATGCAGGTGTGGGTGCCTTGGCAATGACCGTTGATGCACCAAAGAATAGAAGGTTTGTGGTTTTCTAAAACAAATAATTTATTTCGGGCACCCGTTTAGAAGGCCACACGAGAGGCATTATCATCCCAATTTGCAGAGGTTAGGCTCTATAGGTTTTGACGCACCACAAGGGTACTGGGGAGTCAATTGCCTATCCGTAGGAAGTTCTATAATGCTAAGCTTTCCTTAACATTCGAATTTATATACCGGTTGGGCGTCACTTGGCTTTAGCAAGTTCCCAGTTTGAGTCGCTTTGGGGTGAGTAATTTTCCCACCAAATCAGGCCCAAGATCTAAGGCTTAACAAAAGCAAACCAAAATATTCATAGTTCAATTGATCTTTGTTTAAAAACAAAGAGAGAGCACATGAATATTTTAGATCACACTCGCATGGTGTTCTTTTTAAACCAAACTCAAAATGTGAACAAACAGAGAATGCACAAGGTTCATTTTATCCATTTGTAGTGTTGGTCAAGCAAAGGGGTTAATTTTAACCGTTTGTAGTGTTTTTTATCTAAGAGTTCATTTTAAACCCAATGAAAAACAAAGTGTGTTGTTCTTTTTTAAAACCCATATGCATTTGCATGTGTGTTCTTTTTTAACCAATGTGTGTAAAATGCAAGTTGTAAAGAAAAAAACAATTAAAATAACATTTAGCAAATTCCAGCTGGACACATGCTAAAACAAAAAGATTAGTAGTACAAACAAAAAAAAAAACTGAAAAAAAAGATAGAAAACCGAGACAAAAATCTTAGATAGTGTGGTAAGTCTATGAGCCTCTTTGTACCTAAGTAGATAGTTAAGATCTAGTAAATTTAAATATTTTATTTTTCTTCTAGATAAGGCATCCCATTACGAGAGATCGTTAGGATTTGTGTCTCAACCTTCAATCCCTATCTATTAATACTAAACAAAATCTAATTTTCAAGTTATAAAACAACAAATATATATAAATTTCAACACTCATAATTTAATTTTTGGCTTGGAACATGTTAGAATAGACATTAATTCTAAAAACATGATAATTACAACAAAATGCATCTCTTTCACATCTTAATATTTTTAAATGGGCACAATCATATAGAGCTCATTTTTATGGATGAAAAATATATTAATAAACTTGGGAATAGATGTTA
>CM021103.1:53333117-53560444 GCA_007115665.2 Sequoiadendron giganteum
AGAAGGGAGTTCAATCTCTCCTAGGGAAGATAAACTTCATTAGCAGATTCATATCTAACTTCGTGAGGCTAGTAAGACCAATTACACTAATCCTAAGGAAAGGCCATGCATTCAAATGGACCACTGAAGGGATAATAGCATTCAACAAGATCAAGGATGCAATATCCACTGCTCCCATGCTAGTCAATCCTAACTTCTTTAAATATTTTGCCATGTATGTTTATGGGAGTGAACATAGCCTAGCCATCATGTTAACTCAAAAAGAAGATGAAGGAAAATACAACCATCCCATTGAGTTATACTCAATAACTCTACAGGGATATGAGACTAAGTATAATTTTGTGGAGAAACAAGTTTTTGCCATCATTAAAGGACTCAAAAACTTCAAGCACCTAGTGGTGGAAAGTAAAGTAATTATATATCTAGCACATTCCAATGTTAGAGTATACATTATGGAGGGAGAGATCACTAAAAATAGATCCAATTGGATCTATAAGATCCTATAGTATGACGCTGAGGCCAAAATAACCAAGGTGATCAGAGGAAGAGGACTCTATGAGTATTTATCCTGATGTGAAAACAGCTCAGTGAATGAGTGAGATGCATAGAAGCACTGTTGGTAAGCTAGTATGAAACAATTGGATCCTGGGTGGCTAATAGAACCCGCTTTATGGAAACCGATCAATATTTGGATGGTCTTACCTTGCATAAAAGGAGATTTTATATGTTGTAAGGAGCTAGTTATACGTTATTTCAAGAATTTTTTTTCAAAAGGAACTTTGATGGGGTACTACTCAAGTGTATTGATGATGACCAAGCATTGAAAAATTCTACAAGAAATGCATTTTATCCCCTCAAATAGTCATTTCTCAACAAGAGAACCGTAATTAAGATCATGCATGTCAGATACTACTAGCCAACCTTGTTTTCAGATTGCCATAAAATGGTGAAGTGGTGCCAGAAATATTAGTTTTCATAGGCAAATGGAAGAATTCATCAATGTCACTGAACCTAATCATGACTGATGAGGATTTTGTGTAGTGGGGCTAGATTTTATTGGAATGGTCAATCTCATGTCTAGCATGGCCCATAAGTGGATACTCACTACCATAAACTACTTCACAATATGAATTGAAGCAACTTCATTAAAAGAAGCAACCTAAAGTGTGTTCCTCAACTTCCTAGAAGAACTAGTGACAAGGTTTGGCCCTCCAAGACAATAATATTTGATAACGTGAAGGCCTTTCTCAATTCTAAGATTTCAAAATTTGTACTCAAGAATGTCATTTTTCTTAAAACCTCATCCAACTATTACCCATAGGGAAATGGGCTGGCTAAATCAACCAACAAGAACCTCATAAGTTTAATCAAGTGAGTGGGCATTGACCATCAGATAGAGTGGCATAAGCATTTGAAGATAAATCTATGAGTCAATCAGATTACCCTAAGTAGATCCTAAAAACATCCCCATATGAAAGATTATATGGGAAAGAAGTTATCATGCCCATTTCAATAGAAATCTCAGGTTTACAGATGATAAAGGTTGTAGAAAGTGATGAAAATGCAACAATGGAAGTAAAGTTAGTGGGATTTCTCAATCTTCAAGAAGCAAGAGAACAAGCTAGTGACGATATGGTGAGTCATCAACAAATAGTTAAGAAATGGCTCAATAAAAAGTCATCAGAACTTGGTTTCAAGCTGAAATGAAGAAAGGGACATGATTCTAGGTCAACAAACAATATTTGATTCGCTATGGAGAGGCCCCTTTCACATCATTAGTTGCAAGAAAGGCTATGCGTTTGAATTGAAAAATGAAGAAGGTAACTCTTTTGAGATTTCAATTAATAGAATCCACTTGAAGGACTCTAACTGATGTATCAAATTTCCCTTATACATAATTAGTTTCCCTTTTGACTATTGTTTCCATTCACCAAATAACTGTCATTAGCACAAATTATTGTCATCCCTTGGCTATTTTCAAGTGTTAACACCTTAGCTTCCCTTTTTAAAAATCCTCTTTAAAAGATAGTTGTCTACCTCTCTCCCCCTCCAATTAATGTTCGAGCACCCCCAATTGCATGACCTCCCATAAAAATATCCCTAAATCTTTCACAAGAGGCTCCTCAAGCATGTGTATTGTCCTTTCTATTTATGGGCACCAAACTCAAAAAATTGTATGATGATTACATTAGGAGTTTTGGTTGATAAATACCCATTTTTTGATTAAACAAAACATTTAAAAACTCTAGAGTTTCCAAGAGCACTGAGCTAATCATAAAGTCTTCGATGAAGAATTGTGTACAAAATTGTGAGCAAAATTCAATAATCGATGTTTTTTCAAGAGCAAGAGAAGGTTAATTTGCAAAGAATTTTTAGATGGGGCCTTTTAGGTCCTCGTCTGTTGGTGAGCATCCTAGAAGGTGAAGGTTGCAAGGATTAGGTAGGCACGAAGAGCTTCCTCCTCAGTTCTAGTGAAGCAAATCATATGCTTTGGCCCTTGTGTAGCCTAAGCCCACAATACCCAATGTAACAAGTGTTTCTAAGGGATGCAGAAAGAGCCCTTGTATGATCCTAGACTTCATGGATGGGATCTTTGATCCCAAATTAGTAAAGAATCCAAATAAATTGAGGGAGGAGACCCATTCCCACATGCTCACAAATGTTTTAATCAACGACTGTGAGTCTTTCAACTTCAAAATATGGAGCTATACCTTGGCACAATACATGGTGCCTCTCGTGCACCCACGTCCAAAGCTTATTTCTCTCTACACAGAAGCATGCGACACCAATAATGGTGTCATTAAAGGTTACCACCTGAATGTATAAATCATTGCAGAAGTAGCGCAATAAATGATTTGACTCCCCAATGACCCTAGTGTAGATATCTACAACATTGAGATCCTACAAAATGTGTCGGACACCTGTGTCCAAAAATTGAGGTTCCTCAACTTGGCATTCAGGTGAACCCACATAAGTGGTGAACACTTTTGTGGAGGAAGGGAAAAGTCATTTTTTCCCTCTACACAAAGTGAAGGGGTTCGACCGAGCCCATTGGTTTGGCCGAACCATTATATTGGTTCGATCGAACCACCGGGTTCAGCCGAACCCACCGTTCGCTCGAACCCCATTGACTTATGAGAAAAAATATTAAAATAAAGGGGTTCGAGCGAACTGGGGTTCAGTCAAACTCCTTTAATAGAGATTTAAAAAAAAACTCTGTCATTTTCACCAACAGATTTCCGCGAACAGTGACAGAGGCGGCCGACGAACAGGGTAGTGCGTGCAGTGAATCAATGAAAAAGCACTTGCACAAACACGGCCCACAAACACGTTCACCTTCGAGCAACCTCCATCACCCTCCAACGCATCCTCTCAGGTTGGTTGCACTATTCCATAACTCATTTTGGTGCAAAATTCGTGGCATGAATTGCATTTGTTTGAAAGTTTCTAAAGCATTTTCAACAAATCCATTCACATAGTTAAACGATTTGCTGTTGAATTTAAATGTTTTGATGGGTATCCATACCCTATTCGAAAACCCCCATTTTTTCTTAAATGCTTTGATGGGTATCCATACCCTGTTCGAAAACCCCCATTTTTTCTTAAACGATTTGATGGGTATCCATACCCTGTTCCAAAACCCCCATTTTTCCATCATCATCTAATCTAACTTTCTTGTTATACTATATTTTTAATAATTTGAATAATTGATTCCATGTTTTTAATTTTTTTTTTATAATTGAAAAAAAATTTGTTTTGATTATTTTGAATAATTGTATTTGATTGGTATATAATTCAACATAACACCAAGAAAATAATCAAAGACTCAAATATCAAAAGAGTATGAAGTTGAGAATTCAAAGAAAATATAATAAATGATACAACTTCATGAAACTAAAAAATTGAACTCCATAGATGAAGATATATCATCTTTTCCAATTTAATTAGATCATGAAACATTTATTCAAGGTATGGATTTAAGAAGAATTTGGAGAAAAAAAGGGAAAATGTAAAACTTCATGTAGTTAAGAAATTGAATCACAATACTATAACTCCACTCAAATTGAAATATTTATGTACATATAACATTCATTAATCCAACCAAAAATATAAAGGAAGATAGAAAGACCTTGAAACTTGGTATTATTTTAAACTAGTGATGATCATGCACTTATTCTAGAGAGTTGTGCAAGGTTAATTTTAGATTATATATGGAAGTAGTAGGAGCATCATATTTGGTTAGCATATTACATATAGTCAAATAATTGTGCATCAAAAGTTATATATTCACATATATTTTATTGGCTAATTAGGATGCATAAAAAGAGTGGTGTTCAATATATATGGAACTTATTAGGATGGATGAGAATTTAGATGAAACATACTTTAGATCTAGTGTAAATTTGATAGATGAAACACCAATTATACAATAGTGTTTAACTCTATAATTGGTCTAGGTAATGAAGTAAAGTCTATTTCATAAATTTTTTGGTTGGTTGAAAAATATAGCATATAAATATGAATATCTTTTCACATTGAAAATAATGATTTACATATATCACTTTGATTGATCCAAAAAAATATTTCACTTACTTCACATATCATTTTGATAGATCATGTGTGTTTTGGATCATGTGTTACACCTATGTATATTGGCCTCTTTGCATATTTTTCTAATCAAGAAGGGCCTCATACAATCCAAAAATAACAATATTTTTTTGTAACTTTGAGCTAAGCCTATAATTGGCGATCTTCTAAAAGAGAAAAATTAATTAGAATTTAGGGTTTTCCTTCAATACCCACAACTTTAATGATATGTTGGCACAATCTTATCCCCTCAAATAAGTCATCTAACTCAACCTCATTATGTGTGGATGGGTGGATTATCTTAGATACAACTCAAAGGAGATTAACTTTGTCATTTTTTATTATAGAAGCAACCCAAATTGGAGTTCAGTTACCTTTGCAAGCCCCATCCACATTTATTTATTATCTTCCAAAATGAGGTTCCAACCATCTGATTTCCATCATACCCACCTTACTCAAGCAATAGGAGAAACCCAATAGGAGACTGAAACCTAACTAGTTATTTGTCATCCTATTGTCCTAGCTAGTGAACTCAATTGCTCTATGTGAAACCATTCTAAATTTGGTTGAAATATTCTCATAAATGATGATTTCAATTTATTTTGTAAAGAATTAAATGGGATGTCCCTATCATTAAATATTCATCAATTTATTTCTTTCCATAAATTCTAACTCATCTTAAATGGGCTAGCCTTCCATATTCTATCCCAAGTGGAATTAAATGATAAGCATAAATTCTCAATTTATAAATAGAGATAAGAGATATTGTGAGAGGGAATTAGACCATTCTAACTCACAACAATGCTAATTCTAGAACTTAGAAGAATATGAATAGTTGAGTAATAGGTGACTGGAAGATTATTTAGTAGACATGCATAGTAGAAACCTTAGAGATAGATATGTGAAGACAAATGTGTGACTTGTCTAGATATCCTATATAAGTATTCTCATGTGAAATTTCATCTAAGGAAAATGCACTAGCTTTTGGGAGGCATGATTTCCCCAACACAATCTAGAAAGCCAACCTAAGGAATTTAATATTAAATTTTCCATTTGATAACCTGATTTGATTGAATAGTAATGCAATAGTTCCCATAAGAAAACCACAAACAAAGTGGATGGGACACACCAATCAAATAACCATAAAATCACATGAACAAATTCCATATGCAATTCCAATGGATAAAGAAGGAAAATAGAGTTAAACAAGGAAGGTATATAATCCATTTTTGTATTCAAGCATAAGCAAGATCTTCTCACAACCTTATCAATCAAATATAGCTTGACCAAAATTTTAAACATTAAATATTGATAATACAAGTTCATACCATTTATTTATCAAGGCCTCAATAGCACAATTTTAATTCGCAAACATATTTCATAGATATTCTGGTAACATCATTACCAAATTTTAAAATTTCCAAGAAACACACTTTTTAAAAATTAAATACAAAAAATATAATATCTCCTCAAAATGTTGATTTAATATATATTTTTAAATTGTATCCAAATTATATTGAAAGTATCCATCATGAAAGATAAATTATTTAACCTCTTGATCACAATCCTCATATACAATATATTTAAATTCTCCAAAACACCTACATTTAAATATTAAAAAACGTTAAGCAAAATAAAATTGACATCAACTACAACTTAAAATTTATTACAAAAAATATATCGGAAGATTAAGAATCACTACTTAAAATTATATAAATTATATTAGATGCCACCTTAAGAACTATATCATATGTCTCCACAAAGAAATAAAATTAGTAGTGCTTCTCTTGTGACCAACTCACATCTAGAATCTTCACCTCCACTCTTCAAATTGTATTTTACTATCTCATATCTCTTTTTCTCAAACATTTTATTTCCTGGATCATTTTTCTTCCATCATGGGTACATGATATAAACTTTGATAACCCACCGCATTGTAAACGCTTCTCATTTAAACACATTTTTACAAAAACTACAATCATTGTATCTAACACATTAAAATAAATCTAATAAGTCCTTGGATAAATTTGGTATTTTAATTGTACCACACTCTTGTAAAATTTGGTTAGTATACAAAGTATAATTAATATTACATAATAGTTCATGATAGATAAAAATTACATGTCGTATTTACAATATGTATTATAAATTTTAAGAGACATACAATAAAAAGGCTTACAAGATTCAAATTCCCTTTGTGATATTTTTAAATGAATATATTTTTCAAGAAATTTTACACAATTTTGTTTGGCTACATTCCAATTAATGTTTAATATGTGGTGTGTGGTCTTGATCACCAATTTTTTTATTTTAAAACATCATTTACATTGAGTGATACTCTAGAGTTAAAGTGCCAAAATCATTCAATTTCATCATTTGTGTTATTAATTAGCTTTTTATGAACTCATGGAATCCTACCATTAAAATCTCAAGTACCATTTTCAATAGGACTATCTAGTCTTGATCTTATTGCTAGTGGTTTTCACAATATTTTACAATTTATGCTTAAGTGAAGATGAGTTTGCCTCATTAATCAAACCTTTCTTAATTTATTTCTCACTATTGAGGTTTTTATTACTCTACAAGTAGCTCTTTTATCTTTCTACTTACTAGTAATCCTAATAGAATTGAGAGAATTCAAAATAATAATAATAATAGTTTTATTTTAATTAGAAATTTTGATTGCCTAAATATTTAATTTATTTTGTAAAGGTCTTAGTTTTTACAACTTTAGTAATTTTATAAAAGTATTCATTTAAAAATTTTGAAGCTCAAAATTGAATGGTTCATGATGATCTCTTTAATTTAAGACTTTATCTTATGTTCTCATCAATTTTAAGTAACCATTTTTGGGTTCCAGAATTATTACAATTTTATCAAGCTCATTAGAAAATTTTGAATATGGGATATCATTCTTATTCGGAAAGGTCCTCTCTTTTCTTAAGTAACTTGGAGATACAATGAACTTCATTTTTTTATGTGTGTTATCAATTTTATTAATATTATCAACAATTGGATCATGGAGTAAAATTTTAATATAATGGGGTTCATTTCTACATTATTCAAAAATATTTCTAAATTTGAATTCTTATTTTTCTATGATGTTACTCTTTTCAATATGTGTTTCATAACATTTTGCAACATTTTCCCTTTCATGTTCAACATTTTTATTTTTATTATGGCTAAATAGTTTATATAATATTAAATAATTGTCCTATGTGGTATATAATTTTTTTACTTGTGAAATTCATCTGTGTTTTAAAATCCTTTTGATTTTATGTGGAATGGGAGCCAAATCAAAATTATTCCAAGTCCACTATAAGCCACTTGGATAATCCACATGGTTCAAATAATTAAGCATATAACCACCCTAGATATCTTCTATGATATATTTACATTCATATAATTCTAAATAGGTAATTAATCATTTATTTCCATTTTGATAAGACTTTAGTTCATGAGCCATCAAGACCTTTGGGAAGACATATAGTGTCCCATTTAATAAGAGGAATACACTTACTTTCATTTGAACCACCCCATAATAATTTCTTTATTGTTTTATCTAAATCTTGAGAGATCTTCAAGAGGATCAATAAACATGACATCATATAGATTAGAATGTATTAGATCATAGCTTTAAGCATTAAGATTCTTCCATCCAATTTCAAACGATTATATTTTCATGAAGTAGATTTTTTTTGGGAAGCACTAATGTTGTCCTTCCATAGTTTAGAAATCATATTTACAAGCTTATCATTTGTCTCATTTTCTTCTCTTATTTGTGCCTTCAATAATGACTAAATTGATTTTACATGACCACCAATGTTAAGTAATGATGTTTTCCCTTTATTACTAGTTGTATGAAATAAATCTTAGATGCAACCTTTATCAATGTTTTTTAAACTGTCTTTAATGACACATTTTGTACTAGAGTGCACACGCACACTTGTAAATTTAAATTTTAGAATTTATTTAGATTATGTTTTTTGTGCAATCTAGTAATGTCAATGTTTTGATTATTAAAAACTATGATAGATGTTGAACATTTTTTTTGTTAATGGTATGGAAATATTATTGATGAGTAGATGAATTATTAGAAATGTTTTAGATTTCTATTCCTTATATCTAGATATATTATTTAAACTAAGGTCTCATTTCTCCTTTAGGTACACATACATACATACATAACATGGATAATGCAGATGTTCCACCTCCGGAATCTTTGTTTGCAAATACCACTAATGAGATTAATAAATTGAAAGACTCATTAGCACAAAGTGCAAACCCAGGGATATATTCTGAACCATGCATGTCAATATTGCATAGTCTTGAAAAACTAAGAGATGAACTTGAGAGGACTAGTGCATTTTCTCTAGATAGAGTAGCTTCTATTCTTTCCCGCATGTGGGAAGAAGTACATGGTGAGGTTCCCCTTAAACAAATACAGGATAGTGTGATCAAATAAATGATAAAAACTAATTGTTTTCCATTTTATCAAAATGCATGTAAGGTTAGGGGATACCAGGTCACTAGATGTGTCGATCGTGCTATGGCCTCATTGATCTACCCACGATTTCTAACAGCACATGATCAATACCCAAACAATGACCAGATTCCATAATATTTTGTTCAACAGTTGTATGCTGAGGTCCATTTGGGCCTCAAAGTCAACTACCTGGACATTCCACCATGTGTTGGTCAGGGGCATGGCAGGATTGCTGACAGACCCACTTATCGTCGAGCAGATAGACTGGCCCTAGTGTTTAGGGTGTTGGTTGGTGAGAGGTCTCCTGCTCTCACCCCAGTTCTAGCCCCCATAGCAGATGAGGTTGTCGTTGCTTTGTAAAAGGAAGCAATTGATACTGTAGGTGACATTGCAGTTGCCACCACTAGGATATATGTTGATCGTGTAGGTCAGTATTTGATGTCTAGACGTCCTCGACCCACACCATATTCAACACAGTGGACCACCACGGATCCTTTCACAGCAGTAGGCATCCCTACTCCCACAGAGCTTGAGGCACTTACAGGAGATATGGCATGTAGGACTCTGCATTGTTTGGCTAAGGAACTCTTGGAGGCATATGCCTTCATTGCATCAGACTATGGGATTGGTATAGAGCATGTTAGAGATAATTTGGCATGTGGAGGTCGTTCACTTCTAGGATCCCATCACTCTCAACCTAGCACTAGTGCACGTCAGGATCCACCATCTGATCATTCGATAGTTGCACAGACTATGGGTTTTACTGAGATGTTGGTTGGTGTCGATTCATTATCGTCGATGCCATCTCACCTACATAGTCCTCTCCACTCATCATTGTTGGCATGACATGAGATAAATAAGAGGGATGCAGATATTGATTTGTTGCTTGATTGTATAGTTGATATGGTGGAGGCAGCCGTTTCAGAGGACTCTGGTCATCCAATATCAGATGATGTGAATGTTTCAATTCCTTTATAATTATTTTTAAATTTTAGTTTTAATAACTAGATATTCATGTACTGATATATATGAATTTATATATTTGTAGGTGGACATACCTAATGTCACTCCTAGCCTTGTTCCAGATCGTGCACATCGACGTGACTCTGTGGATGAATCTGATGCTAGTGGACATGTGAGTTTTAAATTTTTATATATACATGTGTATATGTACATGGATATGTATGCATAGATCTAGATACATATTTAATATAAATTATATGTATTTAACACATTTTGTACACCATTTTATTTATAGGGCTCAACACATCCATCAAAGCAGGACCGTTCTCATTCAGATGGTCATTCGACTAGGAGTCGACATTTGTATTAGGCCCTGCATTAGATTTATGATCGTTACTACATGTATTTGCTTATATGATGATCTTTCTAGTATTTGAAATTTCATTATCTCTAACTTACATTTTCTATATATGATGATTTTTAGTATTCGACATTTCCTTATATGATGATCTTTAGTATTCCATAATTGATGATCTCTAACTTACATTTGCTTTTATGATATACATACATTTGGCACTTTGCTTATAACATGTTACATGTTTATACATTGATTAATATTGAAATGTTTATATGATATATGTATACATTTGCTTATATTCAATATACATACATTTGCTTATTTGATGATCTCTTACAACTTACATTTCCTTATATGATATATACATTTAATCTCTCTAGAGTAGAATTTTAGGAAATGAATGCCACTTTATAATCAAGTTCATTCACATGTTGTCAATCACAATAAATATTTTGCACACGCATGCCTTGGATATATATGATCTTGAATGTTTTCCTTCTATGTATTATTTTTCATAAGATGGACCTCTATAAGCACTTGCAACTATTTATAGATCTAACTAGGAAAACCTTAGTGATAGAATATTCCCTCTCAAAAATTGGTTGCATTCATAGGATATAATAAATTGCTAGAAAAGAGAAACAATAGTACATGGGGATTAAATATAATCTCAACATGTAGGCATATAATATTTTTAAAATATAATCATTTAATCATATAAAAATAGAACCATATACTCATATAAGCATTAAATTATAACTTTTGGCATTAAAGAAAAAATCTAAAATCCTAACTAACTCAAGAAAACCTTTTATTGAGCATTGTATGATTGTGCTCAAGATAACAATGATATGCATGTTCTCATTATACTAGCATAATATTACCATTCTTTGGATGATAAAATTAATAACATGATTTTATATTAATGATCAATGTTGAAGATAATATGTTGAGGATGCATTTATAGGTTTTTGAAAGGATGAATGGATGATCTAGACTTGATATTGAATCTTGAGTAACTCCATTAATTTTGGAGTTAATGAAGAGAAGTGGAAATCATGGAGAAGTTAAGACTTATTTAAAATTTTAATTAATGATTATTGAGTTAAGTGAATTGGTGAGTGAGTGAACAAGATTGATTGTGAGTTAGGAAGAGTCAAATATTTTCATAAAATAGTTAACTAAGTGTATGAAAGAGTTAGTTGATTCCATGGATCAGTTGATTGATTGCATGAGGAAGTGAATTGAATAGATCAGTGAGTGGACTAATTCAAGATTAACGAGTTAATTAATCTTGATTTATTAGTTAACTAAATGAGATGGAACTAGAAATTTTAATTCTTTATTTAAATGGATAATGTGTGCATTTGAGGTGGAGTTTGATAAAATAATTAATTATTTGATGGATAAGAGATGGACAATATGAATTTAATATATTTATTAAATGCGGGAAATTAATTAACTTTAAATAAATAATAGGAATTAATTCACTAAATTGTAATAAAGTATTAATGGATGATAATGAATAATAATGGATCTTAATTATGGTACATATGATAAAATAATAATAGTGTTTCGATAAAATTATTTTAGTGTCTTACAAGATGATGTTCAAAATAACATTGTTTCAAAAAAAAGAATTTAAGAAGAACGAATTATAAGAGATGAAAATAATAATGATATGCCTCAATTAGGTGGAGGAATAAGAAAATATTAGGTAGTTGATGATGATTGGACTCAAGAGATTATTTGTGTAAAAAATACACAAGTTAGCTCTCAAAAGAAGAATTATGAGGAAAATTTCATATGAAATATAGAAGATGATGGAAGAAAAGAAGAGGAGGAATGTAGAAAAGGATTTAAGAAAAGTAAAATTAGGTGAAAAATGTGATTGATTGTTTTTGAATACTTAGTTATGTTGACATGTGAAGATCAACTTTATCTTAATATAGTAGTAGATTTTATGCACCAAATTATGTAGGATTGAGGTTAAAATGTATCCAATGCATGTAATAACTTATAATAAAATAATAAACAAGAGGAATCCCTAGTATTCAATAAGACATTTGATTTTCTTAGTGGGTCTAATATGGGACAACCAATAGACACAAAGAGAAGTTCCCATCACATCTCAAGGTCTTTGACCTAGGTGGATACTATGAGAGAATGAATTTGAGATCAATCTTCCCTAATTTATTATATATAATTCTTTCACACATAGTATGGTTTTTGACTTAACATGAAGCAAACCATACTAGACACTTTTGGGATTTTTTGTTTGGTACAACATTCTACAAGACTCAAATTTTAATATGTTAAGTTTCTTTTTCTACAACAAAAAAGAAGATTGAGACAACATTCACTTTATATATATAGAAGACATGGACTAATGAATCAATGATTTTTATTGGATGTATAGGAGAAGAAACATCTTGAGATGTGATCATAACATCTCCTTGTGTGCCAATTGTCTTTTTTGTTAAGATGCTAGATTTGGGGGATCATTGAAACTAACACTAAATTTTCTCCTACTCCCACCATCACTCTTCCAATGAATTTTTTTATGACAAGGTCTGCACATTATGTACATAAAAAGTACTTGAATTCCATGGAACAAATATATAATTGGAAATATCTACTCAATTTAAGGTTCTCAATGTATTTCAACCCCTAATTTGTGTCCAACCAAATTTAAAACACTTGTCATCAACATATATTATAAGTAACTAAAACAATCCAGAGTTCAAACAAGTTACTATAAGTTCTCGTCTTGAACATGTATGTACATGTACAAGTGAACTTGAAAATCATGGATATAATCTAACTCAAACATTCTGGTTCAACCCGCTCTTGAATAACATGTAAAATGTTTTGATGGTCATCACTATCTAGTCTCCATTTTTTTCGTCCATGTGCATGTGGAACTGCATGAAGATGTAGGGCGATAGCAATTATAAGGTGACTCTATTGATATACCTTGTTATCAACTTGATAGTCCAAAAAATGAATCCCATGTTGAACAACTTTGACTTGTTTTAGATATATCCCTTGCACAACATCAGAACCTGCATGATAAACATGAACCTGGGGTAATACATGTGCATGTGTACAACATTTGCATGCTTAAGGTTTGTACAATATATATTTAATGTTTTTAAGGTAATGTACACATGTACAAAATGTATATATATAATTTTAAATTCAAACTCACCTGTGGGAAATAACATTCCATTGTTTGTTTCAGGCCATGTTAGCTTATTCCTCTCTTCTGTGCAACACAGTAAATAATAGCTAACACCTTCTATGTGTCCAGACTCTACTATAACTGCAAAAACATCTCCTGTACACCAAATTTACACAATAAAATTCTAAAAAAAATAGAATTGTCTCTAGACAAGTTAAAGATCATTAAATTTATATAATATTTAAATTATTGAAAACTTACACATACGTACCTTTTCTAACCAATCTTGAAATATGGTCATAATCAATTGAAATCAAAGGAATGTCTTGAAATCTTTCATCCTCATTTTCATCGTATGTGTCTGAAAGAAATAGTGGCACCATATCCCATTTACTAACATATTCAAGTTCTTCATTGTTGCATGCATGAGAGTTTCCCACAATGCACTCAGTGCAGAAACAAGAGTAATCCCTCATGTATAATATCCATCCAGGGTGACTATCTGAACTCATAACACAATGCAAAAATCTTGTTTTTTCTACCATCTTGCATCCATGCATTGATCTTCTATCCACACCTAGATAAATGTAATTGAAAAACACTTACGTGAACTTGAACGTGTGTGTGTATATATATATATATGTGTGTAAATTTTAAATTTAAATAAATTTATTTTTTTTAAATGTAATTTATACATACCTGATATCTCCCAAAACACTCTATGTGGAATGTTTCGGTTTGTTCTTGAAGATGTTCCAACCTCATTTGACGCAAAGTTTTTCTTGCACCATTCAACAACATCATGTGCATCATCTATATGATCTTCTGAATAACTCATTTGATGCTTTCTTAAAACACGTTTGATGCAAGCTCCTACGCCATGATGCTCACCCTTTCCATGTCCACTCTCAAAGAAACTCCAAACATGTGGTATGTTGTAAATTTTATGATATCTAGAAAGTGCATAAAATGGCTGTGATGATTTGTATTGTGTCACACATCCATCTGACCATACAATTTTTTTTCAAATTTTACACCCCTGCTTCTCAAATTCTCAAAAAAACATTTTGTAAAACAATGTTGTACAAAAACTGTGTCATGCTCTTTATCATCACTAATATAAAAGTGATATTCTTTCTTGATGGCTCGTTGTTCATATGTACTCTCAACACCATCTAATTCCAATTGTGCATGTCGATAACACACATGAACCATAATAGTGACCTGCTTTGAAAAGTAATATTCTGATTGAATCTCTTTTTTATGTACAAAAGAGTAATTTTCTGCAAATTCAACTACTGATAGAACTGTTCCAAGTGGGAAAGTATATCTTAATGTTTGAAATTGATGTGTTTGCCACTTAGCATAAAAGGAATGTTGTATGTATGGTTGTATCAATTTTTAAAAATCTTCCATAAATTTCCCAATAGGTATCTCCTCTTCTACATAGTTTAACCTTGTGGATTCTTTCCCAAAATTTGTTTGAAACTTTACATAATTGTAACTTTTGCAATTTACTGTCTTTGTTAGGTCAACATTTTCATTTGTTGAAGGAAAGTTAGCCAAATTTCCACATGTTTCATTTATGCATTTTATTTGAAGTCCATTTTCATGATCACATAATAGATCCTTTATGAACAAACTTACCTGTTTAGGAGGTTCCTTTTGAAAACCATATCTTTCTTCTCTCATCTTTCGAAACACCTGATAGTAGAGATCAAATTCAATGTGATAACGACAACAAAAAGTTTCAAAAAACTTGTTTATCTTCACATAGTATGGCTTTAACCTTTCAAACATTGTTTGCCCAATCTTTATATGAGGATACATATTACAAAAGTTCATATACATCTCAAGTTGTGTTATTTCTAGCCAATGATTAATATGTTCTTCATAAATACCAAGTCCAATCCTGCGCCTCATAACATCTCTAGTATTTGATGATGGACGGGTCTGATCTTTCCAAAAACTTGAGATCAAGTTCCTAACAGCATCTTCAATCCTGTCAGAATGGGGAGCTCTACACATAATTGCCCAATTGCCTTCAGAACTATCATCTAAAACCTTTCTCTTTTTCTCATATTTTATTAGTGGGGTTCTACTATAACCAAATTCAGTGGAAAGTGTTGACATTTTTCTTTTTCTGGATAGTTCTTTATTTAAAACAGATGTCAAAATCACCTTTCTTGCAATGGTTCTATCCACTAATCGAGATTCTTTCCCAATGGAATCTAAACCTCTTTTTACATTTTCAACAATATCTTTTTGCAGTCTCATGTGTTTCCTCTTATTCAATGCAAAATGTACACCCAACAATTGTAATGACTCTTTCAGCTCATCACGAAGAAGTAAACGTGATAACAATTGGGTATTTTCAAGTGTTTCAAGATGATTGAAATGATCATGGATTACTCTATTTACAGATTTATTCATTGACCTCTTACTTGTATTTTTAGGTTGGTCGACATAACATTTCAATTTCTCCATATCCATTTCAACTAAATGATCTAAATTTCTATAAGAAATTTGTTTCCCCATTGTTTCAACTACTTTTATATGCTCATCCATTGGTTTAGAAGGAAGTGATTCCGACCCCTCTCCAACATGCATTGTTTGAACTCGTGCCTCCTCCCTATCTTCAAGGTCCATGTGTTCTTCAATTGATTCATTTGGTCCAATATCTAGATTGGGCTCAACTTCTACTTGAGAACTTCCTGCTTGTTGAGCCATTTGTACATGTCACAAAATATTGTGCAAAGAAAGTGAGAGATGATGATATATAAGTGGAGTTGAACATATGAAATCAAAGATTCTTGAACTTAAGAATTCCATGGAAAAAATGCATTTGAAAAGGATATGATTCAAAGATGGGATATATGAAAATGGTATGATATATGAAAATAGTATGATATATGATGTGATAAGCTAAGAATTCAAGAGGTCAAATGCAACTCTAGGTCCAAATTTGGTTACGATGCAAGGTTTGACTTGTGTTATGATGGATAAACACAAGGGACCAATGATCAAGAGAGGCCCGTATGCAGGAGATGATGGACTCCAAAAGGATTTCCCTAGACAAACAAGGATAATTGTATTTTCCCTAACTTGAAAGTCCATGATAAACCTTAAGTGATGTGGGCGATAGATAAAAAATGGATTGGTTTTGAGACCTATGAAGAGTAGTGTAACTCATGCAAGAGCTAAGGGTTCTATTTGATCAATGATGAATATGTAAAGGACTAAATTCATGGAATGTATGCAACTTGGAACTTAGGCATGATATGATCTTGATATATGCAAGGGGTTGTACATGCAAGAACTAGGTGAAATGATATATATGTATACAAGGACTATGTGATATGATCTATGTATGCAAGAGTAGGAATATGTAAGGACTAGGATGCAATGAAAAGGATGTGATTCTAAGATGGGATATATGAAAATGGTATGATATATGATGTGATAAGCTAAGAATGCAAGAGGTCAAATGCAACTCTGGGTCCAAATTTGGTTACGATGCAAGGCTTGACTTGTGTTATGATGGATAAACACAAGGAACCAATGATCAAGAGAGGCCCATATACAAAAGATGATGGACTCCAAAAGGATTTCCCTAGACAAGCAAGGATAATGGTATTTTCCCTAACTTGAAATTCCATGATAAACCTTAAGTGATGTGGGCGATAGATAAAAAATGGATTGGTTTTGAGACCTATGAAGAGTAGTGGAACTCGTGCAAGAGCTAAGGGTTCTATTTGATCAATGATGAATATGCAAAGGACTAAATTCATGGAATGTATGCAACTTGGAACTTAGGCATGATATGATCTTGATATATGCAAGGGGTTGTACATGCAAGAACTAGGTGAAATGATATATATGTATACAAGGACTATGTGATATGATCTATGTATGCAAGAGTAGGAATATGTAAGGACTAGGATGCAATGAAAAGGATATGATTCTAAGATGGGATATATGAAAATGGTATGATATATGATGTGATAAGCTAAGAATGCAAGAGGTCAAATGCAACTCTAGGTCCAAATTTGGTTACGATGCAAGGCTTGACTTGTGTTATGATGGATAAACACAAGGGACCAATGATCAAGAGAGGGTATGCAGGAGATGATGGACTCCAAAAGGATTTCCCTAGACAAGCAAGGATAATGGTATTTTCCCTAACTTGAAATTCCATGATAAACCTTAAGTGATGTGGGCGATAGATAAAAAATGGATTGGTTTTGAGACCTATGAAGAGTAGTGGAACTCGTGCAAGAGCTAAGGGTTCTATTTGATCAATGATGAATATGCAAAGGACTAAATTCATGGAATGTATGCAACTTGGAACTTAGGCACGATATGATCTTGATATATGCAAGGGGTTGTACATGCAAGAACTAGGTGAAATGATATATATGTATACAAGGACTATGTGATATGATCTATGTATGCAAGAGTAGGAATATGTAAGGACTAGGATGCAATGAAAAGGATATGATTCTAAGATGGGATATATGAAAATGGTATGATATATGATGTGATAAGCTAAGAATACAAGAGGTCAAATGCAACTCTAGGTCCAAATTTGTTTACGATGCAAGGCTTGACTTGTGTTATGATGGATAAACACAAGGGACCAATGATCAAGAGAGGGTATATGCAGGAGATGATGGACTCCAAAAGGATTTCCCTAGACAAGCAAGGATAATGGTATTTTCCCTAACTTGAAATTCCATGATAAACCTTAAGTGATGTGGGCGATAGATAAAAAATGGATTGGTTTTGAGACCTATGAAGAGTAGTGGAACTCATGCAAGAGCTAAGGGTTCTATTTGATCAATGATGAATATGCAAAGGACTAAATTCATGGAATGTATGCAACTTGGAACTTAGGCACGATATGATCTTGATATATGCAAGGGGTTGTACATGCAAGAACTAGGTGAAATGATATATATGTATACAAGGACTATGTGATATGATCTATGTATGCAAGAGTAGGAATATGTAAGGACTAGGATGCAATGAAAAGGATATGATTCTAAGATGGGATATATGAAAATGGTATGATATATGATGTGATAAGCTAAGAATGCAAGAGGTCAAATGCAACTCTAGGTCCAAATTTGGTTACGATGCAAGGCTTGACTTGTGTTATGATGGATAAACACAAGGGACCAATGATCAAGAGAGGCCTGTATGTAGGAGATGATGGAATCCAAAAGGATTTCCCTATCCAAGCAAGGATAATGGTATTTCCCTAACTTGAAAGTCCATGATAAACCTTAAGTGATGTGGGCGATACATAAAAAATGGATTGGTTTTGAGACCTATGAAGAGTAGTGGAACTCGTGCAAGAGCTAAGGGTTCTATTTGATCAATGATGACTATGCAAAGGACTAAATTCATGGAATGTATGCAACTTGGAGCTTAGGTACGATATGATCTTGATATATGCAAGGGGTTGTACATGCAAGAACTAGGTGAAATGATATATATGTATACAAGGACTATGTGATATGATCTATGTATGAAAGAGTAGGAATATGTAAGGACTAGGATGCAATGAAAAGGATATGATTCTAATATGGGATATATGAAAATGGTATGATATATGATGTGATAAGCTAAGAATGCAAGAGGTCAAATGCAACTCTAGGTCCAAATTTGGTTACGATGCAAGGCTTGACTTGTGTTATGATGGATAAAAACAAGGGACCAATTATCAAGAGACGCCCATATGTAGGAGATGATGGACTCCAAAAGGATTTCCCTAGACAAGAAAGGATAATGGTATTTTCCCTAACTTGAAAGTCCATGATAAACCTTAAGTGATGTGGGTGATAGATAAAAAATGGATTAATTTTGAGACCTATGAAGAGTAGTGGAACTTGTGCAAGAGCTAAGGGTTCTATTTAATCAATGATGACTATGCAAAGGACTAAATTCATGGAATGTATGCAACTTGGAACTTAAGCACGATATGATCTTGATATATATGCAAGGGGTTGTACATGCAAGAACTAGGTGAAATGATATATATGTATACAAGTACTATGTGATATGATCTATGTATGCAAGAGTATGAATATGTAAGGACTAGGATGCAATGAAAAGGATATGATTCTAAGATGGGATATATGAAAATGGTATGATATATGATGTGATAAGCTAAGAATGCAAGAGGTCAAATGAAAATCTAGGTCAAAATTTGGTTACGATGCAAGGCTTGACTTGTGTTATGATGGATAAACACAAGGGACCAATGATCAAGAGAGGCCCGTATGCAAGAGATGATGGACTCCAAAAGGATTTCCCTAGACAACCAAGGATATTGGTATTTTCCCTAACTTGAAAGTCCATGATAAACCTTAAGTGATGTGGGCAATAGATAAAAAATGAATTGGTTTTGAGACCTATGAAGAGTAGTGGAACTCGTGCAAGAGCTAAGGGTTCTATTTGATCAATGATAACTATGCAAAGGACTAAATTCATGGAATGTATGCAACTTGGAACTTAGGCACAATATGATCTTGATATATATGCAAGGGGTTGTACATGCAAGAACTAGGTGAAATGATATATTCTATGTATGCAAGAGTAGGAATATGTAAGGACTAGGATGAAATGAAAAGGATATGATTCTAAGATAGGATATATGAAAATGGTATGATATGATGTGATAAGTTAAGAATGCAAGAGGTCAAATGCAACTCTAGGTCCAAATTTGGCTACAATGCAAGGATATGACGTGGATGGAGGACTAGGATATGACGTGGATGGAGGATTAGGATATGACATGATTGGAGGACTAGGATGTGACATGAATGAAGGACTAGGATATGATGTGGATGGTTGGTTTCCCTTGTCAAGGTTAGGGTGGGTATGACTAATGGAAGGTTTTTGTGACTTAGTGTCATGGGTGGTGTTAGGGGACTCTTGATAGTTTGACTGTGTTGATTCAGATTTTGAGGATGATGTTCATTTGTTCATGTTGTCTGAAAATAGTTGGTAAACATTTGGTGTTGTAAAGAAAGAAAATAAACCACATAGAAGACATTTACAAAAAAAAATCCTAAGACTGCAAGGACAATATTCTTATGGATCCCACGAACCGCATATCCTTAGCGAATGAATTTCATAAGCTTAGCCCCACATGCTCCCCCTTACATTGCACTCAATTTTCAGGGCAACCAAGCTTCCAATCTCCATGAAACTCCCATGGCAGATTGATCATTTCTACTAAGAACTGCGCAGGTGCGGGTGCCTTGGCAATGACCATTGTTGCACCAAAGAATAGAAGGTTTGTGGTTTTCTAAAACAAAGGATTTATTTTGGGCACCCGTTCAGAAGGCCACACGAGAGGCATTATCATCCCAGTCTGCAGAGGTTAGGCTCTGTAGGTTTCGATGCACCATAAGGGTACTGGGGAGTCAATTGCTTGTCCACGGGAAGTTTTGTAATGCTAAGCTTTCCTTAACATTCGAATTTATATACCAGTTGGGCGTCGCTTGGCTTTAGCGCGTTCTCGGTTTGAGTTGCTTTGGGGTGAGTACTTTTTCCCACCAAAGCAGGCCCAAGATCTAAGGCTTAACAAAAGCGAACCAAAATATTCATAGTTCAATTGATCTTTGTTCAAAAACAAAGAAAGAGCACATGAACATTTCAGATCACACTTGCATGGTGTTCTTTTTAAACCAAAATCAAAATGTGAACAAACAGAGAATGCACAAGGTTCATTTTATCCATTTGTAGTGTTTGTCAAGCAAAGGGGTTAATTTTAACTATTTGTAGTGTTTTCTATCTAAGATTTAATTTTAAACCCAATGAAAAACAAAGTGTGTTGTTCTTTTTTACCCATATGCATTTGCATGTTTCTTCTTTTTTAACCAATGCGTGTAAAATGCAAGTTGTAAAGAAAAATAATAATTAAAATAACATTTAGCTAATTCTAGCTAGACACATGCTAAAACAAACAGATTAGTAGCACAAACAAACAAAAAACTCTAATCTAGAAATAAAGAAAACAGGAAAAAAAAACTAAAAAAAAAGATAGAAAACCGGGACAAAAATCTTAGATAGTGTAGTAAGTCTATGAGCCTCTTTGTACCTAAGTAGATAGTCAAGATCTAGTAAATTTAAATATTTTATTTTTCTTCTAGATAAGGTATCCCATTACAAGAGATCGTTAGGATTTGTGTCTCAACCTTCAACCCCTATCTATTAATATTGAACAAAATCTAATTTTCAAGTTATAAAACAACATATATATATAAATTTCAGCACTCATAATTTAATTTTTGGCTTGGAACATGTTAGAATAGACATTAATTCTAAGAACATGATAATTACGACAAAATGCATCTCTTTCACATCTTAATATTTTTAAATGGCACAATCATATAGAACTCATTTTGATGGATGAAAAATATATTAATAAACTTGGGAGTAGATGTTAAAATTATTCTTAAAATAAATTGGGAGGAGCTTGGGAAACCAAATTTACATGATACTCCCTATGATATAGTACTACATGAGGGAGAAGATCCAAAATTTTCATTAGCACATGGTATCTAATATAAAGGTTAGCCTATTGGGTTTAAAGGAAAAATAAATTTTGCGGTGTTTGAGATTCAAAATGATTCTTTGGTGCTTTTAAAATTTTGTTTAATCTCAAATTGGTTCATGTAGAATGTAATGAAATCTTTGACTCCCAAAAAGAAGAATTAACATTTTATACATGGAGGGCTAGATAGTGCATATATCTTTGAATATGAATATAGATTAAGATTATGATAAGAAGATAGCAAAAGAAAAAGATGTAGAAGAAGATGACATATTTAGATGGCTATATTCATTGAGGAAGCTACCTAAGAAAATATCATAATCACAAATTTTCATATTTCTTCTTGTAGATTCATATCTCTCTTGGAAATGCTTGTTGATCCATCTTCTCAAATTTTCTTTTTTCATATATCTAAGGGATACACTTATTGCTATAGATTATATTTATTTTTTTATGTTGTACTCATCTTAGTTCTAGATGCACATAGGATAAGAGCGCAACCATATTAATCTAATGTATTTTTATTTGATTATTTGTGGAGGTAAAAATACCAAATTAGGGATTTGACAATATTGGTAAGATAACCAAAATTCACCCCTTTCCCTTTGTGGCACTAGCTACATGTATTCTTGGAAATCTCTTCATATGAAGGTTTTGTGTCTTTTCCTATCTATCATAATTATATTATTTTAGAGCTCAGTTTAAATAACATTATGACCATTTTATATCATTTAATTTATTTTACAAAATTTATGTGTTATTCTACTATTTAGTTTCTTGTTATTGGTTGTGTATTTTATTCTTATTTTATAGACTTTCAATTTTTTGTATAAACTGGTATTTTTTATGTACTTGACAAAAATCTATGTAGTCATATAGACCTTAATGTAGTCATGCTACCATCTAGGAAACATGATTTAATTTTTATTATCTTCTATTGATTCATATTCTAGATTCCTATCACATGATTCAAGATATCTATTTCTCAACTCTCATTCTAGGTTTTTCTTTGTTTATAATTAAATCTCATGTTTAATATTTTGTTTAATAAAAACATAGTATTTTTTTTTTTAAGGAAAAATAAGCTTGCATAGTTTATATAGGTGAAACCAATTTAGATAAGACCATTTACACTTGTTGATTTATCTATTTTGGATAGTATTTTTGTGTTATTAATCTTATCTAGGAATAAAGTTAGTTAAAACTTTCAACTTTTTATTTAGGTAATCAAATTCAATACATTTTTGTTTTTACTATCAATATGTTTATTTCTTTATGAATTATTTCATTGTTATGAAGAATATTCTAATTCTATGTTAGATTATGTGTTAGAAAAATTAGAAAATATTATTTTAGATACATACTTCTACATTATATGTTCCTCGCATATAAACTTATTTAGTTAATATATGTTCTATTTATTATAATACTTATAATTTTTACCAATTTTTGTGTGTTTGTGGGGTGTTTGAGCTATCTCCGCCTTCTCAACTAATTATCACTATTTAGGTTTTTTAGATGAGTTTAGAAATTCTCTTTTGTTGAATTATCTTGTGTCATCTTCTTTTATCCAATTTGGTTATACATAATGATTTCCCTACTATTGATTTTCATGTATTGATACAAAGGGAGATACCAAGATAGAGGAGGAAATACTAGTGAAAGATGGTGTTTCTACCATATCTATATAATTGATGATGCACAATTGGATGAAATAAATATAATAATTTAAAGAAGGACATAAACATAGATAGATGCAAAATTGGGTGCCACAAAAAAATACAAATAAAGAGAATATTTTGTAGATCAAAACTAGTAAAATACTTAGTATAAGGATTCATAAAATCTAGTGATAACTTGCAGATTTTAGTTTTATAGAGCTCATTGATGATGTGCATTTGAGTTTTCATTTCCAAAAAATTGAAATGAGGAACCTTCAATTTTCTTATATATCAATTATTTGATGCATTTTTCCTTGTTGCTAGATAAAACATATGATAAACCCACTAAATTGTAAATAAATAAATTTACCCATATTTGACGAGAAAGAGAAGAAATAAACACGTACCTTGTTTCCTTCTATGATAATTTGTCAAGTTTTGTTTGCGTCTATTTTCTTCTTTATCTTTTGAAAAATTTCGTTGAGCTTTGTTTTTTCTTTTTGTTTTTTTCCCATTTTCTTCTTCAAAATACAAATGATTGATTTAAACTAACAACAAATTTTCCTCCAAAATGCAAAAAATTTGTCACAAAAACTTGAAAAAACTTAAAAAACTTACAACAGTAAAAAAAAATGCAACAATAACAAACATTATCAAAATATTCATCATTTTTTTACCTGTGAAATGTTTTTTTCAGCTGACAAGATTGGAAGCACGAGGGTCGCCACCGTTTACACAGGAGCTCGGAAAAACACAAACAAACCCTAGAAAAGTTGTTTGACTTTCGAATGTATACTGAGGGGGTTCGGCCTAACCAATTTTGTGTGGTTCGAACGAACCCATTTAAAATAATTTCCTTTATTATTTTAAAGAGGTTCGGCCGAACACCCTTTTTCCCCTATCTCCCCAAAAAATCGATTGTTTTTGTAAAAAATTATCTTTCGAAACTCAATTTGAAAATGAAAATGCAGAAAACTTCAGAAACCCAACTAGATAATAATATTCCTTCGAATGAGCTATCCGTCGAATATAATTTTAATATGGTTTGCTTTTATTATGTATTTTATTTTTTAGTTTTATTAAACATAGATTTTTCGCTGAAAATTAAAATCTCTGGTCTACACATGTGGAAAAATAGCAGATTATCAAAATAAAAAAAATAAAAATAAGTTGAGGCTGGGTATTGATGTCCTTGATCCATTAAAAAAAAAAATGAATTTCGATTCATACGAAAAAAGTTATGTTGTATACAGTCTGCCTATATTTAAATTGCAATTGGTTTGACTTTGAAACTTGATTAAGGAAAAAATATTCAATAAAAAACTATGAGACCAAATGAAAGTGCTAGATATCGTAGTTACAAATCTAAATTCGAAAAAATTAGAATTTTATCCTTTATTCAAAAAAAGTTATATTGTATAAGATGAGCGTCACTTTTTAAAAATGTTGTTTTTTGAAAAAAAAACCAGTTTTCGTGGGAGATGGAAAAAAAGTGCAATCTGATTCCAAAATTTTTGAAAAAAATATTTTTAGAATCTATAGACAAAATTTGATGAGACTCTAGTTTGCATCATCTTCAAATTCCTCATGGTTTAGTCGCTATAGGTGCCCGAATATGAAGATTTAGTTAAAAATAATAATTGCAGTGTTCAATTGGGCCAAAAATTATAAACCACTATTGTAGAATCACCCACTCCATAAAAGTTACATAGAGATGTCACCTTTTCCTATCGCTCTCTCAAACTTTATGGCACAAAACATGAAAGATACCCTCTACATGTTTTCATTCATCTTCGGGCTACATTCAGATACCAATTTCCATGATTTTCAGTTGGGTGCAACCTTCCACTTGAAGATGATGAGCAAGGTGAATGCATACGAAATGGAATTTATAGAGGCTATTGTTGATGGCATCCATGCTCGGCTATTGAATTTTTTAGTTGAGAATACTTTCAAGTATTCTTCTTTTCTTCTACATATGATCCTCTTCACAGCACTAAGTTATTTTCATTGTACTTCACCATCAATGTGATAGAAATGGGATCATATCTACACACAATGATCCTCGTCTTTGTGTGGACCCATATCTTATCAGTCATTTAGGACTACCACAAGTTTGCATAGTGCTTCCTACATTCGTTCTTGATCGACCTCAATCAGAAGCAGTCGCCTTCTAGATGACACAAAGATAGAGAGAGTGGCTCAATAAATATAAAATCCCATGTGATTGGTTCTTTGGAGCTTGCTTCACATTCATCTAAGTCCATGGTTTTAGGGAGGATTCATTCCGGCTTCCATGAATGCTTACAAATAGGACCTTGGCCCTAGAGTGGGCCCACTAATTGGATGTGTTGGACTCAATTTTTGGCTCAAGTTGAAAGAAGAAGGCCATTTATGAGATACCTTTTTCAAGGGGAGGCATTACAATGATGAAGAGGTCTTGGGAACATTTTCTTATGCTCAAGCTAGCAGAGCTCAGTTTGGACTAGAACAATGATCAATGGAGCTATGACCTGACTAACCATATGGTGGCTCTTAAGACAACCTCCCCTTTTGTCCATGAGCCCCCAATTGTACTTGAAGGAACTGAAGTCACAAGTGGAGGATGATATCAAATTCTACATTGATTTGTCAAAGATCCCCTCAGACATCCGCCAACCATGGGAGTCTTTTTATAAACCAATTCAAGATTTTGATCACGCAAGGCTCATGACCAAAGATCTAAGAGCACAACTCGTCCAAAGAGGCTAGAGTAGGTAAAAATGGAAGCCTATTGGAAGTATAGGTAGGAGATCCACCAAATGGAGCTCAATTTTGAAGATGTTGAATCTAACGAGCAGTGGGAGAGAATCTGGGATAAGCACCATGAAGAGGAAGCTCGGGTGGAAGAGGATGTTTTGATAGAAGAAGAAAAGGACACCCACTCAAGAAAGGAGGAAATTTTTGAAATTTAGAGGCTTGCAACATGGCTTCCTCCTCTTTACGCATCAGCCCAATAATAGGAGTAGATAGCTCCAAGGCAACAAGAAGTAGGGGAAACTCAACCCAACATCGAGGTGCAACCATCTAGCTCTCCCTCTGAGCCTAGAAAGAAAAAATGGAGAGTGCTGAAAAATGGAGTGGGAGGTGAAGAAGAAGAGATAGAGGAAATAGGAGTTGGTGTCATGCAGCCACTCCCGATCACCACACAACAATTAATTTTACTCCCCCTCTCCTTTCTCCTGCTTCTTCATTCTTTACTTCTTCCATGTCTTCCACTGCTTCCACCTCAGTTATCACCTAACCGTCCACCATGCTTGCATCACTTTCCACTCCCCTGCCTTCGTCCACTTCAGATACATCTATCGTAGTGCAGTCGCCTGCCATCCCACTCCATGACTTACCACCTTTTTCACCATCTACACTACTTATCCACCCACTCATCCTTGAGGGAACAACGTCTATTGCCTCATAGCAACAAGTGACCATTCCCTTCAGATTTTCACAAGGATCCCCCTTCGCGGGGGAAATTATTCAATCACAAGATCAACTTCAACAGTTAAAGACTGTGAGAAAGGCCCAAGAAGCCTAGGAAGAGAAAAGAAGAGGAAAAGTGGCAAAGGCCATGTAGGTTCCATACATGAGGTCCTTTTTTGACCCCTCCCAAAAATCTATGATTATCGCCCATATGGAACCCGCAGTAATCAAGCCCCAAGAGCAAATGCAATCGGAGGATTACTCAATTCACGTCGTCGGCTTGAATCTCAGGCAGGTGAGGTTGTATGACAGGGTCGAGCTCATGGAAGAGACCCAAAATTCCATCACTACATGGAAGAGACCCAAAATTCCATCACTACAGACTACCTCAATGTCGGCTAACATCTGGAAAAGAAAGAACAAGAACTCGTAAGAGTCAAGGCCATTGCTGACTGCTTAAATGCATAAGCCAAATCCAAGGACACAGATCTCACTAAAATGAGATCTGATTTGCAAAGTTGCATCACCACTGAGAGCTTCAAATTGGAAGCAATCCAGAGGGCACAACTACAGGTGCAAGTGGTGGAACTAAAGGCTCAAGTTGAGAGCCTAGAGAAAGAAAAAGAGGCTGAAAAAAATAAGTTGCAGCAAAAGGAGCTAGAGCTAGCACAGACTCAGAAGACTCTCTCAGACTCCACGAGCTTGTAGCAAAAAATGCAACAAGAATCCCAAGCCAGGGACCAAGAAATCCAACAGCTCAAGGATGACCTCGCTGCCCGATCCCAGACCACAAACATCCTCCCAATGGTCTAACAATTATATGCCTCCTATTAGGAAAGGATTAAGAACGTGGCCTCACACTTGAAGCTGTGCATAGGTTCGTCGTAGAATCACAAGACTCAATGCACTAGTGAGCATGTCCATGGCGCAGGTCCTTTCCTTAGTGAAAGTAGTGGGAGGCTGATATTGGATGATGACTTTTGGTTCCTTTTGAATAAGACGTGGCTTTCTATAAGATTTAGGTGAAGCAAGCAACTTTCTAATGCAAACTGAGTTTTCAATGTTGTATTCGCCATATCCTTTACCTTGGACCCGGACCTTGTTCTTGGGAAAAGAGATGGATGGAATGGGAGATTTGGATAATGGCATAGGATCAATGTAATAGGTACTTGATATTCAGGAGTCCCTTTCAAATTATTGCAGTATTGGAAAGGATCAAGGTCACCTGATATAGTGATTTTAGCTCCATTACAAGGGAATTTTAAGCATTGGCTCTATTATAAGGGAATTTTAAGCATTGATGGTATATGGATGGGATGACCTTCATGGCATGAATCCATGGATGATTGAGGAGAAGGTTGTGTGGAAGGTCCAAGTATAAGACTTGGCACAATGTGTTTTCAATTTCTAGACCAACTCTGATAGGAAGGGTGATAACACCTTGGAAGAACATTCTGCATCATCATAGGCTCTTATGATGATCCTTTTTGATGCATCAATGCATGCCTCAAAGAATGCCAATATTGTGACCAATTTGAGAGTACAAATATTTAGGCTTGCTCTACCATATACCAAGACTCATCTGATTTTATGTTTATTGATAAACACTTCAAGATGGAGGGAATCATTATGGTGAGGCTTATGTGAAGGGAGATCATGCTTTGTAAATGTAACATGGAGGGTAGTAGCAAGATATCCTACCATGGCTTAAAACTGGTTGACATTTAGATCAATAGGAATTGAGGAATCCTATAGATCTTTATCCAAGATAGTCTTATGTGTAGGGGATATACAAAGCAACTCAAGAATTAAAATTTGTGCAAGTGCCTTCCCTAAGTGATCCAAAAGGTTTTATTGGTTTTTCAGTTGGGATCTAGAAATGGCCCCTTGTAGTGTCACTTTGGATCTATGTGTGGTAACTGCACATTTAGGGTTTGTATTCTTGATAGTTATGGTTGAGATGTTATTGTTAGCCTATTGGATATGGTTGATTGTTTATTCATAGATGGCATTGGTATAGCTGGCATTATCTTTGGTACTAGTCCCTAAACTAGAGGCTTTTCCTTATCCATTATTTTGTAGAGGATATTTAAATATAGTGTGATCAGTGTTAGAGGATCCAAGTGGGTTATCGATCACTACATCTCCCTGGTCTATGAGGTCTTGGGTGATGTTCTTGAGTTTGAAACACACAAAAAATCTATGCCCCTCAGTCTTATGATATTCATTGAAGTTATTCTTGTTCCACCAGGCTACTTTGAAGGGTCTTGATTTATAATGTCTCACTTCTATAAGTTGAATAGTGTTAGATTATATGAGCTTCTTCAAAGCTAATTCAACGGGTGTGTATTTTCATCTTGGATTTATGTTAGTCCTTGGAGGACCATGTTGTGTTTTGTTCTAAATTGTGTTTGGAAATTGCTCATGACTTTTTGGTTGATTATTATTTGATTCTTGTGTCATCAATGTGGAAGGTCCTTTGAGACTAATAATAGGATGAGCCTTTTTTACCATTTTTGCATCCACAACACCAACATTTATCACATTTTTATTTCGTGACCAAAATTTGGTTTTATCAAGATGTGTTGGAATTTTTATTAGTCTCTTTGAAAAAATTTACAAGTCCTTTTGCAATAAGGGCTTTCTCTATAGAGATACCCTTCTCAATAACTTCCAAAAATGTATTGGAGCACTAGACTTGAAGATGAAACATCAACTCTGAATTGAGGTTTTCTACAAAAATTTGAACCAATTATTTTTTTGGTATATGGCAATGAATTTTACTTGCAAGATTTCTCCATCTTTGTAAGAATGAAGAAAAATATTCTCCCTCTTTCTTCTTGGTGTGACATGGGTTTATTATAGATATCGCATGCTCAATGTTATAGGAGAAATGTGCAATGAATTTGTCAGCTAGTTCATTCCAATTCATCAATTCATTATGCCAAGAGGTAAACGAGTGAACCATTACATAGCCTGTCCTCCAATACTATGTGGTAAAAGGCGCATTAGGTACACATGTCATCGTATGCAAGATCTAGAAAGGTTGTTTAGAATTCCCTAACATGATCTATATGATCTCCTTTCCCCTTGTTTTTGTCAAATTTAGGCATTTCAAAGTTTTGGGAGAAAGGTGGCATGTATATACTTCTACCAAAGGGGTAAGGACATATGTCCTCCATTTTATATGTCTTTTGAGTCTAGTAACCTATAGATTTGTGATTTGTTATTGCAGGCTTTGCAATTATTGAGATAGTATTTTTGTTGGTGATGGTTGTGTAGGAAATATGTTTGTTTGGGTATTGTGGGTTTGGTTTTGTGTAGGATCAAAGGCTAATTTTATGTTTTGATAGTTTGGTGTTTGGTTGGAAGTTGGAATATTTTGGTTAAATGAGTTCGAGTAATGATGTTGTGACATGGGTTGTGTAGTTTGGTTGGAATGGGATGTGAATGTCGGATTTGGATTAGGTGGTAGGTGTTGAGAAGAGTACTTGTTTGTCGAAGAGGCACTTTGTTGTTGTGATGGAGGTTGGTTCAAGTTTTGGTTTAATTTGGTGAATGTTTGAGTTTTGTTCATGGGTATGTATGTGTTTATTTTTTTCTTTCTTATAGTAATATTTTGTGGGATGATGTGTTTAAAGGTGTAATGATGTTTGTGTCTATGCATTGCAAAGAATTGGTCATTTTTATCTATGGCATGGGAAGTGAAGTGTTTGGTTTTTATTTTAGATGGGTTGATTTTGGTTTGTAATGCTTTGTGTCACCGATATTGTATTACTTGATTTTTTTGTCATTTAAGGATGCGGTGGCATGTTATAAAGTGGGTTTGTGAAATATAGTCCAAATGGTGGAGGTGTAGGTATGTTCAAACTCATTACATTGTGAGATGTCTTTCCAAGTGGCATAATTATGCTTAATTGTTGTGAAGTGAGATTTTTTGATAGGGGTATCATGTTAATGGAATCTTGGTCCTGAGATGTCATATTAGGTGTTGGTTCCATTATAGTAGAAATACCAAAAATTATGAGAAGCCTAGCTCCACTTTGTGCGAGTGACAAGAAATATCTATTGGGATTTGTGAGCAAGAGCGCATATACCATTTTCATCACTTTAGGATCTTGTGAAGCCTCGCCAATTTCCTCCTATGTTAAATTTTGTTCAACATAAGTGAAAGTAAACTCATCGTCAACAAGAGGTAGGGAAAATCTTGATTGTGGGCTTGGTTGTGAACTTGAGGATGTCCCAAACTACATCGTGCTAGTGGGATAAAATTTAGGGTCAACTATAGGATCCATTTGATTTCTCTTGCTTTGCGACCATGTTTCGACCATACAAGACCTGATATGCTAAGATATGGTTTTTGGGGATTTTTACATTTTAAGATTTTTTTTGGATTTCTTTGGGTTTAAGAAAGCATGAACCTATGTTAAATGATGTATCTTTGGATTTTTTAATTTTAAAAGGATGATGTAAATGATAATGAATTTATTCTATGTTTTTGGATTTTTTCTAGATTTAAAGGATGCTTGCAAATGATGATAGACCAAAGTGATTGCTAGAAGTGTCTAGAACTCAACAGGGACAAAGATCAAAATGATGGATGATGAAGAGTCTAACCTAAAATAGACTGATGAGTTTTAGGCCCAACTGTTGATAAGATGATGAAAGGATAGGATAGGAGATCAAGAAAATAAAAGGATAACTAAGGTCTAATCAGGATCTGATTAGTTTTTTTATTTTGAAATGTAAAGGTTGTCGATTATGATGTACTTAAATATAGTTTTTAATCTAAGTATGTGATTAAGCAAAATAATAAGAGAGAATAGAAACTACAATGTTGAAATAGGAAAGTTTGGCAGGTCTCAGGTCTCTATGTCAGGTACTATATCAATTAGGTCTGATGTCCGAGATTTGGATTCCAAAGGGTGAACCCTAATTTACCTCAGTGTAAACAAATGCATCAGGGAAAGTAATTGCGGTATGGAAAGTTTCAAATGTAGTATAGTAGTTGCATGAAAGAATTTCTTAGATGCATTACTAAATAACATATGCATGACAGAATGATCGATAGAGTGCAAAACTAGGTAATTACATGACTCTAGTTTTCCTAGCTTTCTCTAAGCAATCACATTATGAAAATTCACTGATGCATTATTTTGGTTGGTTTCTATAAATTCAATGCTTAAAGTGGTTTTTTCGTGATGGTTTTTTTAATTTTAAGCTAGAATACACTTAGAGAATAGAATGGCTATTGACTCTTGATTTTTACGGAATAAAGGCTTAACGACAAAAGGCTAATGGCTTCACTAATATAAAACAATTACAAACACTTGTAAAACATGCACATCCTAATTATTTAGATAGGTGTGTATACTTATTGTAGGCTCATTGTGCAAGCTCTAATACCCCAAGATTGATGTGAAATACCTCTCTTTAGAGAGAATGTATCTAGAGGTCCAATGGCATAGGCTCAATATGGAAACAAGCTCACCTTTCCTCTCTTCTCAAGATGATAAAGAAGCCAAACCATGAATTTATATATCAACTCAAGGGAGTATGTGGTGAGTAGCTTTGGGCATGATATTGTACCCTGCACTACACTAAGCAACCACCAAAAGCTTTTAGGCTTCTAAAAATAAAGGTTCTTAGTGGGGGAAGATTGGGAGGCACTTTCCCACTCTCCTCACCAAACAAGTCTTAGTAGATCAATGGACTTGCAACTTGGCTTTGAATGATGTTGGCCACTCTCTGAGGTATAACTTTCACTCTCCCTCCTTTATATACCCCATTGGTTGAGGTAAAAATGTGAGGTGATGAAATCCCCAGACAAGCCTCCTACTAAAAATAAAAAGAGGCTATTATGTGTTTCTCATATACCCAAGATCACACAAGTACGCAAGGGGAGAGGATACACACACAACAACTTGGGACTACACAAAGATGTGCAAGAGCACCAAAAACAATAAATAGGGGTTCATTTAACCTTAAAATATAAATGCAATCTATCTAATAAAATCAAAGACACAAGGTTTTGTTGATTAAGTCTTTGACTAACGTCCTACAACAAAGATATTACCAGTTTTATAATTGACTCTTTCTTAATGTCCTATAAGGAAGATATTAGTAGTTTTATAATTGGTTCTTTCTCCCAATGTTTGCCAAAATAGTTGCACGAATAAATTAGTAATAGAAAACCCCTATTTAACTAAATTAAAGTGTATTTAATATCAAAAACTTTAAAAAATTACCTTTCTGATTTACCAGTCAGATGCAGTGCAAAACTGGCCAATTACCATTCAAAATAGATGTCATAAAACAGATGCATCGTAGAACAACAATTACGTCGTGAGATCCTACAAATAAGAAATAGCAAAGAAAAAAATAGAAATAAACCTAGTTTAGGAAAAATCCAAGGTTAGGGTTTTAACAACCTGCAATGAACAAGAACATCAATTGTCAAGTAAAATTTTTTTTTGTTTTTAAATCGAACAATTACGTCATAGATTTAGCAGATGTGTTATAGAATAGATGCATCACCGAACAACTACGTCACAGAATTTTTCAAATGCATCATGGAATTATTCAACAAAAAGAACTCGGAAATGTTATTAGTAAAATGTGCTTCACGTTAGGTTCGCCAATTTTTTAGATTAGAAATCAAAAATAAAATGCATAAATCATAAGGAATCCACAAAACCATTAAATTTAAGCAAATTATTATAATCTATCAATGAATTATGAAAGAAATGTGTGTAATGAATATCAAAGTTAAACAAATTGTATACCTTCAAAGCACCCCTTATCGTTTTATCTACATTGTCCTTCTCGATCTTCACTTTTGAAATTGATGTTATTTCTCTCATAATCGTGTGCACAATTATGATAAGCTTGGGATGATGATAGTTGTGAGATTTCTAAGTTTGTGGTTAGATTGAAAGAGTGAGAAGGTATGCATTTATAGAGGATGCAACCTCGATCGACGGTCAGGATGTGATAGAAGATTGACAGACGAGATCAATGAGAGGTTGTGCATAGGAATGTTGCGCATTTTTAAAAGAGTTAAGTGGAAAAGGAAATAGAAGATGTGAAGAGGAAAATAGAAAAATGTAAGAGTTAAATGGAGAGAAAATTCGAAGGTGGAAGGTGGAAGGTGGAAGAGTTAAGTGGAAAGAAAAGTGGAAGATGAAAGAGTTAAATGGAGAGTGAAATAGGGTAAGTGTGATTATTTATTTTCACCCATAAATGAATAATTAAATAAAACAAATAAAGAAGACTTTAGGGATTAGGTAATTAAATAAATAAATATATTTATTTAATCATAGGCAAAAATAGGGATTAAATAACTAAAGCTAAGTATTAAATCAAAAGGGGTCAATTTACTAAACAATTAAAATTGTTTGATTAACAAGAAATGAGAGAAGAAGATTAACTAGATTATTTAATTAATCGTAGAAGAAAATTAAATTATTTAATTATAATGGAAAGAGGAAGGATGAAATTAGGGCTAGAAGAAATTGGGGAAAGAAGAAAGAGATTAGCCTAAATTATTTAATTAGTTTAGACAAAAATTAGTAGGAAAATGTCGTTGCAAGTTTAGGACAATTTTTAGTGTCAACACTCACAAATTCTAGAAGTGGGGATTGGTGTCTCCAGTGGGTTGGTGCTCACAAATTGTATAAGAGGGGATTGGTGTCTCCTGTAGGTTGGTGTATACAAAGATTGTAAAAGAGATTTATATAAAGTAATATTTTGTCATGGTTTTCTCTCATAAGGGTTTCCACATAAATTGTGTTCCTCTTGTGCTACATAATTATAAGATCTTATGTGAGGATTGTAATTTATATTATTATGGTTGTTAGTTTGAAAAAATTAAAAGATTTTATTTTATTGATTCACCCCCTCTCTCTCAGTATAATCATGTGCTCATCAAACTCTTGTGGTAAAGTGTGACTGTGAGGATGCGGTGGACTCTAGGTTTTCCTTTAGATTTAGGGTGAATTTGTCTATATTTAGATTATGGAGGTGAATATTTGTAATTGGATTGTTGATTGTATAATCGAGAATTTGGAGGTGAATGTATAGATAGAGGGATTTTAGATTTTGATTGGAATGAAGGATGTTGGGATTGGGTGGTAAAATTCAATTTGGGATTAGGCTTAGGATTGGGATCAACAATCTTTTTGGATGGTGAATTTTTTAATGATAATTGTAAGGTTCTGCAAACTTATTGTATGTAATATGTGACTTTTGATCTATGGATGTATTTTGAAGACATGCTATGATTAGATTCATCAATTTATGTTTCTTTGGGATCCATATTTCTTTTTTATTGTTTTTTTAATTTTTGGATGCATATTGCTTTTTAGGTTCATTTTGATTTTGATATAGATTGATTTTATTTTTCTTTGGTAGTGAATATAATTTTTTTACTTCATGGGAACGCTTCACTTTGTATGATAGATGTGGTTGTCAGTCCCAATTAAGGGATTTAGGATTTTGTGGATTTAGGTTGCTTATATGGACGAAGGAAGTAAAGAAAATATTGTGCAAGGATGATTCTTAGGAGACTTATGGATGGTATATGTTTTGATGCATTCATTGGATGAGGTTGCCCCAAATATCATTTTTTCACCAATATATTTCTTGATTGGATATGTGTAGCCAAGACCTTGATATCCAAGGTTTTTCACATATGGATGCAGGCTCTAAAATTCCTTGTTCGTGAAGGCCGAAACCTTTACCATTGTAGGCCATGCTTTGAAAAAAATTGGTTTCCATGGGATATTTTTCTCTGTTTAAATAGGATGCAAATCTATCATTAGGCAACCATGACTTAGTAGATATGTCTATTATTTCTTCTACAAGAAGCCCAAACTATATGAAGATGGTTGAACCAAGGTTGTAGGATGATTGTGTTTTCTCTTTATTTTTCATCATGGTATCTTGATCAATGATATGCTCAATATGATAAACCTTCTCTTGTGAATCATAATGCATGTTTGGATCCATATCATTTTTCACTATCTATGTGTCCAAGGGAGGCAAGTGTGCCATCTTGGGAAATGGAAGTTTTTGGAGTATGGATGTAATCATCTTTGGTTGGATGGTCATGGATAGGATAAAGGTGGAGTAAGGGATCATCTTATATTTTTGGATCAATGGTAGGATCATGATCAAAGATAGGATTTTGGGTATCATGACTATAGATAGGGTCTTGATTAAATATTGGGTTGTGATGGGTTTCATAATCATCTATATGATCATGGTCAAAGATAAGATTAACACGAATATCATGATCATCATTTGGGATTTTATTATTAAATTGATCTCAATTTGGTTGGGAGCAAGTTGTGGCATGATTTAGAGAGAAATCGTGACATATTCTTAGTTCCTTCTTAGACAAGATGCATACACTTTGTGTTCCTTTGATATTCCCTATATTGACTATGCCTTTGATATATGTTCCTAGTGTGATATTTAATAATATGCTTGAACTAGTGGGATATGGATTTTGGATATTATGGCATTTATGGATTTTGGACCTTTTGGCTTTTATGGATTTCATGAAATGTTTGTGTTTATCTTCCCACATGTCTTGACTCATGCAGATGGTAGTGCTTGATGATATTTGATCTAGGATAGGCATAGTGGTAGGAGACTCATGGATTTCTTGGATATTTTGTTTTATTGTTTATCCCATGTGAGTAGTAATTGGACAAAATATCTAGTATATTGGGATGAATCAAAGGACTTGGGTGATAATGATTTGGAGGAGGCCAATGAAAATTATTTAGAAGATGTAGATGATCTAGTATATTCAAATGAGTTGGGTGAAGAGAATTTAGATGATATGAATTGGGGATATGGGGGATATTGTTCTAGGATGGTATTTTTCTTTCCAAAGGTGGGATAAGGATTATTCATGGACAAGTGATGTTGGTTTGTGAGGGAGATAGTGCCAAGGAGGTCCTATTTTGTGGGGACACAAGAGTTGATTATGGGGAATATGATCTCATTGATGGTGTCTTGGTTAATAATATCATCATTGTAAGGGTCAAATTTAGGTTGGTTGATAAGACCATCCTCATCATCATAAGGATCATATTCAAGTTGGTAGATAGGATCATCCTCATCATCATAAGGATCATATCTTGGTTGATGGATAATGACATTATAGTCATTATACTTGGCTTGATTTGAGAAAATAATTTCATCTAGAGGGCTCATGTTGTTGGATTTTTCCTTCATTATGATATTTGACCTTTCTTTGCTAAGATTTTGGGATTTGATAGTATGGGATATGGATTCATCATTTTAGTTAGGTCCTTGGGTTTTCAAATTTGATATGATTTTTATTTTGGATTGTTTTGACTTATGGTGACTATATCAAAAGGATAACCCTAGGTGGACTTGATAGATGACTTGGATCATTAGTATGAACCCCAAGTGTGGGAATAGATGATCAGGTGGAATATATGGATTATATTTGATAATGTTGGATTAAAATTTAGGTTGCATGATTGGATCTTAGGATGTTTTGATTATGAATTTGATTTTGGAATCTACAAATTAGTGTAGAGTTTCCTAAGATCAAACAATGGGCCTTAGGATGATTAAAGGTCCCAAAGGTTGGACTAAGGTGATGGTTTTGATTAAGAGATTAAAAAATCGATGCTTTCAACTATGACCAAGGATGGATATGGATCGATGATGGGTGTGGACTATAAGGATGGTGTGGATAAAATATGATGACGATAACCAAGGGTATTCTAATGTTCTCTTGGATGTGAATCATGTGTGATATAGTTTATGACTAAGGGGATAATGAATGACAAAAGGATGTGTACCTTGTACTCAAAGGTATGTTGTGGATGGTTAGATAATGGGATAAGTCAAAGTGTGGACAATGGATTGAGGTCTAGGCATGTGGTTAAGTTTGACCAATATGAAATGGACAATCTTTTTTTTTCAATAAAATTTTTACAATGAAATTTAATCGGCCACAATTAAAAAAGCTCTAAAAAAAATTTAAAAATTTCAAACAATTTTTTTTTAATTTATTTTTGAAAAAATTGTACCAGCATCATAATGACGATCTAGGGGGTCGTACAACTCCCTAGGAAAATTTGTTTTGCCTCAACTAACAACTGCTCTGAATTTGATAAATTAGCAGTTGATCTTAAGGTTTTTGGCCCTTTTGGATGCGATGGCAAGATCAGATTTGACCCAAAATGCTCCAAAAATATAGCTACCTTCTAGATCTGGAAATCACTCTTCATCTTCAAACCCTCATAGATTTGGCCTCATATGTCCAATTCAGACGAAACAAAAGGCAAAACCAACTTTCACAAACACTTCAAATGCAATGGTGAGCTTAGATTTACACCGGCATGCTCTGACTTGAACCTACAATAAAGATCCACAAAGAGGAACCCTCCAAATCCGGTATTTCTATCAAGTTTGTTTGATTATCCAAATCATCATATGATGCAAGAGAAGAGCATACTCAACTTTTCAAGATTTACCATCTTTCTTCAGAAAAATACTATCCAATGTCACCCAACCCACTCGGATACCATGTTAGAATTGGCTATGGCTACCAAGATCTTGAAGCAAAACGGAAAGCACAAAGAGAAAGAATATGAATATGACAAGAATAAATTGTATTCTTATCAATTATGATTATGTTGTGGCTCATTCAAGCTTGGAGACTCCTATTCAGTTTTCAGAGGCATACATGTTGCGATGTCCCCCTTCCTCCTTTCAGTTGGACATGGAGTGGCTTCTTCATCAACTTAGGGATTTGTTTCTTCCTAAGGGAGATGTGTTGCTTGCAAACATTGGATCATCTTTTGTTTTCAGGCATTATTCATTGGCAATAGAGATTCTTCATTGGGGAGGGTTATCTTGTATCTCACCTTGGCTATATAACCAAGGGGTTTCTACTATATTTTTCATATTGATTGAATCATATTTGCCACAATCTCTGATTTTTGTGATTCTTGCAATGTTGGAAAGGTATTGAGGAGCTCTATCCACCCATTCATGCACTTTTTCCTGATTTTGTCTTAGGTATATTGTGACTTTAGATTTTTCCCAGTGGGTCTACTAAAGGGTACTTGGTTATTTTGGCAGTTTGGAAAGTGTTGTTTTGATCATTATACTTCATTTCAACTGTATTGTATATGTTGATCTCATATTGTATCATTTGAGGAGTTTATTATCATTGTAATCATGAGTTATTCAACTCATCCTTCTATAATAGTTCTGACTAGGGATAACTATGAGTCATGGCAAAAAGGCATCATAACACATTGTAAGTGGCTAAACATTTTGCCACATCTTTATGGCCTCATTCCTAGACCAGAAACAACATATAGGAAACATGTTTGGGGTAATAAGAATGGTCAAATCATAGGATTGATTGGTTCTAGTTTAAGTGCAAGCATCTTCAGTGAGACCTATCATAAGGTCTTCTTTGACATGCCATGTCCACACACAGTATGGACCAAAGATTATGAGATATTTAGAAATCCACACAAGCCTCAATTCCTAGATGATCATGCTTCATATTGCCTCATTCCACTTGATGATTTTGACAATATATCCTATGATGATGAGACCTTAGAGGGGTTTAAATATGATACAAATCTTGAGTGTCTTGATGATCTAGAGACTTCTCCTGTAGCTTCTACTTCTCCAGTCGAGATCACATATTTATCTTTTGTTGATGATTCATTGAGTACTTCCAGTGATTCATTGCAACAAGTATTTGATAGTCTTCTGATTGGGATTCCTATTTGGAAGACATTGCTTCTTTTTTTTTGGAGTCTCACATTGCAAACTTGGAGGACACATTTGATGGTTTATCTCTCTTATTTGATGATAGTCATGGATCAAATATTGTCACTTCATGTTTGTCTTCAATTTTTTCTCAAGATCAGTTTCCACTTGTTCCTGGTTTGTCACATTTTGTTGTGATTGGGCATGTACTTGATTGGATTGTGCCATCATCTTCATCATCCAATAACTTGGCTACACATGAGTAGATTTCAAAGACACAATCTTCATACTAATTCCTACCCAAAATGGGAAGTATTCATGCATTTGTACTTGGTGTATCTTCTTCCTAAGGGGAGAAACATTGTTTATAGGCATTGGATTATGTTTTGTCTTTAGACATTAACCATACTTGCAAGTGATTACATATTGTGGGGGGATATCTTGTCTCTCTTATTCCCTCTTATGGTGGGGTCATTGATTATATATACATGATGGATATAGTCCTTGGGGGGTATCATTGAGTCCTATATACATAATGTTTGTTTGTTTGTTCTCTTTTATTTTCTCTCTTTTGGAGAGGGATTTTGTCCCATGGGGTTTTCTCCTTTTCTCTGCTTGTGAGAGATTGTTTGCATTTGTATTTGTAAATGGCTACCTAACATGGCTTAGTAGTCGGGACCCATCTTCATCTTCATCTTTGAATAGTTATCATAATAATCTTCTCCCTAAGTTGCACTTAAGTGGGGGTGTTGGTGTGAATAAATGTCTTGTACTAGCTAATTCACTCACTAGGTAATTAGGGGACATATTCACATGTTAATTTTACTTAGGATATAAGATTCTTTCTAGAAGTCTTAGTTGGCTTTTCTAGAACTTATCTTATCTAGCTAGTAATGCTTGAATCTTGGGTAGCTAGTTTGTTAGTTGTCTCATATCATAGGATTAAGACACTTGTCATGGTCTTATCTTATCCTATCTCTCTACCTTGCCTTTATAAGCAAGGCATCTCATGTACATTTGCATTCAAGCATACTCAACCATTATTCAATATTGCATTGTTGAAGCAAGCTTTCTTGTCATTCTCTCTCTTATGGAAGATATTTTGGTCTAGAAGTTATTCCTGGGGGTGTTGAAGAGTCACCATTTACTCCCACAATGTAGAATACCAAAACCATATCTGCTAGGTCACTCACGCCAAGTTTCACCACGTGGTTGTCCCCTTGGAAACTCTCAAGCATGTAGACTATTGTTGAAGCATGTATATTCTAGACTTGAGCAAGATATCCAATATGGTTTAATTATACTTGTGTCACAAATTTAATTTTAAATTCCCATCAAGATTTTAAACTGCCTTATCAAATAAAAAATTTAGAAAGATTTGATCAAAAAGAAACAAATTTAAAATGTTTATAAGTTAGTTATATGTCAAAAAAAGCATTGTATGTGTATCACAAAACTGTATATATGGTAGGTGCTATTGTATACATAGATTTAGCCCGTGTATGCTGCAAAATACATATATATTGTAAAAAAAATTAAGCTTTATATATACCTTCTTAGTGTTGTGGCATATATATCTTTTGGAAGTTCAAGAGTATTCATCATGCAAACTATGTAATGTCTTGTACGATTTTTTTTATTGCATAGTACAATCATTTGTATGGTAGTACAAAATTTTGTACAATCAAACCTAAAAATGGGCCTGATGAGTCCTAAGATTACACTCATTTCCTTGTTTTAAGTTTCACATTTCCTATGACATTTTGATAGTTTCAAAACATTATCTAGACTTTTCTATTTATCCTAAATATTAAAGCATTAAGGATGATACATATTATATCGATAAATGATTGTGTACATTTGTGAATGTCTATAAAATGTGATAGATTTTTATGTTAATTATAATTATTAATGAAGCCAAGGTTAAATTTGAAATGGAGAGTGAATTGGTCTAAATCCAAATGGTTCAGTTTGAGCCTTGTTGTTTGGAAATCCAAAGGTGAAGTGAAAGCACAATTTCTTTCATAGAAGATTATCCACTATAAAACTGTTGTGTGAAAAATCCTTACTTTTCTCCCTTCCTAATCCTCTAGATGTCCTTTTTTCCACAATATAGAAACCATTAAACATGCTTTTTGGATGTGCAAGTATACCCAAGAAATTTGGCAAACAATTTTGGTTGAGATCCCTACTATATTTAACAAAAAATTAAGATGGAAATCAGCACTATTAGGGTTGCATTGTTCATAAAATATAGTTTCAGAATATTTGTATCAATGTATCCTTTTGTATATTTGGAAGCCTTGATGTAAAGTTGTTTTCTCTAATTCCTTCTGGCCTAAGGAAGTTATTATGCATGGATTTTTCTCGAGCATTATTTTACAACACTCAATACTTGTTAAAGCATTGAAATAAAAACTCAGCTTCAACTCAAAACTCAAGATCCAAATAGCTTAAGTGCAGTCCCAATTGGAAAAGATTGCTAAGAAACACCAGAAGTCCCTTCTTACATCTATGTAAATTGTTATAGAGGAGCAAGTTTTATGTACTCTTGGAGAAAATTAATCATTATGTAATTTGCAAGCTACAATTGTTCTATCTCTTATAGTTGTTTAGTATTGATTTTCATTGATGTTGATTGCTTTGTGGCTCCTTTCATGATTCTTATCTTGAAAGAACATTTTGTACATTATTTTGAAGTAAACTAACCCCTGCAACTAAGGATCGGTTAAACCATAGAAAAGGATACCAGTCAACCCGCAACCAAAGGGATGATCACCTACAACACATATAATCTCCCATAGTTGATGGAGGAAGTTGTTCGACATTGAAAAAATGGTTTATTTATAAATGATTCAGTTTTTTACTAATGTTGTCACTAGAAATAAAGACAATCATGGAGATAAGAAGATATTTTTGATAAGGTAGATCACAGTTCATAAATAATTATGCCTTGTTATGTGTGTTTCTAGTTATAAGGTCATCTTCTTTATGATGTAAAATCGCAATGATATTATGATGCTCACACCTCCACATGATTAATTTCACATTATTGTTTAGGATAAGAATAAGCCCTATACCTATATTTTGGGGGAGTTGACATTTGTTGACAAGTTGTTTGTGTCCAAGAATAATCAAAATTTTAGGATCATGCATATATAGTAGATTATATGTGAAGTCAAAGATTTAGTGTTAGTAGTTTTGGTTATCAACACTTTTATCAATCAATACTTTGTTATCAATTTGTGTTATCTTTTTGAATTGTAATAAAAATGGATTCAGTCAATTATATGAAATTTTGATTTAAGATTTGATAGAGATACTATAGAATTGCAACTACTCAAGAAAATGCCACTTGAAGTAGCTGAAATACTCCTCATAGTTTATATTGTTATTAATATTAAAATAAATTATTAAACTATATTTGGTGATTTAAGTTAAATTTATTTGATAAGTAATAATATTTTTTTATCAATTGTTGTTTCATAGTTACAATATAGTTGAGTTGTTATTCATTATCCTCATAGGAGTATCTACCTATAACAATTGTTATACAATTAGGTTTGTTTCTAGATGAGTATGTTTTCAATTAGATTTGTTTCTAATTAAGGTTGATTTCATTTAAATCTTCTATATAATTGATAAGATAACTTATAATCCTTAACTACACATACAATGCTAGCACCATCCATGAAGTTATGATTCCTTGGTTGATAAATTAAATGTAGCACGTCTAAGTTAGTGATTTGCTTAATAAGGGATTTGTTGGTACATTGAGCTATATGCATGCCTATTATATTTGTGAAAAACACACACAAAGAAAGATCAACAATAAATGAGAACACCTTCTTGTTGGAAATTGTTGTCATTGATGGCAACACTGAGGAGATAGTTGGAAAAAATTTCATTAATGTCAACACTGATTTTTGGTTTTCATTGATGTCAACACTGGAGAAGTAAGTCCTTGGGATTGGATGTCATTGTTATATTTAGTTTGGGCTAACATTGATGATAAAGCTCATGGTTGGATGTCATGCATTATTAAACAAGAATTGTTGATGTTCATGGTTGGATGTCATGCCTTATCCAAAGAAGAATTGCTAAAGTTCATGCTTGGATTTCATGCCTTATCCAAAGAAGAGTTGGTGAATTTCATCTAAGAAGAGTTGTTGAAGTTCATGTCAAAGAAATTTGCATTCATAATGATATATTCAGATGAGGATTATAAGCATGGATGATAGTGGATAGATTTTTTTGAAGGTCTATAGTATGTCTTATACTCTCTCTTGATTTTCTTGAGAAAATTATGTGTTGCTGAAAGGAAGTTCTAGCCTCCACAAGTTGCTTAAGTGTTTTTGGTTCAAGAATCTACATTGAAGTGTGTCCAGGAGAATGCTCTATATTCCTCCATTATTGATGCTTTGGTCCTATAGTTTGGTATTCAATGTCATTTTTTTGTGGAAATTATACTCCTATATTTTTAGGTCATCTATGTTTCCAAGGAGATCTCTATGAATTGCAAAAGGTTGGCATGTTGTTGGTTGTCTAGACTAGTCTAGAAAATGCTTTGCATTTATCCGCATTGATTTCTCTACTCCTATAGCATGGTGAATGTTCTTTCAATTTCTTTGTAGTGTCTTGTTTCCAATCTCATATGTTTAAGTGTTCCAAAAATTGATATGTTAATGTTATATCTCATGATTAAGCATTTTGTGTTCTTAGAATACAGTTTTTTGTTCTTGTTTGATCTGCAGTGGTTGTTGGTGACATGATAGTATGGAAGAAGTGTATGAAAGTGTTGTTGGATTTTGAGGGAACATCCCCATGTGATTCACACATTGATAATTGGTTGCTTTGGTGTCACATTGTGTCTTGAGTTGGCTTTCTAGGATATTTATGGATATCTAGCCAACGGGGCTTGTTCCTTCGCTTGTGTCATGTGCTTGGGGGATGTGCCAACAATGGAAGATTTTTTATGATAGATTTGGGTCCTAACCTATCCTTCTTGGGACCGCATCAAGTTAATTCAATAAGAAGTATGTTTATAGGTCAACTAGTTATGTGCTTCAACATTTCATCCACATTTCCTTGATGTTGACTTAGGTTGTTGTGCGCCTTTGTATAAATTGTTTTGGATCACATTGGAATAAGTAATAAGAATTTTTTGGTCCTCTCTATCTTCTAGATAGGACCGCATTATGTTTTGGTGGCCAACCAATTGATTGCATTGTTTATCCTTTTTTTGGCCGACCTAATTGAAGTTTTGAAGTGTTGCAGTGGATATAAATACAAGATCATTTTGGATGCAACAAGATAGAGAAGTGTACTAGTGCGAAGAAGTTTTTCTAGGAATTGTATTGAATATCTACCAATGATAGTGTTAAAGTGAGTGAAAGGAAAGATCAATTTCTGCTATAATGCCTCAATTAGAAAATTGTTATTCTAACAAGCATTGTAATATTTATCTAAATCTTTGTATACTACTTCAAGATAGTGAATCACATCAAGTCCTCTTTATCTTTCTCTTGAAGTTGTGTTGTCTTCAATCCTACTTGTTCTTTTGTATCTTTCTCTAAGGCACTGAGCCTTCTTGCAAGTCTTTTTGGAAGTGAGCCTTTATATTTGTGAGTTAACTCTCACCATGGTTTTTCCCTCATTATGTTTTCCATGTAAATCCGGTGTCCTCCTTGTGTATGTGTGTGTGTCCTCTATTTCTTTCTCACAGTTTCTGATTTGGTTAGAAGTAGAATTTATATATCTTGCATTACTTAAAGGTTGTTGAAGTTGTTAAGGATTCAAACTACTCTATCATTCTCTATCAATAATATGTTTTAAAGTTTTGATCTAATAAAGAAGGTTGAATTGTGTTGAAAGAGAAGATTTGGAAGGAGTTAATTTTTTGTTAATATTGATTCACCCCCCCTCACTCTTCGAGTGTGTTCAAAAATTGATATCAGAGCCAATTTCCTTTGTAAAATCTTAACAACTTGAGGAAAAGATTCAGGATGGTGCATGATTGTTCATACAAGGGTCCTAGGTTTGATGGGAATAATTACTCCTAGAAAATGATAATGGAAGGACACCTAAACTCTCTTGGATTTGGTGTGTGGAAATCATCCAAAAGTGGTTATATTTCTCCTACCACTCCTCTTATAGATACAACTGAAATCAAACTATATGAATGTAATGTCAAAGGTAAGAATGTCATTTTGTGTGGATTGGCTAATTCAGAACTTTTGAAGATGATGAACTGCAATTCTGTCAAAGATGCTTGGGAAAAGCTTAGCAGCATTTATGAAGGAGGTACTAAAGTGAAGCAAACCAAGATGTAGATCTTTAAGAACAAATTTGAGACTCTAAGGATGATAGAGGATGAAGACATTGCAAGCTATATGCTCTTGGTACAAGAAGTTGTGTATGGCATATCTGGTCTTGGTGGAGAAGTAAAGGAAAGTGAAAATGTGAAGAAGGTCTTGAGATTTCTCCCAAATCTTATAGTCACAAAGTGTCTGCCATTGGAGAGTCAAAGGACTTGTATCAATATTCAATTGGTGAAAATTTTGGTACTCTTATTGCCTTTGAGATGGGAGCATTTTATAAAGATGCTCTAAATAAGGAAGTTGCATTCAAAGCCAACAAAATATTGAGGATGAAGTTGTTGATCATAATGAAGACCTTGATGAGGTTGAAGAAAAATTTGTGAGGAGATTAAAAAGGGGCACTAACAAATACAAAGGTAAGTTACCATTTCAAGTGTTTCAATTGTGGAATAATATGTCATTTTTCTTTTAAATGTCCCTATAAAGAATCAGATGATAGCAATAAAAGAGATAAGGTTAAAATGGGCCTCTATTCCAAAGAAAGTAGTGTTCATATGAAGATGGGGAGAATGATTCAAATGATGAAACTCTATTTATGGCTTTCAATATTGCTAAGAAAAAATGTAATATTGATAAATGCAAGGAGTCTGACTCCTTGAGTGATAAAGATATGTTTTCCTCTGATCTAGATTTGGAATCTATGGAACCTGAAGGTTGAGACTTCAATTTAGATGATTGGGGAATAGACTTTGAAGGAAAAGTCGGTAAGCTCTAGAAGACCTGAATGAAGCAAGGAGACTAAATTAGAAATATGAATGCTTGCTTGAAAAATCAAAGGAAGAAAATGACAAATTGAAAATATAAGTTGAAAAAAGCAATGAATGTGAAATCAAACTAAAGTAAGCAGAAGGTGTGATCTTTGATTTGAAAATAAGGGTTGAATAAGGAAAGAGGATTGAAGATTGCTTGAATGTCAAGTTGAATGACAAAATTTTTGAATGTTTAAAGATTGAGGAGGAAATTGTCACTTTGAGGAATATCTTGAAAAGAGAAAAAGAACATAGTGACAAAGGAGAGAAGCTTGGTCCTGATAGATCCAAATCAAATGAAAAAGGTGAGACAAAAGAGGAAAGAGCCTGCATTGAAAATTCTCAAAAGAGTGCATCCAAAGATGCAAAGAATATTCAAAATGGGAAAAAAAAAAAGTGGATCCAATCCTGATTAGAAGTAAAGAGGATTTACAAGTTCTTCATTTGTAAACAACATGCTCCTTCTAGGTTCAATCAACCCTTTCAAGGTTACTATTTTTCTTGCAATATTTTTGGGCATAAGGTTGTTGATTGTAGAATTAGAAAAAGAAGGAATAATAACATAGGTAGAAGTTCATTCATACCTCAAAGAAACAATATTGTTTTATATCATGGATATTGCTACAATTGCAACAACTATGGTCACAAGGCTAATGAGTGCAAAACTAAGGTGAAGAGGAAAAACTTTGTTCTAGGGCACAATATTGTGTGTTGCAAATGCAATAATATGGGACATAAGGCAAACTACTGCAGAAGTGGCTTTGCTAAGCCACCAGTTCAAAAAAAGGTTAAATCCCATAATCAACAAAAGAAGGGAAATGAAAAGGTCTGGAAAGAATACCATGAGAAGAAGGATGATACCCCACTGGTGCACTCTACACAAGATTCTAATACAAACTCAGATAAGGCATTATCTCAAGGGGAGATTTCACTTGCAGAATCTTTTCCCCCCTAAAAAGGAAAAGGTGTTGAAGACTTCAACATGAAAGAATATTTCAATCAAATCAGTTGTTGTGTGGATCATTTATACATAAATGGACCTTTATTGAAGTTCCTGGTGGAGGAAAATGGTGTGTGAAGGTTGGTACACCTGTTCTGATCTATGCCATTCAATTTAGTATACCACACATAAAGATGAAGTCTTAGAAAAGAAAGGCATTCATAGTACACTCTTTTCGACAGAGTCAAGGTATTTTTGGTTCACTCCTCTCCATAGAAAAGGATTTTTTCTTATGGTCTGGAAGCTAAGTTAATCAAGGAGTGAAGGTATTATATCCAATCTTTCAAGTCTTTATACCTTCTAAAGTGAAATATATTAGTGACAAAGTTCTGAACTGACATAGTGAAGAAATGTTCAAGGCTTATTAGAATGTTTTAAAATTATTCTGGAAGCAAATTTTTTTCCATATAGATCTATGGACATGTCCAGTGCATACTATCTTATTGTATGAGAATATTTGGTGAGCTGCAAATTTCTATTTCTTTCAAATAATAATGTGCTACAATATCTATCTATTCTATAGAACATATGTTTAGGTAATTGTGCCAACTCGTGCTTGAATAGATCAATTACATGAGTTGGTGTAGTTGTCAAGTTTTCTCTGCAAGCGGTATGTTTGGTTGAGAAAGTTGTGAAAAGAATCTTCAGATACTTGAAGGGTACTCTAGATTATGGCCTATGATACAAACAGGATCAAAATTTCTCTCTAAGTGCCTATACTAATCCTGATTGGGTAGGTTGTGTTGATGATTAGAGAAGTAAAAGTGGAAGTGCATTCTTTTTGGGAGACAAATTGGTCTCATGGTTCAATAAAAAGAAAGATTCGGTGTATTTGTCCCCAGTAGAAGTAGAATACATTGTTGTAGCATCTTGTTGTACTTAGGTGATTTAAATGAAGCATACTTTGAAGGATGTGAAGGTGGATTATGATGAACCTATTCCTATACTATGTGATAATACAAGTACAATTAACATTTCCAAGAATCTAGTAATGTACTCAAGGACTAAACACATCTCAATTCAGTATCACTTTCTAAGAGAGAAGGTTATAGAACATGAAGTCGGAATGGATTATGTGCCAACCAAAGACCAAATTATAGACATTTTCACTAAGGAAATTTGTATGCCTTGCTTAACCAACCCATCTTTTGCCTTGGTCAAAAGTGGGTCCCCCTATGATTTTTGATTTTTTTTGTCTGTGATGTTGTGCTTTGGGTCTTAGGAGTTGTTTGTTTTCTCCTAAGCCTTTGTTTATTTTTTCCTGGAGGAAGCGGAGTCAGAATGGAAATTGGATCTTGAACTTTGTAAATAGTTCAAGGTCTAGTTTTGATTTCGGCCCCGCTTTTTTTATTTCTTTCTTATCATCGTATTTTGTTTTTCTTCGTACTATTGGGTCTATTTCTCCCTCAAGTTGTTGTTCATTTTATTTTTAGTTTTTCTTTGCCTGAGTGGAATCGGAACCGGGATAGAAATTGAATTCGGGAACTTTTTATAAATTCTCGGTTTCTGTTTCTCTCTCGATCCCGCCCCACTCTCTTCCTTTGTCGGGTTCGTTTTTGGTTCTGATCCTGCTTCATGTTTCCCTTTGTTTCATTTTCTTTCCATGGGACCGGAATCAAGTTTGGATTTGGATAGAAGATATTGAAAGGGTTTTTCTCATCCTGTTTCGGGTCCGCTTCCGCTGTCGCCCTGCTTTTGACTTTCACTTGGAGTTAACTGTTTGATTTCGTTGTCTTCTCCGCCTACAATCTACTACATTTATGGCATTAATTATAGCCTCCTCCCATGTGCGAAGTGTTTTTAAAATCTTAATTATGGCTAATTGGCTCAATTACCTTTGTCATTTGAGTTTTTTTAATGAGCCAGAACCAAGAGAATTTAGAGAGGAGCACGATTCGATCAGGTGGTGCATTGGTGAGCAGATTTATTGAATTTTCAATCTTTTCCTTGTTGGTGTTTCAAGGTAAGGTCTCATCTCATTCTATTCCTATTTTTATTTTTCGTCTTGTGTCTTTATTCTTGTGCGTTCATGGATTTTGGTTCTTGTGAATCTTTACTCGTTCCTCTATCTTTTTTTTTCTTGTCCTTTTTTTTTCTTGTGCTATTTCTCTTGTCTTTCCATTAGTTTGTTTTCCATTCTACTGTTGCTTTCATGTAGTTCATTTTGGCGTGCCCTAGTTTTTAATTAGGGTTTCATTTCAGGGGTCCATTGTGCTTTAAAAAAATTTACAACCTGTTTAGCGACCCATGTGACCTTACTTCCATGTTGATTCATGATATTTGTGTTGGTTTGTTGATGCCCTAATTTTTTGAGTCAATGTGTTGTGCAAACTAGGGTTTGCTCGATGACCTTTACAATGTATTTTCCCTTGAATTAGTTTGCACTTTACTCTAGTTAAAGGCTGAGTTTGGGCTCCTTGTTACATTCCCATTTTTCTCATGTGACCCAAGTCCTCATTATCATACGACCATTCCTTCAAATGATTGCTTTGTGTTAAATAATAGACTAGCGGAAGCAGGTCCAGGAATGAACTTGTTCCCATAAGTCTTTTGCATTTGGGGTTTATTCCCAAAATGACTCTCCTTCTGATCTTTGGTAATTTTTGGTCTTCACCTTTTTGGCTCTTTGGCGGAAGCGGAACAAGGTCGGGGGTTGAACTTGGAATTATCATGTTTGTTTCGAGTTTGATTCCAGGTCTGATCTCGCTTTGATTTTGGGTTTGATCTCGTTCTGGTCCCGATCTCGTCGATGTTCAAATTGCTTCTCGTTCTTGTTTCTTCTTTATCTCCACTTTTGATGAATGTTAAATTTAACTAAGTATGGAAGGAAGGAATTAGGGGTATTAGATGATGTCTTGATTGTCATACGCGTTCTTCATCTAATACTGGATTTTGTTGCAGAATTAGGAGATGTCAGGAGTATCGGATGAGGCTTCTCAAAGGAACCAACGTGCAGAGAGATCAAAGCAAGGAGCTAAGCCTAAAACTATCAAGGAAGAACAACTCCCTTATACCTTAAGGTATAGGCATCAAGGTCCTACCATCACTACTGGTAAGGTGGACTTTGATTGGGCAGACATTATTGATACCAACTTGGGCCCATTCCATTATGAGGAGTTGTTCTTGGAAACATTTGGTGAGGAGATACCAAGGAGGACTCAGAGAATTGTTGAATCTGGATTGGCACATGTTGCCCTATTTCCTCTATCAGTCCAGTGCCCTAAATTAATAATGACAATAGTGGGAGCCTACAATCCTACTACCAGGAAATGTGTGGACTCGTAGGGAAATGTTATTATTGATCTAACTCCACAAATGATCTGGTTCATTTTCAATGAACCCACTCCATATAACCCTAAGCAGCTTAATGAGGCAAAGGCCCTAAAAATATATAGTGACAAGAAGGAGATTAGAAAAGCTCATATGAACAAGAGTTGGATGAGAGTTGAGAAAAATTCTCTAACTAAGCTCCCTGATCAGCCTAAAAGGGTAGATTTCTACAAGGAGATTGGGGACATAATAATGATGCTCTCTAGAGTATTTGGAAAGAGATATGCCTCCCAGTTCAAGGAATGGATGTTTCCATTCATTTAGACTATCTTAGATGGCAAGCAAAAATTTGGTTGGCCTATGATTGTGTTTGAATGCATACACAACCAAATGCTTAGGGTGAGAGAAACCAAAAGTTTCTTCATGACTTCTTATGTGATTTATGCAGCAGCCAAAAGAGGCATCTTTCCTGGGTTGAATGCAGTAGGGATATTAGGAGAATCCCAAGGATAGAATAAGGTGTGGAATCATTATGATCAGCTCACCTTACAGACTTCTGAATTACACTACAGAAGGGTTAATGAAGCATTTATATATGTTATTATTAATTGGCTCACAGGAGATGCGGGATATAGATTAAGCCAAGAAGCCATGGCCTTTATTGTAGATTGGGGACATTGGGTTATCCAATACCCTAGGTTCACTTATTTCAGGCTGGTTGGGTTTGATGGCCACCCTCACCTACTCCCTAGGTGCTGCAACAAAAGGATTGCTTTGATGGAGTTTATTTATTAAGCCTTGTGGGTTCATTCCAAATTTGGTATAAAACATAAGATAGGTTGCCACAAATTCCCCATGAATTTGGGTGAATATATCTATCCACACCTTGTAGTTTCCAAAGTGATTTGCAATGAGTTGGTGCACTTGAAGTTAGGCCTATACACCTCAAGAAAGCATTATAATCCTAAACGCAAGATGCATGCTTTGCTTCCTTCTATTTTTGAAAAACACTTCAACCTGTTGGAGGACTTTTGGAGGGATCTCCAAGATTATTATGATCTAAGGAAAAGAAACTATGAAAGTTTCCCTATCCCACTCATGCTGGAGTATGGGGTGAAGGAGGATATTCCTGAAACATTATTAGATGATGGGGTGACTTTGGATCCTCAATATGATCCACAGAATATAGGCATCAAGGACTTGGATTATGTGGATTGGAATACAGAATAATCCATAGACATCAAACTAATAGCAAGGCTAGTATTCGATAGAAGCATCCAATGGCTTGCAATGAGGATTAAGGAACCTGAGGCTTAGACCTCCAAGAAGAGAAAGGGTGCAGGAACCATTCAAGGGTACAAAAGGACAAAAAGGAAAATGCTTCCTAAGGAGCCTTTATAATTCTTCCCTCCCAATTCTAGGGAAGAAATTGAACCTAAAATCTTCCTCAGGATCTTCCTGAGGCACATGGGGATGAAATCACAACAAGAGCCAGGGCCTCAACATTTTTTCTAGGTGGAGCACCCACTCAACCTCCTCTTACAGAGCAGCCAAGTGAAGATATTTCTATAGGAACCCTCCACAAGGAAGCTAAATCCTTGAAAGAAAAGGATCTCGAAGTTGAAATTCATGATATAGAGACGGATTATGAGAATACTCCTTTTGATAAAGAGACACATGTGGTGGAATCTCTTGATGAAAATGAGGATGCAGGGACTGAACATGTTTTGACAGAGGAAGACCAAGGGAAACTATTTGAGAGGGCTAAGAGAGAATCAAATGTAAAGGCACAAGCTGAGGCATTAGCCAAATAGAAGGAGATGCATGCAAAGGCCCAAGTTGATGCACTAATCAAACAACAACAATTAGAAGCTAAATTCAAAGCTGATGAACTGGCTAAGCAACATCAAAAGGAGTAGGAACTCAAGACAAAGGAAGAGAGTGATAAATTGGCAATGCTTCAGAAGATCCATGATCTTGAGGAGGAAAAGGCCAGACAAAGGAGATAAAAAGAATCCCTTGAGGATAAATTCAAGGTTATTGAAGAATCATATAAGATAAAGGAAGAGGAAGAACACCTACGAATGGAAAAGAGAGCTGAAGAGGTTGCCAAACATGAAAAAAAGGAAAAAGAGGTATGGGACAAACTCAAAGAGTTGGAAAAGAAAAGAGATAAAATTCTTGAGGAAAGAAGGTTAGAAGAGGAACGTTTGAAGAAGGAGTTGGAAGACAAGAGGTTGTAGGAACAAAAGGATAAAGAAGAAGCTAAGAGAATTGCACAAGAGGAGGCACAAGGGGAACAACAAAATGTGCAAGAGGTAAATTTTCAACCTAAAGCTACTATATTGCAACCATTATCTATGCCACTGTTGCCTCTTCCTCAACACAAGTGGTCACTACTCCTAATGCTCCTACATAGTTGAAGCTTGATTTAGAGAAGAAGAAGATAACTCCACCTCAGCCTCTCAATTGGGAAGAAATGATGAAAGAAATAGAGAAGGAAAGACCCAAAAGGAAGGCTAGGGTTCTTCATTCAACCAAACTCATGGATGCAGGAGAAATTATTGTTGAATGTACAATTCCAGTGGTGGATAAGGATAGAGAAGACATGCAACTAACTGATTACCAATTGGGCATGGTCAACTTGGGGAGACCTACAAGGAACCAATAGATGAACCTTATTGATAGTGTAGCTTCCTCCACCAAATCTAGAATGATCAAAGATAAGTAGAAGAAGGATGAACATAAAGCCCAATTGGAGCAGCTACATAAATTCTTGAAATATTTCTCCACTCCAGTGTCTCAACAAGTTGATGCTTCAGAAACCCCAGTCCTACATAGTAAAAGGGAAGTTGATGACTTAGTACAGATGAGGAGTAAGTTGGGGATGCTCGATAGGTGGATTGATAGGCTCAATCAGGAAGTTGGTGAAGTATTGGTAGATAGTTTTTTAATTCATAAAAAGGCACTTGAATTGATAGCAAAGATGAATCATCATGCTGAGACCCTAGAGAAGTAGGAGGAAGAATATAGATAATATGCAAAGAAGTTAAAGGACATCAGCAAAGTGCCAAAGTCAACTCTCCTAGAGCAGTCAATTCTTGAAGAGGATAATGTAGATTTCCTTGAAAAGACTTCAAATATAATCTGGTTCAAATCAACTTCATTTATAAGCATAGGGATGAAGTTCAAGATGCTTGTAGGCACTGAAATGGACAAATTGATGAATTAGAAGTAGTAGTGGCTATTATAGTCAATGTGGACATTTCGATCAAAGAAGGTATGCCTTTGGATAAGTTGAAGGAGAAGTAGAACAATAGATTTCAGGAAGTAATGCAAAAAGAATATGATGAGGAAGATTTGTTGTTGGATAGGCTCATGGTTATTAAAGAAGAGGTAAAAGTTGTGAGGAGGGAGTTAATCAAATTGAAAGATATGCAAGAATTTTCCTCAATAGAATTGAAGAGAATCAAGTTTGAGGATAGTTGGGTAGATGGACCTGATGTGGACATCCTTCAACAAGTATTCTCTAGTTATGATGAGTATCTCCTTGAGAATGCAATGCAAGGGTGAGCTGGCAGCAAAACATTCTCTCTCTGGCATATAATTTCCTCTTCTCTCCTACTTTGCAGGGCTTTGACATAGGTTGAACTAAATTTTCTCATCTGCTAGTTTTATCTTCTTCCTTGGGTGTCAGATTTTAGATAGTAGGGCAATCACTTTTTGAACTAAAACTAGTCTGGTTCCTTGATTTGTGGATCTGAGTTTGTAATTGAGAGAAACTTATGCATAGCAGGCCTATATGTACTTTTGGGCTCTATTTTGAAAAGCTCGGTTGATTGAAGAAGGATTAGGCACCTAATATGATAGAAGATAGGAATGATAGTTTGAAGATTTCATAGTTATAGCAAGATACTTTAAGTTTCAAATTGAATTTGGATGCCTTTTTACAGCTTTATATCGTTTTCATGTTATTGTTGAAAGTGAATCTCTTTGATAAAGTTAATGAATCATAATCAATTTGTATTCTTGTGAATTTTTGTGCCTAAATGTTTTCTGTTTGGTGCAAATCAATAGGGGAAACTGAATTTTAAGATTATTTCATTAAATTGTCTGTGAATGGAATTACCATATGTTTGTTTGGTCTGTGTTTTGCAATGAGTGAGTGATCTATTTCAAAATCTCAAAGTATTTTAGTGAATGGTTGTGGTAATTGAATTAAGCACTCTGAATGTATGCAATGGTGTAGATTATTCTATGGATTGCATCATGTTGTGGTTTTTGGTCTATTGAAGAAACACTCATTGTAGAAATGCATGTCTGGGTATTAAGAAGTTTTATTCATATTTTAATGATTTGCGCTTTGATCTATCTTTTTATATTTATTTACACTCCCCCAATGTAGGTTAATTAATATGATGCAATTTGTGTTCTTTATTAATAGCAAAGGCCTCTTGAATATTATGGTTACATTGGCCATTGAGTAACATTAGCATAGTTGAGAACCAACTACCAAGACCTTGGAAGTTAGATTACTATATGGTATCTTTCTTTTTCAGGAGAAATAGGGTAGAGATATTATGTTTTATGTTTTTGTACAATTTTGACCATCAACAGATCTGGTGCTAGAAGGAGGGCCTGAAGGAACAAGCTGGCTCGGATTGGGTCATTCTCACCACAAAGGTATGAAAGAGCTCTTAGATCTTCTACAAATCCTAATCCATTAGTAGAACTCCAAACCCTGGTTAGATATAGGCCCCAAGCCCATAGATTTTTGATCCCACCATTGTCACCACCACTTACTCCACTTGGATTTTTGCCAAATCCATCTTTAGTACCCCAGCAACCAAATTCACCCACTCCACAACTGGTTCATCTAGTACTACCACCACCACCCATGGCTTTCTTCATGAATAACCCCTCTCCACTAGGGACTATTCCTGGTGGTATACATGATCTGCCCAAGAATCTAAAAATATATTTTCCCAAGTATATGCATGGAGAATCAAGGAGTGTCGAGGAGCACATACAAGAATTTAAGGATGCATATACTCGTGCTTAGGTAGATCACTAGGATGTTGTATGTAGGTTATTCCTCTACTGTTTAGGAGACATGGCATACAACTGGTATTTAAATCTGCCTTAGGGGTCTATTCTAGGTTGGACAGACTTAGAAAATGCCTTTATTAATCAGTTCAGGGTCTATGTAGACCCTACCATTTTATATCATCAATTTTCCACCATAAGAAAGGAACCTCATGAACCATTTCCATTATTCAACACGAGGTTCTAGAGAATGTTCCAAAGGTTACAAGATCCTTATTTAGTTGCTGAAAATATCGCCATTCTGGCGTATTTAAGGGTTGTATTTCCCTTGATTGGCCTATTCTCTTAGAGGACTTATGCCCCTGCGGACATTGATTATTTTTCTAAGGTCTATCATCTAGCCATCAAACTACAACAGCAGATAAGCTTGCAATCGAGAAGTTTAGGAGGAGTTCTTCCCCCCATGGGCTATCAAATGCCTAATCCTCCTTTGTTCAATACGGTCCCAGGGATGTCTTACTCCCAATATGGACCTATTTTTGAGTTACAAACCTCACCTACCCTACCATTCTTCACTAATGGTGTTGAGGATTCTTCCTAGCAATCTCAAAACTACCATCATCAAGTGGGAGGGTCAAATCCTGTTCAGCAGCCATCTTTGGGGAAGACTGTAGAAAGTGAACAAATTGTTCAATTGACTAATGAGGTGGAAAACCTCAAGAAGACTTTATCTCAAATGTCCAATGATATGGCATAACTTAGACATAACCCCCCTCAAAATCAAAACTAGAATTACCAGAATCAAGGAGGTTATAACAATCAAGGTAGTTATCCTAATCAGAATCCAAACCAGAACACCAATAAGAACTTCCACAAAATTATCAAAATCATAATAGAGGATACAATCAGAGGTCTAACAACAATAGACAATGGAATACTGGGCCTAATAATGGGGGATTTTCCCATAATTATAAGGTTGGTGATGATAAGCCACACACTACAAATGTTTCGGATCTGAATTTTATGATAAATTGGTGTAGGTTGAATGACACTGCAGCTCATTCTAAGGTTAACTGCCCAGAAATGGAGAAAATGGTTAAGATTTCACAAGAAGTCTCCCACCCTCCACAAGGAAATTCCAACCAAGATGGTGGGTCAGTAAGCACAGCTATGACCTGTGAGACCATTGATGAGTAGTACCAATTTCCCATGTAGGGAGAAAACCAGCCAGAGGAGGATGTATATGATGCTTAGGCTTTCCAATCTAAAGGTGGTCATTTTTTGAGAAATTAGAATAAGGGCCCATTCACCACATCTAATCCTTTGAATACTATGGTTCCACCTAATCAGAATGCAGATAATAACCCGCCTCCACCAAGAGGCCCACTTGATGTTCAGAATAAAGGTAACTTGCCTTTTATTCCTAGGTATTCAAAGAATAATGAATCAAAATTTGATTTCACTTTAGAGATGCAAAGACAGAAGACTTCCCTGTCATTTTTTGATATCCTCAAATGGTGTCCAACACAACGGGAAACTGTGTTAAAGACTTTAGAAGAAGAAGATCGTTCAAAATGGAAAAATAGGGCGACTCTAGTCACTGACATGAACATTGTCATATATAAAGGTAAGACTGGAACCCCACCATTTCTTTTGAGTCTTAGGATCTTTGGGAAGAATTTGCATAACTGCCTTTTGGATTCTGGAGCATCGGATAATGTTATGCCTTTTTCCATTTGCAATAAGCTAGGATTAAGTCTTCCCCAGACTCATAAGAAGGTGATTCAATTGGACAAAATTGAGGTCAATGTGGTAGGAGAACTAAAAAATATGCATGTGCAAGTTGGATCAGACCCAAGGATCCAGACTTATATAGATATTCAGGTAGTCAATATCCCTGAAACATATGATATGCTTCTAAGTCGTGAACTGATGAAAAGTATTGGGGGTTATCTATCCTTGGAATTTTCACATATGTGGCTGGCATGGAAAGGGATGGCATCAAAAATTAGGATTGAAAGCGAGCCCCACCTCAAGCACATGATAATCGAGTATGACAGTCCTAATGAGGTTGCATTCTTTGAGACCGAAATGGGGGTATACAAGAGTGAGGAAATTATGACTTTATCGGTGTCTAATCCTAGATGTTCCCAATCTCAAGAGTTTGGTAACTCCATGAGCACAGTTAACCAATAGGTTTTGATTATGAGGTTACAACATGATAGGCTAGTTCTTGGGGAAGAAGTTGATCTATGGAGTTTGCTACTCCCGAACTGGTGCAGAGTTCATTACGAGGGCCATTCTAAACGAACGTGCCAACCATGTGTAGATATTCTCAATTATGTCTATGAGTTAGAAGAAACCTGTGAAAATCATCCAATAACCCCCCCCTTTCCAATTCCCATTCCAGGTCAATGATGCAACTATCTTAACAAGAACCAATACCACCCAGGAGGAAGATCCTTCCCAATTTGAGCAAAATCAGGCTCTATGCTCTGAATTCCAAGAAGAGACTGAGGTCTCTCAATCTTTCTCTATTACACCCACCCCAGATACCCTTCCAATGCCTAGGGAGTTGATAAAAAGATGTATTGGATTGTGATATGATTCAAGAAATGGTTTAGGAAGTAATTTTTGAATAGGTTTTGAATATAGGAGAATCTTCTAGTGAACCTTGTCTGTAGTCACCTTTAAATATTGGTGGCCAGAAATAGTCTGATCCACCACACATTTCAAGCAAGTCATCACTTGTCATCCCAAAGAAGAAAGAAATCCCAGCTCTAGATCAATTATGGAGTCTTAAATTTGATGGCTCTAAATCCAAACCAAGAAGTGGAGCAAGGATTGAATTAACCAACCCGAAAGGGAAGACTTACTTTGCATCTTACAGGTTGCAGTTTGGCTACATGAACAACGTGGCTAAATACGAAGCACTTTCTCGAGCACTAATATTTCCTCATCAAAAGAATTTCATAGCTCTCATGGTAATGGGGGATTCTGAAGTTATTGTCAAACAGGTCTATAGCCAATATACTCGTCACAACAAAAGATTGGTTGCATACAGAAACATAATTTGGAATCTGATTGAGGATTTTGATGCTTTTGGGATCACTCTAATTCCTAGGGGAAACAATCAGATTGCAGATGCCCTAGCTATTACTACTAGCACCTTGGAGCCTATGTATGACTCCAAGCTGGAAAAAAAAATAGTTGAACTAGTCTCAATCCCAGTTGTCCCAGATAACGTCCATAATTTTCAAGTATTCGATGATGACCAGCATATACTCACCTTTTTGGCAAGTTCAGATGTCTTTGAGTGACAGATAATTGATGAAACTGAAAGAGATCAGGGAGATTGGGATCCTGATAATTGTGACATAGAAGGAATATTGGATTTGAAAAGCAACAACATTCCAAAGGGGATGGTAGCTTTAGAAATAATATTTGAATCTAACCCGTGGGCTCATCAAAGGGTGCCAACAAAAAATGATGGAGGGAAGTATGAATCTGTTAATCTAGCTCATTCAGGTCTCGAAAGGAATGTCCTTATAGGCAAAACCTGTCGTGACGAAATTAAAAATAAAACAATTAAAGTTTTCAAAGAGGACATTGTAGCCATTGCTTGGGGGTATGAATATTTAAATACCTTTGACACTTCGGTAATCACACATACCATACCTTTGAAGCCAGGAGCCAAGCCCTTTCATCAAAAGCAGCACCTGGTGAATGCTTTAATTAAGCCCTTAATTCAAAAGGAGGTGCAAAAATTGCTATATGCAAGAATAATCTTCCTAGTACAACATTCCACATGGGTTGCAAATTTAGTCCCTATGCGTAAGAAAAGTGGTGAAATCGGGTTATGTGTTGATTTCAGGAACCTAAATAAGGCCTCCGAGAAGGATAACTATCCACTCCCTTCTCTTGATGAGGTATTACAAATGGTCAACGGATCCCAGATGATGTCATTCTTGGATGGCTATTCTGGGTATAATCAAGTGCTTGTCAATCATGAGGACAGAATGAAGACTGCCTTCACTACCAAGTGGGGCACATTTTCCTATCGGAGGATGCCATTCAGCCTTATCAACATTGGAGCTACCTTTCAGCATGCAATGGACGTAGCATTCAAGGATCTAATAGGTAAGTGTATCATCATTTATGTAGATGACTTAACTATCTTCTCTAAAAACATGAAGGACTATGCTGCAGATTTAGCAAAAGTCCTCAAAAGGTGTATAAGTTATGGTGTGTCCCTTAATCCAAAGAAATGTGTGTTTGGAGTTTCTGAAGGGAAACTTTTAGGCCATGTAATATTAGAAAAGGGGATATCCATAGACCCTCATAGAGTTGAAGCCATCTTAAAGCTGGCAATGCTAGGAAGTAAAAAAGAGATGAGATCCTTCTTCGGAAGGATTAATTTTGTGAGAAAATTTATAATAGGGTTTGCAAAAATTGTCAAACCTCTTAACGAAATGATGAGGAAAGATGCAAAAATATAATGGAGCAATGAGGCTAAATATGCTTTCTCACAGATTAAAGAATCAATATCTAAGGCACCGGTCTTGACCAGCCCAGATTATCTAAAGCCTTTCTATATCTATTCTTTAGCATCTGACCATTCATGTGCAGCTGTTTTAACACAAAGGAGAGGTGAGGGAGAGGAAAGGCCTATTTCCTTCATGAGCTCCCCATTTAAAAATGCAGAAGTTAGGTACCTTCCCCTTGAGAAGTAGGCATTTGCATTGGTTCGAGCAGTAAAAATTCAGGTACTACATTCTTCGAAGTCAGTTTATAGCCATAGTTTTTGATCCAGCTGTAAAGTCTCTCCTTATGCAAATTGAATTAGGGGAGAGAAGAGGAAAATGGATGGCTATTTTATAGGATTTTGATTTATAAATTCATCCAACGAAGCTCGTCTGAGAACAGGGCTTATCAATGGCTATGGCAGATGTTGACAAGAGTATCACTTGCCAGCAATACATAGTGCAGTCATTCATCAAGGATCCTTGGTACACATATTTGATCTTCTTCCTCCTCAATAACATATGCCCAGAGGGGATGAATGCTACTCAGAAGAGAGCATTAAGGATGAAGAGTTCTCATTACATTCTCAAAGGAGGGTTCTTATACAGAAGAAATTTTGGAGGATTTTACCTACGTTGTTTGGATCAGCAAGAAGCCAAACATGCTATAATTGAACTTCATGGTAAACATGGTATGGGGCATGGATCTGTAGATTCCTTGGCTCATCAAATTTTTAGATCAATTTATTATTTACCCCACATGTTTCAAGATGCACATCAACATGTCAGACCTCTGCATCCAGGGAACAAAATCTAGCAATTCCTTTACAGTCGGTGTACAAGGTAAGACCATTCGCTCAATGGGCACTAGATTTTGTAGGTGTCATTAATCCAAACTCTTCTATAGGTCATAAGTTCATCCTGACAGCAACTAACTATTGCACGCGCTAGACTGAGGCTCAGCCCTACAAAAACAACACCACATATGTGGTTATCGAATTTCTGACTGAAAGCATTACAACGAGGTTTGGAGTACCATTCACACTGGTATGTGATAATAGCCCTTCTTTCTCTTCAACTCAATTCATTCAATGGGCCTATGAACAAAAAATTACTCTAAAGTATTCGTCTAATTACTACCCTCGAGGAAATGGAGTAGCTAAGTCCACCAACAAGAATTTGTTGGGAGTAATTAGAAAATTGCTAGAAAACAATCCTAGGGACTGGCACACCCAACTAAGATTTGCCTTATGGGTATATCAGACTTGAATCAAAGACACCCTAGAAAATTCACCTTTTAAGTTATTCTACGGCCAAGAGCCAGTCTTCCCAATCCATTTGCAAATACCTATCCTCAAATTCATGCAGGAATTTTATACGAAGGATGATCAAATCGAGGTTAGACTAACCAATTTTCTAAACATGGAAGAACAAAGAGACACTGCTTTACAGCAGTTCTCTAAACACCAAGTTGTTGTCAAGCATTGGTTTGACAAGAGGGCCAAGATAAAAGCCTTTAGCATATCAAATCTCATGCTACTATGGGACAAAGCTATGGAGAAAAAGGGAGACCATCAAAAGTTTGATAGACTCTGGTTGGTTCTATATCAAGTAGCTAAGATACTAGGTGAGAATGTTTTTTGGTTAAGCACTTTAACAAGAGAACCTATTTCATTGCTCGTTAATGGTCATTTTCTTAAACATTACTTTGGCTCATAAAGGTCTGATTTTCTAAATAGCTCTATTATATTTACTATATGTAATTAAGTTGTTCTTTCGTTTTGGGTGTTTTTTCTATTTGTTTGTTTATTTTTCTTTGTTTCTTTTTATTTCTTTCTATTCTTGTGTTGGTCGTTGGGGACCTTCATTTCTATCCATTTTGAAATAAAGGGGTTTTTATTCAATGTATGTTGTAGGAACTAGGAGAGAAATTGATTTAGGTATTTTCAAGGAGCATTTGTTGAAAGATTTCATTCTAAAGCTTAGGTCTTATGACCATTTTAACACTAGTTTGAAAATTTATTAATAATAAGGTACATTGTAAATAATCTCATGAACTATGATTAAAGTCTATCACAAAATAGATAAACATCTACCTAAGTAAAATGCTTATTTATCTCAGGGTGGTTGTATCTCTGATTCAAGTGAAAAATATGACTCCCAAGACTATCATGAGGTCCATTGTAGTTCTCACCCACATTTCAAATCAATTACATCTGAGTATTGAGAAAATTTAATAAAGAATTCCCACAAGTAAAGCCTAAATATGAAAAAAAAAAAAAAGGTTAACTCAATACCAAATGGGTGAATCAAGTATCTCTATCGGGGCTATGGATGCCTATCTGGTAGTAGATAAATTCTTTGAGAGAACTAGAGGTATCTTCGTCGGGGCTATGGATGCTTGTCTGGCAGCAGACCAATGCCCAGGATTTCATTGCATGACTGTTGAAATGTAGCTTGGATTTTAGGTGTAGTCTTTTAGGGGTGGATAATTTTTTATAAAGAAGGATGCACCGTATATGCACACACCCAAATTCAAAATAGTTCATGAAGACATACATCTGAGATTCCAGCTCAACCTTACTCTGCATATCTGATCTTATTCAAGTTAACATGATTCATAAACCAAAGGTTCTGGGTGACTGAATTCTTTAGTATCTTCAAAATGGGTAAACCATTTTCCCAGCCGAGTCGCCATTTGTTATGCCTTGCATAACCACCCCATCTTTTGCCTTGGTCAAAAGTGGGTCCCCCTTTTTTTTTTCCGTGGTGTTGTGCTTTGGGTCTTAAGAGCTATTTGTTTTCTCCTAAGACTTTATTTCTTTTTTCCTAGCAGAAGCAAAGTCAGAATGCAAATTGAATCTTGAACTTTGTAAATAGTTCAATGTCTGGTTCTGGTTCTGGTTCTAGTTCTGGTTCTAGCCCCTCTTTTTTTTCTTTCTTTCTTATCATCATCTTTTGTTTTGCTTCGCACTCTTGGGTCTATTTCTCCCTCGACTTGTTGTTCATTTTATTTTTATTTTTGCTTTCCCTGAGCAGAATTGGAACCGGGATAGAAATTGAATTCAGGAAATTTTTATAAATTCTCGATTTTTGTTTATCTCACGATCCCACCCCCGCTCTCTTTCTTTGTCGGGTTCACTTTTGGTTCTGATCCCGCTTCCCATTTCCCTTTGTTGTCTTTGCTTTTTGCGGGACCGAGATCACGTTCGGAGTTGGATAGAAGATATTCAAAGGGTTTTTCTCATCCTATTTCAGGCCTAGGTCCATGTCTGCCCTGCCTTTGACTTTCACTTGGAGTTAACTATTTGATTTCATCATCTGCTTCGCCCGCTATCTACCACATTTATGGCATTAATTGCAGCCTCCTCCCACGTGCGAAGTGTTTTTAAAATCTTAATTATGAATAATTGGCTCAATTACCTTTGTCATTTGAGTTGTTTTAACAAGCTAGAGCCAAGAGAATTTTGAGAGGATCACGATTCGATCAGGAGGTGCGTTGGTGAGCAGATTTATCGAATTTTCAGTCTTTTCCTTGTTGGCATTTTGAGGTAGGGTCTCGTCTCATTCTGTTCCTATTTTTCTTTGTCGTCTTGTGTCTTTATTCTTGCACGTTCATGGATTTTGGTTCTTGTGAATCTTTGCTTGTTCCTTTGTCTTTTTCCTTTTCTTGTCCTTTTATGTTTTCCTGTGTTGTTTTTCTTGTCTTTTTGTTTGTTTTTTTTGTTCTACTATCGCTTTTGTGGTAGTTCATTTTGTTGTGCCCTAGTTTTTAATTAGGGTTTCATTTCAAGGGTCCATTGTGCTTTAAATGTTTTAAAACCTCTTAAGTGACCCCTATGACCTTACTTATGTGTCGATTTCGTTATCTTTGTGTTGCGTTGTTGATTCCCTAATTTTCTAAGTCAACGCGTTGTGTAAACTAGGGTTTGCTTGATGACCTTTACAATGTATTTGGCCCTCGATTAGTTTGCACTTTACTCTGGTTAAAGGATGGGTTTGGGGTCCTTCTTACATTCCCATATTTTCTTATGTGGCCTAGGTTCTCATGATCATACGACCATTCCTTCAAATGATTTCTTTGTGTTAAATGATAGACTAGCGGAAGTCGGTCAAAGAATGAACTTGTTCCCATAAGTCTTTTGCATTTGGGGTTTATTCCTAAAATGACTTTGCTTATGATCTTTGGTAATTTTTGGTCTTCACCTTTTTGGCTCGTTGGCGGAAGTGAAACTGGGTCGGGGGTTGAACTTGGAAGTATCATGTTTGTTTCGATTTTGATTCTCGTTCCAATTTCTAGTCTGATCTCATTCCGGTCCCAATCTCGTTGGTGTTCAAATTGCTTCTCGTTCTTGTTTCTTCTTTAACTCCGCTTCCAATGAATGTGAAATTTAACTACTAAGTATGGAAGGGAGTAAGTAGGGGTATTGGATGATGTCTTTGTTTTATACACTTTGTTCATCTAATATTGGATTTTTTTGTAGAATTAGGAGATGTCAGGAGTATCGGATGAGGCTTCTCAAAGGAACCAACCTGCGGAGAGCTCAAAGAAAGGAGCTAAGACTAAAAAGATCAAGGCAAAATAACTCCCTTATACCTTAAGGTATAAGCATCAAGATCCTACCATCACTGCTGGTAAGGTGGAATCTAATTGGGCGGACATTACTGATACCAACTTGGCCCCATTCCATTATGAGGAGTTGTTCTTGGAAACATTTGGTGAGGAGGTAATAGGGAGGACTCAGAGAATTATTGAATCTGGATTGGCACATGTTTCCCTATTTCCTCTATCAGTCCAATGCCCTGCATTAATAATGACAGTAGCTAGAGCCTACAATCCTGGTACTAGGCAATGTGTGGACTCACAGGGCAATGTTATTATTGATCTAACTCCACAAATGATTTGGTTCATGTTCAATGCAGCCACTCCACAAAACCCTAAGCAACTTAACGAGGCAGAGGCCCTGAAAATATATTGTGACAAGAAGGAGATTAGCAAAGCTCATATGAACAATATTTGGATGAGAGTTGAGTAAAATTCTCTAACTAAGCTCCCTGATCAGCCTAAAAGGGTAGATTTATACAAGGAGATTGGGGACATAATAATGATTCTCTCTAGAGTATTTAGAAAGAGAGATGCCTCCCAGTTCAAGGAATGGATGTTTCCATTCATTTAGACTATCTTAGATGGAAAGAAACAATTTGATTGGCCTATGATTGTGTCTAAATGCACACACAACCAAATTCTTAGGGTGAGAGAAACCAAAAGTTTCTTCATGACTTCTTATGTGATTTATGCAGTAGCTAGAAGAGGCATCTTTCCCGGGTTGAATGCAGTAGGGATATTAGGAGATGCCCAAGGACAAAATAAGGTGTGGAATCATTATGATCATATCACCTTAAAGACTTCTGAATTACACTACAGAAGGGTTAATGATGCATTTCTATATGTTATTATTAACCGGCTCACGGGAGATGCAGGATATAGATTAATCCAAGAAGCCATGGCCTTTATTGCAAATTGGGGACATTAGTTTATCCAATACCCTAGGTTCACTTATTTCAGGCTGGTTGGGTTTGATGGCCACCCTCACCTACTCCCTAGGTGTTGCAACAACAGGATTGTTTTGTTGGATTTTATCTATCAAGCCTTGGGGGTTAATTCCAATTTTTGTATAAAACATAAGGCAGGTTGCCACAAATTCCCCATGAAGTTGGGTGAATATAGTTTTCCACACCTTGTAGTTGCCAAAGTGATTTGCAATGAGTTGGTGCACTTGAAGCTAGGCTTTTACACCTCGAGAAAGCATTATGATCCTAAATGCAAGATGCATGCTTTGCTTCCTTCTATTTTTGACAAACACTTCAACCTATTGGAGGAATTCTGGACGGATCTCCAAGATGATTATGATCTAAGGAAAATAAACTATGAAAGGGTGCCTATCCCACTCACGATGGAGTATGGGCTAAAGGAGTATATTCCCAAAACATTATCAGATGATGGGGTGACTTTGGATCCTCAATATGATGCACACAATATAGGCACCAAGGACTTGGATCTTGTGGATTGGAATGCAGAAGAATCCATAGATATCAAACAAATAGCAAGGCCATTATTGGATAGAAGCATCCAATGGGTTGTAATGAGGATTAAGGAACCTGAGGCTCAGACCTCCAAGAAGAGAAAGGGTGTAGGAACCACTCAAGGGTATAAAAGTAAAAAAATGAAAATGCCTCCTAAGGAGCCTTTAGAGTTCTTCCCTCCCAATTCTGGGGAAGAAATTGAACCTAAAATTCTTGCTGAGGATCTTCATGAGGCACATGGGGATGAAATCACAAGATGACTTGGGGCCTCAACATCTATTGCAGGTGGAGCATCCACTCAACCTCCTCTTACAGAGCATCCAAGTGAAGTAATGTCTATGGGAACCCTCCATAAGGAAGTTGGATCCTTGAAAGAAAAAGATCCCGAAGTTGAAATTCATGATATAAAGAAGGATTTTGAGAATAATCCTTCTAATAAAGAGACACATGTGGTGGAATCTCTTGATGAAATTGAGGATGTAGGGATTGAACATGTTTTGACAGAGGAAGACCAATGCAAACTATTTGAGGAGGCTAATAGAGAATCATATGCAAAGGCACAAGCTAAGGCATTAGCCAAATAGAAGGAGATGGATGCAAAGGACCAAGTTGATGCACTGCTCAAACAACAACAATTGGAAGCTAAATTCAAAGTTGATGAATTGGATAAGTAGAAAAAAAAAAAGGAGTAGGAACTCAAGACAAAGGAAGAGAGTGATAAATTGGAAATGCTACAGAAGATCCATGATCTTGAGGAGGAAAACGCCAGACAAAGGAGAGAAAAAGATGTTAGAAACTAAGATCACCTGCATGCAATCACCTGTCACATGCAAAAGACATGTAGAACCAAAGAAGATGTTATGTAAACCTCAAAGTAAAAATGCATTATTGAGAATCAATTATTACAAAGAGATCAATCCTTATGAAGGAGATCAAGAAACCCTAAAAGGGAAACCCTAAATGAAACCCTAGTGTGCACACTTAATAATTAATCAATTATTAATGTGCCTAAGTTTAGCTTAAGCAACTAAAAGAATAAGTGACTTAATTAATTAACCAATATGATATAATTAATTAAGTATATAACTTATTACTCTAACAAAAGAAGCCCTTGAGGCTAAATTCAAGGTTATTGAAGAATCTTATAAGAGAAAGGAAGAGGGAAAATGCCTACGAATGGAAAAGGAGGCTGAAGAGCTTGCCAAACATGAACAAAAGGAAAAAGAGGTATGGGACAATGTCAAAGAGTTTGAAAAGAAAAGAGATCAAATGCTTGAGGAAAGAAGGTTAGAAGAGGAACGTTTGGAGGAGTTGGAAGATAAGAGGTTGCAAGAACAAAAGGATAAAGAAGAAGCTGAGAGAATTGCACAAGAGGAGGCACAAGGGGAACAACAGAATGTGCAAGAGGTTAATTCTCAGCCTAAAGCTACTATATTGCAACCATTATCTTTTGCCATTGTTGCCACTTCCTCAACACAAGTGGTCACTACTCCTAATGCTCCTACATGGCTGAAGCTTGATTTAGAGAAGAAGCAGATAACTCCACCTCAACCTCTCAATTGGGAAGAAATGATGAAATAAATAGAGAAGGAATTACCCAAAAAGAAGGCTAGGGTTCTTCATTCAGCCAAACTCACAGATGCAGTAGAAATTATTGTTGAATGTGCAATTGTAGTGGTCGATAAGGACAAAGAAGACATGCAGCTAGATGATTACGAATTGGGAATAGTCAACTTGGGGAGACCTAAAAGGAACCAACAGATGAACCTTATTGATATTGTAGCTTCCTCCACCAAGTCTAGAATGATCAAAGATAAGCAGAAGAAGCTTGAACTTAAAGCCCAATTGGAGCAGTTACATAAATTCTTGAAAGATGTCTTCACTCCAGTGTCTCAACAAGTTCTTGCTCTGAAAACCCCAGTCCTACTTAGTAAAAGGGAAGTTGATGACTTAATACAGATGAGGAGTAAGTTGGGGATGCTCGATAGATGGATTGATAGGCTCAATCAAGAAGTTGGTGAAGTACTAGTAGATAGTTTTGAAATTCATAAAAAAGGCACTTGAATTGATAGCAGAGATGAATCATCATGTTGAGACCCTAGAAAAATAGGAGGAAGAATACAAAGAATATGCAAAGAAGTTAAAGGACATCATTAAAGTTCCAAAGTCAACTATCTTGGGGCAATCAATTCTTGAAGAGGATAATGTAGATTTCCTTGAAAAGACTTTAAATATAATCCGGTTCAAATCCAACTTCATTTATAAGCATAGGGATGAAGTTCAAGATGCTTGTAAGGACTTAAATGAACAAATTGATGAATTAGAAGCAATAGTGGCTATTATAGTCAATGTGGACATTCCGGTCAAAGAAGGTATGCCTTTGGATAAGTTGAAGGAGAAGTGGAGCAGTAGATTTCAAGAAGTAATGAAAAAAGAAGATGATGAGGAAAATTTGTTGTTGGATAGGCTCATGGATATTAAAGAAGAGGTAAAAGCTGCCAAGAGGGAGTTAATCAAATTGAAAGATATTCAAGAATTTGCCTAAATAGAATTGAAGAGAATCAAGTTTGAGGATAGTTGGATAGATGGACCTGATGTGGACATTCTTCAACAAGTATTCTCTAGTTATGATGAGTATCTCCTTGAGCATGCAATGTAGGGGTGAGATGGAAGCATAAAATTCTCTCTTTGGCATATAACTTCCTCTTCTCTCCTACTTTGCAGGGTTTTGACATAGGTTGAACTAAAGGTTCTCATCTGCTAGTTTTATCTTCTTCCTTGGGCGTTAGATTTTAGATAGCAGGGCAATCACTTTTTGAACTAAAACTAGTCTGGTTCCTTCATATAGTTATGGTTCCTTGATTTGTGGATCTGAGTTTGTAATTGAGAGAAACTTATGCATAGCAGGCCTATATGTAATTTTGGGCTCTATTTTGAAAAGCTCAGTTGATTGAAGAAGGATTAGGCAGCTGATATGATAGCAGATAGGAATGATAGTTTGAAGATTTCATAGTTATAGCAAGATACTTTAAGTTTCAAATTGAATTTGGATACCTTTTTACAGCTTTATATAGTTTTTATGTTATTGTTGAAAGTGAATCTCTTTGATAAAGTTAATGAATCATAATCAATATGTATGCCAGTGAGTTGTTGTGCCTAAATGTTTTCTATTTGGTGCAAATCAATAGGGGAAACGAAATTTTAAGATTATTTCATTAAATTGTCTATGAATGGAATTACTATATGTCTGTTTGATCTGTGTTTTGCAATGAGTGAGTGATCTGTTTCAAAATCTCAAAGTCTTTTAGTGAATGGTTGTGGTAATTGAATTAAGCACTATGAATGTATGCAATGGTGTAGATTATTCTATGGATTGCATCATGTTGTGGTTTTTGGTCTATTGAGAAACACTCGTTGTAGAAATGCATGTCTAGGTATTAAGAAGTTTTATTCATATTTTACTGATTTGCACTTTGATCTATCTTTTTATATTTATTTACACCCCCCCAACGTAGGTTAATTAATCCGATACAATTTGTGTTCTTTATTACCAGCAAAGGCCCCTTGAATATTATGGTTACATTGGCCATTGAGTAACATCACCATAGTTGAAAACCAATTACTAGGACCTTGGAAGTTAGATTACTATACGTTATCTTTCTTTTTCAAGAGAAATAGGGTAGAGATATTTTGTTTTATGTTGTGCAATTTTGACCATCAACAAAACTTTCAAAGGATAATTTTGAGTATTTGCAGTAGAAGTTAGGGGTTATTGCCCCTCCTTATTCTAGCTAGATGCATACATGGTGCATCTGTATAGGGGGGGAAATTCATGTCATATCCTTTACTCCTAGATTGATGATTGCTACCTTTCAAGAAGAGTTGGTAGAAAGGGGGAGTCTTGAAGATGTTATGCAGGTGTTGTGTATGTATAGATTGTTGAAGAAGATGTGATTCTAGTCAAAGGGAGAACATGTGTTGCTACTTCAATTGAAGATATTTTCCCCTTTGTTCCTAAAGTAAGAAAAAAATTCATTGCTTTGTGCAGGAGTGTATGACCCTTTGTAGTTGATGTCAAAGGGGGAGAGTGAGAAATGTGTATTTCCATCAATGCCAAAGGGGGAGGTTGTTGGAAATTATTATCATTGGTGTCAACACTAAGGAGATTATTTTTAGTTGTTTTCATTAATGTCAACACTAATTTTTTTGTTTTCATTGATGTCATCACTTGAGAAGTAAGTTATTCCTTGGCATTGTTTTTCATTGTTATAATCAGTTTGGGCTAACATTGATGATAAATCTCATGGTTGGATGTCACATCTTATCAAATAAGAGTTGTTGAAGTTCATGGTTGGATGTCATACCTTATCCAAAGAAGAATTGTTGAAGTGCATGGTTGGATGTCATTCCTTATCCAAAGAAGAATTTTTGAAGTTCAAGGTTCGATGTCATGCCTTATCCAAAGAATAATTGTTGAATTTTATGGTTGGATGTCGTGTCTTATTTAAAGAAGATTATTTGAAGTTCATGCCAAAGAAAGTTGCATTATGTATTATTGTTGTTAGTAGAGTTGATTTCATAATGATATATTCAGATGAGGATTAAAAGGATGATTGATAGTGGAGAGATGTTTTTTGAAGGTCTATAGTATGTCTTATTCTCTCTCCTGATGTTCCTAATGAAGTATTTGTTGTTGAAAGGAATTTTTGGCCTCCGCAAGTTGCTTAAGTGTTTTTGGTTCAAGAAGTTGCATTGAAGTTTGTCCAAGAGAATAATCTACATTCCTTCGTTGTTGATGCTTTGGTCTTACGGTTTAGTATTCAATTTTAATGTTTTGTGGATGTTGCACTCCTATATTTTCAAGTCGCATGTGTTGTTGAGGAGATCTCTATGAATTGCAGAAGGTTGGCAATGTTTTTGCTTGTCTAGACTGTTCTGAAAAATACTCTGCATTTCTCTACATTTATGTCTCTGCTCCTAAGGCTTGGTGAATGTGTTTTCAATGTTTGTGCATTTTCTTAGTTCCAATATCATATGCTGGAGTGGTCCACAAGTTGATATGTTAATGTTATATCTCATGATTAAGCATTATGTGCTTCTGGAATATAATTTTTGTTCATGTTTGATCCATGGTGATTGTTGGTGGTAAGATAGCATGGAAGAATTGTATGAAAGTGTTTTGGATGTTCAAGGAACATCCCCATGTGATCCACATGCTGCTAATTGGTCGCTTTGGTGTTGAATTGTGTCTTGAGTTCGCTTTTTGGGATATTTATGGATATCTAGTCGATAGAGATTTTTCCTTTGCTTGCATCATGTGCTTGGGGGTTGTGCTAGCAATGAAAAATGTGTTATGATAGATTTGGGTCCTGACCTATCCTTTTTGGGACCCCGTCAAGTTAATTCAATAAGAAGTATGTTTATGGGTCGACTATTTATGCGCTTCAATGTTTCATCCACACATTTCCTTGATCTTGACTTAGGTTGATGTTCACCTATGTGTAAATTATTTTGGATCGCATTGGAAGAAGTGCTAAGAGTGTTTTTAGTCCTCTCTATCTTCTGGATAGGACCACATTATGTTTTGGTGGCTGACCAATTGATTTCATTATTGTCCTTTTCTCGGCCAACCTAATTGAAGTTTTGAAGTGTTGTGGTGGATAAAAATGCAAAATCATTTCAGATGCAACAAGATAGAGAAGTGTGCAAGTGTGAAGAAGTGTCTGTGTGTGTGTGTGTGTGTGTGTGAATTTTATTGAATATCCAACAATGATATTGGTAAATTGGATGAAAGGAAAGATCAATTGTGTTATAATGCCTCAGTCAACAAAGTGTTATGTTGACAAGCATTTTAATCTTAATCTAAATCTTTGTATCCTACTCTAAGATAGTGAATCTCATCAGGTCCTTTGTATCTTTCTCTTGAAGTTGTGTGGGCTTCAATCCTACAAGTCCTTTTGTATTTTTCTCTAAGGCAGTGAGTCTTCTTACAAGTCATTTTTGGCAATGAGCCTTTATATTGTGAGTTAACACTCACTGTGGTTTTTCCCTCATTGGGTTTTCCACGTAAATTTGGTGTTCTCCTTGTGCATGTGTGTGTCCTTTGTTTCTTTCTAATTGTTTCTAATTTGGTTAGAAGTAGATTTTCTATATCTTACATTACTTAAATTTTGTTGAAGTTTCCAAGGATTCAAACTGCTACATCATTCTCTATCACTGTTATGTTTTAAGGTTTTGATTTGATAAAGAAGGTTGAATTGTGTTGAAAGAGTTAAGATCTAGAAGGGGTTAGATTTTTGTTAAGACTTATTCACCCCCCCTCTCATTCTTCAAGTGTGTTCAACACTTCCATGCATGAGAGTTGCAAATAATTATTTGTTGTTTCCTCAAAAAAAAAAACTTATAGAATGAAATAATACAATGAAGAAGAGTGACTTATAAAAAGAAAACCCTAAATGATAAAGGGATTATATCATGGAAAATTCCATCATCCTATACGATGAGACAAAATAATCTAACAATAGCTCACTCTAGTAACATAAAAAATCACTCCTAAGTTTAGCTTAAATGCATGAAGTGAAATTAGATTAATAATTAATTTAAGATTAATTAATTATTAGCTGATGCATGATTACTCTAACACCCCCACTTAAGTATAACTTACAGAGTAGCTAAAATACTTTAAAATACAATGCATAAAAAGAAAAGAAAGCATGAATGGGTCTCGCCAACAAGGCGAGATGAGGTACCCATGTACAATCAAAGAAATCTCTCATAATTGGAGAAAAGGAGAAAACCTCATGGGAAAAAACTCCTCTCCTAAATAGAGATGAAATCATGTTAAAAAAAAATGAAGGAGGCCTGATGAAGACCCCTTTAAGACAACTTCCTTCACCCCAAGCATCAATCACAATCAGCGATAATGAGGAAATGCTAAAGGTTTCATGAAGATCTTTGCAACCTACTCCTTTGTAGGCATGTACTCCAAGGTGAGAAAACCATCATGAATCAACTATTGTATGAAGTGCATGTGGATCTCTATGTGCTAAGTATGTTGGTGCTCCACTGGGTTGCAAGAAATATGGATGGCACTTAGATTTTTTCACCAAAGAATAGTGGGACTATCAAAAGGAAAACTAAACTTATTCAATGATTGACAAAGCCACAAAACCTATTAGATGGCCAAAATAGTTGCACGATACTCAACTTATGTGGATGATAATGCAGTAGTAGATTTATTCTTGCAAGACCATGTAATGGGGCCAAAACTAGTACAAAAAATAAATCTATAAGTGGACTTCCTAGCATTGATATCACAAGCCCAATATGATCCAGTGAAGCCAACTATCTGAGAATCTCCTGATGTGTAGTGAATACCATAATGTGAGGTACCCTGAATATATCTCAAAATAGGTTTAAAATCTTGTCAATGACTCTCATGTGGATCATGTGAGAACTGAGAGACAAGACCAACCGCAAAAGAAATATCAAGACATGAAAGTGTCAAGTACAAAAGATTGCCAACTAACTGCTTGTATAATGTAACATCTACTAAAGGAGTAGGATAAGTGGAAGACAATACAACACCTAACTAAAATGGTGTGGGGTTAGGCTTGCAATCAAGCATTTTGACTCTCTAAATCATGCCAAGAGCATACTTTTGTTGAAATATGGAAATCCCATTCAAAGACTAAATAACTTGTAAACCAAGAAAGTAGCACAGAAGTCAAGATTTGTCATCTCAAACTACTCCATCAAGTTGAGATCTATAAACCAGGAAATCTTATCAAGTAGTTGTGAGCATGAGAGTAATAAGGAACAAGTGCATCTAGTGGGGCTAGATTTTTGGGTTGTGTTGAGAGAATAATGGGACCATGAGGACAAGTGTTCCTAGATACCCTTTATTCTTGGAATGTGTTGAGGGAATGTATACCTAATTATTATTTAATTATTTTAACCACATGTGTGAGATGAAAAAGGTGATTAATTAAATAAATTTCTAATAATAATACTTTTGGAAACCTTGTTAGCTTTTTGGCATTTTTGATTACTCACAAACTAGTTGACAATTCCTCTTTGAAACATCTTCGAAGTAGCTTTTCACAATCTTTTCAAAAAAAAATAGATTTTTGGAAAGTTCATGAACTTGTGAACTAATTGATGTTGAGAACTTGAAGATCTTCCAACAAAACTTGTCAACATTTTCAAAGGTTCGTGAACCTTGAAAATCTCGAAAGATTGACTTTCTTGACAATTCAAGAAGTTTGAAAACATTGAAATTGAATGACAAAAAATAAAAAAATCACTTATCAATAAAATAAGAAGTTTTAAAAGTAACAAAAATGCTAATAGAAATGCTTGGTAGGTTTTTGGAGAGTTCGCAAACTAGTAAAATTGCCAACAAAAAGAACTTGTTGCAATTTTAGAAAGAGTGAACTATGGTTCAAAAGGTCGATAAGGTTTATAAAGACTCAAAATTGTCAACAAAGGGGAAAAGACGGAATTTTTTTTTTACCTTTTGGATTTATTTTTCCACTAAGACTTGCTCTAAATTGACTTTCACAAGACACTATCATGACAAAAAAATTAAGAAGATACTAAGGTAAAATATTGGGAAACACAATGCATCACCATATTCCCATCCACCAATATCATTTATATAGAGGCCTTCTCCCAAGTGAGCATCCTCACACTCTATTTATATCCCATGTGTGTTTGGAGCATTAATTAATGATATCTAACTAACCAAGTCCATAAATAGTCAAGTCTTGAACAATTATCAGTTCTCTATCAAGCTATTTGTACATGGCCATCATCCATATACCATCCATCTATTATCTAAATGATACAACCAAGTAATACAATCTTCATCCATCCACTAATGCATTTATACATCTAGGCCATGTTCCACCTTAAGTAGTTGAGGTAAGGAGGAGAAGCCTCAAAAACATATATTCTAAGGTTGGGGTCTACACATTTTCTCTTTCTCACACCTCATCCTGCTTGGTCACTATGGGCCCAAGGGTTCTTTCAATCAATAAAACTTTTCAAACTATTCATTCTTGCTTCAGCTTATCTTTTATCTTGTGAAGTTAGCAATCTTGCCTTGCTATAATTGGTAGCCTACTTATTGAATGGGATAGGTGTCTATAACTCTTTTTTATGGGTTTTTTGTATAGCATAATATAACAATATTTCTTAGCTTAGAAAAATAACATTTACAAAGTCTTCGCAATTCAAAAGATGATAAAATTGGCTTCATACTTTATTGCTTTTTTATTGTCAATGAAATATAATGATCAATTCATTTTTCAATTTTGCTACCATTAATACTATTTTTTAGTTATTTTCAAACTTTACTCAAGTCATTCTTATTAAAATCTTCTTGGGGACATAGCTTAGGCATTATCAATCATTCTCATTTTGGAAACTCTTTTAAATCTATAATTGAAGAATAGAGTAGTTGAATCTCCACAATTGTTCACAGATTAAAGGGTATCAAAGTTCTTCAATCTATATTGGGTTGTAGTTATAGTAATTGATTTTAAGTTTGATGCCCACAACAAGATTAAGTGGGAAAGATATGTTGTCTTTTCAAAGATAAATTGAATCTCAATGTTGATAGAGAGAGTTAAGCATGGAAAAGATGTAAGATCTTTGGCATTAAAAAGTTTCATGAAGACTCTCATGGATAAGTAGTTCTCATTGTGAGACACCAAGAGCATGGGGAAAGCCAACTCCATAGAAGAAAATGAGCAATTTAATAGCAAAACAAGAATACCAAAGACATCTCAATTCAAGGCTAAAGGAAAAATCATTTTTTTTCATTTGAAGGTAGATACCATTGGTTACCGTGGAGATATATTTTAGCATGCATGCTCTTAGCATTGAAGAAAATATTTCCTTTGCTAGATTGAGAATGGCAAAGCATGCTTTAGCTTGGTTTGAAAGTTTCTTAAATACCTTCATTCTTAGACAACATGATCCAATTAGTTCATGGGAACAATTTAAAAAATTCATTAAAAAACAATTTTATCAAATGTCATAGAAGAAAAATCTATGGAGTGGCAACTATTGAAACAAAAAAAAACATAGTGTGCAAGAGTACACTAGTGAGTTTCAAAGAAGGGTTGTCTAAATGGACAAGGATGTGCAAGATGAGGAGGTGTTGATGAAATTCATTGAAGGCCTTCATAGCCATTTTTAGAGATCATATAACTCTCTAAACATAGGAACATCATTGAGGCGTGCTTACATGCCCATTTAACTGAAGTTGATAATCTACCTTCCTCTCCAAAGGCCTAAGGGGTAGCAAAGGCAAAGATAGAGAATACCACAATTTTGAAACTTACAAGGCATTGCAACCTTATAACATCAACAATTGTATAGATGACTTGTAGGAAGTTACATCTAATATAGTGTCCACAACATAAAAGTAAGAAAGAAAACCCATTATGCCTACCTTCAATGGAATGGTATTGGTAATCGATTATAGTTTAGAGGTTAATTTCAAAAATTTCTAGAACTACAAAGAAGGTTAGGTTTTATAATTAAGCACAAAGGACAAAATAGCATATAGAATTGTTTTAACATTAGGATTTGCATCAAGATTGAAAATTTACTACACTTTTTTATTCTTGTTCCCAAAACTATCTCATTTCTAAAGAGTTCAAAAAAAAATTAAAACATTGTGTAACACCCAATTCATATGCTTTGGGTGCCAATATTGGCATGGTGTGATGGTTTAAAGGTGATGTTATTCTTGCTACCAAGGTTCAAACCCCATTGGGGTGGTATTGTTGAGTGGTTGTGTTGGGGATGAGGTCCCCCATTTGTGACCTCACCAATTCATTGCTCTGAGTCAAAAGCGTTTACCCCTTGAATAAAAAAAATATATGCTTTGGATTGGATCTAGAAGGGTGTTGATGTTTCTATTTCTAGGCGATGTAGATTGAAGTGTGGTGTTTATAAAAAAAAAATTGTAAATGAAGTGTTGGTAGATGTGGTTGTATTGGATATGTGTGTAGTTGTTTTTGGTAGCCCTTACATGCTCAAGTGTTGTTTACTATAGATAGGGAAAGAAATACCGCTTAATCAATGAAGGTCACCGCTTCATGTTGTGTGCCCACAACAAGAAGTCCAAGCAATCCTAGGTCCTTAATCTTTGAGCAAGAATTCAATACCTAGTGAAAGCACCAATATAATTCCTCTTAAGTGGAGGAAGAGGTGTTGATGTGGAAACTCTCATCTATTTCAAGCACTTGGATAATACAAACATCTTCAAATAGTTGGAGGCATAGATTTCTAAACTCTTTGGTTAGAGTGGTGCAAGGTTTGATGGTAGCCATGTCATCTATTAAGAGAATTGCCCCCCCTTTTATGAGTTTTCATAGCTTTTGGGAACCAAAAGACTATATTGCATAGGTTTTATATGTAAATGGACAAATGATAAGATACAACACAACTTGAAGAACACTTTGATTGAAGGGAGCAAGTGTTTTTTGGTGGAAAACAAAGGAATTTTTGGCTTTTGTGCAAAACCATTGAGTCCAACAAAGGGGAATTATGCAACCTCCAATTCTAGGAAGTGTTATATTCCTAGTTGCTAGTCTACACTAAGCGGCAATTTCAAGAATTGTGTGACTACCAATTTAAATTTTGCACTTTTCTACTTAGTGTCCTTTCACCTTCTATCTCAAATATTAAAACCATTCACAACCACAAGGACAATTACAAAACCCCTAATCTACAAGAAGTGACAGTTTCATCCTATATACAAAAAACAACCTATGGTGTTTTTGAATCCTACACTATTTAACTTCCAAACATCCTTTCATCTTTTGTTTCAACTTGTTAAAGCATATAAATAGACATTGTAAATGCTTTTCTAGCATATAAAGGGTATGGATGAAACATCAAAGTGATTCGTAGTTGCAATTTTCAATCTTATAGTGAGGACTGTGCAAAGGTTGCAACAAAACAAAGAGGGTAATGTGTGAAATAGCAATTAATCTTAAGAGCAAACATTGTTCTTTCTCATTATATGTCCAAGAGACCTGAGATTGTATTTAGATTGGAAATAGTGGACAAGGAGGCCATTATACTCCACTCTTGTTAGAGTTCTCCCAAAATTCAAGTTTTGTAGGTTAAATCTTTATGTCACCCATTCCTATGTTGTCGATTCTTCCTTCAATTATTTAATTGAATTTTATATTGAAGAATATTGTGGAATCTCCACACATGTTTACAAATCAAAAGTTCCAAGTGTTATAGACTTGGAACAACCTTGAAATTTGGGCTTGCTTCCCCTATTCTAACACTAATTAGTAATGGAGACAAAAACAAAAGAAATTTACTCCAAAATAGAAACTAAAATGGTGTGATGTGCAAGAATATTATGATCTTTTAAGCACTCTCTAAACAAAATAACATTAAATGTTTTTGTTGCAAACCTTAGATTAACATAACTCAAAGAAGATGGAAGAGCTAGTAGAATCCATGCTAAAATAAGATTGAATACCCACACATAATTTTATGCCAAAGGCCAAGATAATCAAATTGTTTTGTTAGTCTTTAATACATACACAATTGTATCTAGCTTCAAAGACTAAAGCTATTAATAAAAAAAAAATTAAAAATGACTAAAATACTAATAGTAATACTGAAGAGAAATGCTTATACAAGAATTAAAAAATATGACTAAAATACTAAAGAGAAATGCTTACAAATGACTTTCATCGAAATAAAGCTAACCTTCATGGTGGCAAATGATCTATTAAAATCCTTAGCTGGTTAAAAAACTCAATTAGACTCCTTTTCTATTTGCAAGGTGATCCAAAACTCATTATTGCTTGTTGCAAAAGCAATTCAATTATTTTGGCTTTTGCAAAATTCTACATTGCATTTCATATCATGTTTGCTCAAGAAGGCTCGAAAAAGGATCTTATCAAACTTCATTGACTCCCCTAGCATACATCTTTCAAGCATCCGGCAATTGCTTTCACCATCTATAGGTCGCTCGTAATTGTCTTTTTTTTTCAATATGTGCAATACACCATTGCAAGAAATTCACTTTGGAAGACTTAATTGTCAAAGATATTTTGAAACATTCAACAATGGTCACTTGTTTGGATATTTCTCATCTACGACACCCTCACGTCTTCTACCTACATGCTATATGGAAATATGCCACATTCTTGGATCCTCTCTATCGCCTAATCATGCTTGTGGGCGTAGATGTTGCCTAAAGGGTCAATCAGAGGACAGAGGAAGTTCAAGGATGGACAGGACACTACAAACTGAGTAGTTTATCTAGAACAGATGCTGCCTAAAAAGTCACAAAGAGATGCTTCCTAAAGAGTCACACAGATTTAGATCAATAGTAGATGCTAATTTTTTGTTGAGTGTTTTTCTTTTAAAGTGATTGGTGATAAGATCTACCTCAAAATTCTTTTGATTTTTTCTTAACTAAGATTAAAATTCTACAACATTTCTAGGGCTCAAATTATTATCAAAACCGAAACATCACAATGTGATTCTTTATACAGCAGGAGGCATCCAAAGCCCCCCCACTTGATGAATATCCAGGCACACCCAACCATCAAATATGTTGGGGAAGCGTCCACATTCATACACAAAACTTTCACGTACATACACAAGCAGAAGCACATATTTAAGGCATATTTTGATTACTCCCTAATTTGTATTGATGTCCCCATCCACAAAATACAAGGAATGCAAGAAAAATGTCATGAACCTAGTGACACGTCCCTTCCAAAAAACTACACTACTTTGCAATCCTTTTGATAGGTAGGACTACTTGGACCCTTTATCACAGCCCACTTTGGGCCTCAACTCACCAACTCTGAAAATTGAGCATAACGCTTTTTCCCTTCAATACAGATTTGGTAAAATGAAAACATGTGCCGTGAACAATTGGATTGTACTGATGTTACAAATCAACAAAGCCAACAGATATACTCTTGCTCAGTTCTGAAAAAAACTTTAGTTCAGAGATTGCTGCAACACAACATGCAACAGTCACATACAATTTAATATTACCAATATTCTTCCAAAGAAAATAATAGCACAAAAAAACATAGTAAACCCAAACCAGAGACAATCAAGCATAATTAAACAATAGAAAAAGACACACTTGCGAGATATTTTTGCAAAAACAACTTGACCTTACACCATTAAACCTAATAGCAAACTAGATGATTGTGGGCAAGCTAGCTGGCATAGAATTTAAGCATGACTAAGTTGTGTGATCTGTTTACTCAGCTACAAATTTTGTTCTCTAGAATAAGAAACAGTAGTAAAACTCCCACCGTAAAATACAAAAAAATTTATAGGACAGACTAGTTCATTAGAATGAGTGAACCCTTTCAAATAAAGGTTGACTAACATTAATCATCACCTATAAATGAACCATTGCGGCTAAATTTTCATGCCAAAAACCTAAATGAATTTTTTTCTCATGTGAACCAGGCATTCATTCAATCATTTCTAACAAAAAAAAAAGTCTTTGTTTTCCTATAGGCTCTCGGATTATCCATCAATTAACAATTCCTTTTTTGTACTCCATTAATTATATAAAGCTGATAAAACCTAATTGATATCAAGTTCATAACTATATCCAACGTCTATTTTTCATGCAAAGCTAATGAAATCACATAATGAGTATTTTCCAGCACTGGCATTCAAGTTTTGCCATTTCATTCAATGTCATAGCCTTGATCGTGGAGTTCTTCAATGACCTCATTCCGCATTCTAAGCCATAACTTTTGTGATTCCCTTTCAAAAAAAATTTCCTGATTTTTTATCTGAGGACTGTCCCCAGTTTTATCCACAATGCCTTTGGGCCCTATTGTTGTCCCAAAGGAACCACCCTTTGCAATGAACTCTCTAACTGCTTCCTCGTCACCAGGGTAAGGAAATTCTCTACGCTCATAAAGATGTGCCATTTGTTTTTCTTCCTGTTACCAAATTTTGATCAATTGTAAGTGTATGCTTATTTGTAAAACGCAAAAGATGACACAGGTTTCTCAGATAAGAATGAATAATTTTATAGCAAACAATCACAAAGCAAATAACATCTAAAGCCTATCCTCCACAAATTTGAGTAGCAGATCACAGGTACTATCTTGATGAAAATAATGAATATTAGACCTTAGTTCGAGGCTTTAATGTCCACCATCCAAGAGGTGATGTTTCATTCCATAACCATGCTGCTCCACCAATAGCATAGGCAGTAAGAAGTGCCTTTCCCATTTTTCCCATTTGATGCCAACTCCAGTCAGCCATCTTTCATGTAGGCTTTCTGCAAAAATTCAAACATCAAGTATCACATAATTGCATAGTTGCCATGTTTATAGAAGATTAGTCAATCATCTTTACGGAATATTCTTCTTATGTTTTTATTTCCAATCAATTCAGGGCAACAGATAAAATTATTACGGAATTACACAAGAAACAAAATTGAGTCCTAGCCCATGGATGGGAAATCGTACATCCTGGATGGTAGATCCTAATAAATCCTAAACAAACAAAAAAGGCTTTGCTGACTTCTGTATTCTCTTGAAATTTACATAGGATTGCATACGATATTACAAACTGTATTCCATCTCCTCTGTTCTGTAGAATTTCAGTAATAAAGCCCTGGTCCTACAAAAAAATTGCAGAAATCACTGCCAACAAAGTTCCAAAGATCAATTTTGGCAGCAAGAGACTAGTCAACTGCTAATAAAGCATTAAACCTAGTTTTGGGTATACTTAAAATTCCTCGAATTAAGAACTTATCGCTCATACTCTGCATAAGTTAATTATTGCCAATTGTCATATGCCTGGGAAACTTTCTTCGGCCCAACTCATTTGGATGGCTGCAAATTTCATCAGAATGTTTACAGTCATGATACAAGTATTTCTCCTTGCACAAGTAATTCTCCTCATGCAAGATACAACTGAAGCTTCTTTTCTTAAAATTTTGTATCCATGCTCCCTTCCCTTCCACCTCCTCCTTGTTCTTGGTAGCAACTACATTTTTGACAGCTACATTCTTCTCCTTTCCTAAAGTTAAAAGAATATAAAATAATATTCTTAGGTGTTAAGGGACTCCTAGTTTTACCATTTCATTCTGTAGGCATTATTATGATCATCTGTGAACTATCATTTGGAAAAAAGAGCTCAAAAACAAAAGCATTCAATTTGCAAGCAGCAAGCAGAATGGACAAGCCACAATAGAAGACCCAAGTTGTTGCTGTGACCTCTAAACAACCCATCCATAGCCAAAACTAAAGATATTCAAGTAATTTACTCATTTGTTCTTGGCAAGATTACTGCCGCATACATACCATAAAACTGTCTTGTAAAATGGTGCAATGAAGCTTCCAGTTTAAGAGAAGATGTTATTTCCAAAGACATAAGCCCAATTGCAGATCTAATACCAAGAGGCATCCAAGAAAAGATGCCTATGATCATAAGATGGAAAAAACCTATCACAAGCATTACACAGATCAACGTCTCAAGGAATGGTTGCATGGATTTCTAAAAAGATTCACATTATCAACTGGCCCACAAACCTGCGCTCCATATTTCATCTTGATGATGACATCATTTACTGGTTTGGTTATGCTTAAAGGGATTGCCAGTAAGACCAAGAATAACTGAATAAGTACATCAGATTAGGTATGTTGGAACTTGGAACTATGGACCCAACACTTATTGCCTGAAAATAAAGAATAGAAGCATGGGGATTGATATAATGACAGATACCATAATCAAGCATCAATGCAGCACAGTCTTCAGAACCCAAAGGACATTGCAACAGAGAGACAGGAAAAGGACAACAAGACAGAATAACATCTTTCAAAATACCAGTGTTCCCCAGGGACGCATCCCCATGGTAAAAGTGGCATTCTAAGGGGATGTTCCTTGGAACGTCCCCCTTTGGGGAATGCATCAGGGAATGCCCTGTTGTTCCTGGTACAAGCAGGAGAACGTGCAAGCATCCCTCAACCATCCTGAGGATGGTAGGGCATCCCTGCGCCCCTTTTAAAAAATGTTTTTTATTAAAAACTTTAAAATTTATAATTAAATAAAAACACCAAGTTACTGGTTACAGTTCAGGTACAGTGATATGGCAAAAAATATTTGGGTTGGGTACATCTATACAAAAAACATATAAAAATCATAAATATATACATATTTTAGCCTAAAAACAGGAACTAAGTTCAGATGATCACATAATATGCATATTGCCATATAATAAAAAAAACAACCATTAAAATTATTTCAAAAATTATGATGTTGAAGTGGAATTCCGAGCAAGATTTTTATCCAAATCAGTGCAGCTTTAGCACTAAAACCCAGGTACACCACCCTCAAGCCACTAGTTTTTCTCTTAGCTTGAGGTAATCAGAATTCAAATCAATAAATCCAGGCATACAATGTAGAATGATTATCCTTTTCTAGCATGTTTCACAAGTCAGACATAAAAATGTGAGTCAAATAAAATTGAAAGCTGTGAGTGCCAAGGCTCAGTGAAACCCTGCAGAAACAACATTCTGAACTAGAACAAAGATTTTCCCTCATATTCTCGGCCATGGTCTCAAGGATAGGATAATATATGTAGAGAGTCGTTGTTAGTGCATAAGTGGCCAAACAATAAACTCTTGTCATACTTAGAGGTCATACATGCTGGAGTTTTTAACTAGAAATGTTGTTTCAGAATGTTTTCCTTTTTTATCCATTTGACCTATGAAAATAATTGGTCTATGTATAGGGATATTGGAACCAGGTTTGCTCTGAGCACCAAATTTGGGCCCTAGATTCGCCCAGTTATGTCCATGGACATACCCACCCAAACTAGTGGCCAAAATCTCATAACCACAGCAAAGCAGACCACAGACCCAGACCAGGAACGAACCAAACCTGGATCCAGGGGGATTTTTCCAGCGAAACAATAACAAAGTGAAAAACTAAAACCCTAAACCCTATCTAAATAGGGCCCCACTAAAGCTCTCCACCTTATAAAAACTATTAAAACCTTTCCCACTCTCATTTTAAATCACCAACAAGAAGCTGCAAAAGGAAGAGGAAGAGGAAGAACAAAACAAGATGAATGTGCCATGAAGGTCCTTGTGGCTTCAAAGGCTTTAATTTGGGCTTGATGATGGGGATTGCATCTCTCAATCCCCACACTATATCACAACAAGGAATAAGCCCAAGGTGCTGCCCCTCAACTCCAATGGGAGCTACCACCCCCAAACCCCTGCTTAGGTTATAAAAAGCAAAAAATAAAAATTGTTTTGGGTTGCACCAGATACTTGAATTTCATTTATACTTTAGGCTGCACCCTATTGACTACTACCATAAAACAACCCATTCAAAATTTAGCTAACATTTGTATATCTACTTTTATTCATTTGATGAATAATGTTGGAGTCTAGTACTCTTTTTTCAAATGGATGAATGGAAACAAGTTTTGTTGTCATTGAAATAGAAACTACGAAAACAATTCCAAAATTTGCTCAAATTGTTTATAGCACGGTTGAAACTGAGACATTGGACAATGCAAAAGATAATCCAATAAATTTTTGTTAAGTTTTAATTCACAACTTTCAATGCTGTAACATCCTACTCTTTCTTACAAAGAGTTACCATAAATTATTCACCAAACAGTAAATAACTAAAAACATAGATGAAAAGAGGTACAATTTTATTTTATTTTCTTTAAATATGGAACATGCTCCTGCATAACTGTTACCATAAAGATATAACAAAGCATTTACACAATATTTTCTAACTGAAAAGAACAAATATCTAACACTTTTGTATATCAATTAAATGATTACATCTATTTAAGCTAAAACAAGAACTTACAGGATTAAGGTCAAAGATCCCACATCTGGATTCTTTCTATCTTCCAAGACTCGGCATGTCATTTGCAAGAGGGAGAGCATCACCCGAGTGCTTTACCTCCAACCATGGACTTAAGCAGTCTCCCGCACAACTTCTTCTCTGGAAGTGGCCCTTCCCTTCAACGAAGGGATAAGTCGAGAACCCTCTTAGTTCTGCCATCTGAGCTCTAGTGTTGTGCCCTACTTAACTAATACCGTCGCACAACTATGGATACCCTCCAACTATGTACGACATCTTTGACTAGCTAAGTATCTGGGTCACAATGAACCGACAAGTGCATGTAGAGACAACCGCACTCACTATGGCCATAGTATTTGTATCATAAATACAATCGCTTCTAAGAGCGAAGTTGTATGTTCACCCACCCTACTCGACTTGGAATACCTTTCCTGACCTAGGGTATACTAGAACTAACTGTTCCACCCTATAAACAATCACAAAGAACTTATGGCTTGTCATATCTTGTCTTACTAACTTAACTCAACTGAGTTGATAAGGTGTTAGCTCTTTCTCAAACCCTCGGGTTACCTGTCGTAACTATCGGGTCTTGGCGACTGACACTGGTTCAAGATAAACAAAATACAAGGGGTATTTCCCCACATAGTGTTTTTCCTAGCATTTCCTTGCCAATACGAACAACTAACTTGACCTGACCGGTCATGGACTGACAAGGCAACCTTCCTTAACATAATACCCTCTACTAAGTGGTATTCGTCTATGTACAAAACCCTAGAAAGGTTTGGTCTCACACAAGGAAACAATTTTACATTTCAAGGAAATAATTCAAAGTACAATTCATTTTTCCAAAAGGTAACAAGGACTCCATCCTTTTATTGCGTAAGTAATCCTACCAATATAGCACCCAACCGTGCTCATTACTTCAGTAACTCTTCTTTACTTGCTTTCTTATTTATTGACAAAATGTTTAGTCATAATTACTAATAGATAATAGTTTACGCTGAAAAATCCCTCCCTCTTATTATAGTCTCGAAGGTACAATGTTTTAGCTTCGTCATAGAGCCCTTACTCAAAAGGTGAAAATTCACTAGGTGAATAACTCATCTGGGTTGGTTATTTCTGACTCAAACACTCGAGTTACTTTCATGTAACCACTTGGGTCTTGGCTACAACCACTTGTTCGAGCCTTAACCCTAACCCCTAAGAGAGACTGATCTCAAGATAAAGACTTAATTCAATTCTTGACACAATACGATATCTTCTTGACCGTCCCGGTCATATTATAGTATGATTGTTGCATAGACAAAGTCTCCACAGTACTGGTTAGATCTCCATTAGGAATATAACTTACTTTATGTTTTGTTCTACATGAATTATCATCGAAACCTTGTTAACTAAGGATAAAACAAATGTAGACCATCTAGTCCCATCTTTAGATAATTGCACATAAAAACAAGTGCTTACTCGTTAAGTTTTTGATATGACTGGTCTGGTAAAATACCTCAGGCATTGAATCCCCTTGTTATGTATTTGCAATATCTAGGGTCTAGGCTACTGCCTCTTTTCAAGCCCTCGCACGGATTAACAAGTTTTTACCTTCTCGCCAAAGTTCTTAGGCTTCTTTAGTAGTATGGATGACACTCAATCATCGTCAAGATGTTCATAAGGTTATATAAAAGTATATAGGCATTATTTACAAATACCCCCCCTGGGTAATTTCAATAAGGAACATATCAAGAAAGATAACACTCCTTTACTTCATTATAAAACAAGATTGGTTTTATACCCACTAGGTTTGGTATTTCCTCTTAAGAAGGAATAAAATAGTCTCATAAACAACAAAGGTGGTTTTCATGATTCATCCCCAAACTCGAATATGCCAAGGAGGGTTTGAGGGTAACATATCCGAACTGCCTTTAAAACATCTAAATCATTCCAAGGCAATATCTAAATTAAACTTTCTCATCTTGGTGATTTAAAGAAATCTAATAATGATTCATGCATGAAATGGTTATGGCATCACTGCCTCACTATTGGTTTTAATAACCTTTATTAGCACAACGAATACATATATACATACAAGGAAAAGGCTATATCCATTGTTTACTCGCTACAGGTACAATGATGTACGGAGTAAATGGAGATATAAAATAACATTGACAACATATAATAATCACATGGCAATCGCACAGAACATAGATATACTTTTATATTCAGTATTCGGCAATTACATCATAATGTCTCCAGACAGAACATAGCATAACATAGTAGTACCATCCCCCTTCCCGACTACATGACTCAAGTACATATAGTACGCTGGCGGTGGTTAAGGTACCAACCGTCGCATCCCTTCGTTATAACTAATTACTTCATCAAGAACTGTTCCCAAGACAACTAACTAACATGACCCGTACATAACATAAGTACATGGATTATTAATATTAACTAATGTCTTATTTACTTATGGCTCACAACCAACCAAGTACACTCTCGGCCGACTACATCGACTCACAGCTGACTACATCATCCCCCCCACAAAGTAGTCGTCTTTCAGACAACTGAAAACCCAGAATGCCAATTGATCCTTCTTTGCCAACTGATTGTCACTCTCACCCAATACTCCATCTCTCTCTGCCAATTTCTCCTCGAGGGTTGCAACTCTCATCTGCTCGGCAGCCAATTGCTCTTGTACTATGATGGTTGGTGGCACTGCAATTTGGCAATTCTAATAAATCTGATGGGGGTCTGGGGGCAACGCCCCCAGCGGGGTCAAGGGGTTGCACCCCTTGCGGGGGTCTGGGGGCAACGCCCCCAGCGGGGTCAAGGGGTTGCGCCCCTTGCGGGGGTCTGGGGGCAACACCCCCAACGGGGTCGAGGGGCAACGCCCTTCGCAGGGGTCAAGGGGCAACGCCCCCACCGCCAGGGCCAATTTAACACTTCTGAAACCACTCGAAACTGCATCACACACCTCATTTTCATGACTCTTCCACAAGTTCCGAATAGTGCTGATGAAGCTGGAAAATACATATTTTGCATTGTTTTTCTTAGACTTACTTATGCGTACGGCATCTTGTTGTTTAAAGCGTACGACCTTCTTCTGTTTCAACCGTACGACCTTCTTATGATCCACCTGTACGGCCTTCCTCTGATGCAAGTGTACAACTTCCTCTTTGGCTGGGCATACGACCTCCTCAAAGCATACGACTTCCTCCTTGCCTAGTCGTATGGAGTGTCTCCTGACATGTCATACAGATTGTCTTTTGTTTGGTCGTACAAACTGCCTCCTGCCATGTTGTACGAACTGCCTCCAGCTGTGTCATACGGACTATCTCCTGCCATGTCGTACGAACTGTCTCTTGCCAGGTCGTACGGACTTTCTCTTGCCAGGTCGTAAGATGCAATATTTTGTGTTGCTGCCAAGCCGTACAATGTGGCTTCTTCTGCTTTTGCTTGACCGTACAATGGAGCCTCTACCAAGTCGTACAATGTTGTTTCCTGCACTGCCAGGTCGTACGATTCTGTTTTTTGCCTTATTGCCAGGTCGTACGTTTTCCTTCCTTGAGCCAGGTCGTACGATTCCTTTCCTTGTGCCAGGTCGTATGGTTTCCTTCCTTGTGCCAAGTCGTACGGTTTCCTTCCTTGTGCCAAGTCGTACGGTTTCCTTCCTTGTGCCAGGTCGTACGGTTTCCTTCCTTCTCTCAATCCGTACCTTGTTCGACCTTACGGGCCTTTCTGCTCCTTCCTCAAGTCGTACACCTTGCTCTGCTATCTTCCTGCCAGTTCGTACGAAGTATCCTCCTGTCTTGTTAATTCATACAGTGTAACTTTCATTCCCTTCGCCAAGTCGTATGCTGTGGTCTCTTCCTCGTACATGCTTCTCCGTCTCTTTTTTTTCTTTTTGTCTCATTTCTCTCTCCTCCATCTCTTTTTTCTCTCTCTTCATTTTTTACATTTTCTAATTCCTCTACTTCATTTTTTCCATTTTTTGGCTCTAACACAATTTTTCTATCTCGTACCTATTCGGATTTGTGGGCTGGTGTATCGTCCGGTTCAGATATTCTTCCTTTGTACTCTTCGTACTCGGCCAGAAGTGTCTGGCTAGACATGCCTTGTTTCTCTTCTTCCTTGATTTCCCCAATCTGTAGCATGTTACACTCTCTCTGGAACACTTCATAGTCTTCCATCTGCCAATGGAATAAGCCATTCGGTGAGCTTGTCTCATCCTCCGAATAACTCTCAAGTTCCAGTACGCCCTCAGCATTCGGTTCCATCGCCTTCCTTCCTTCGTCAACATTTGATTCCCCTTCGTCCGATTCTGATCCGGAGGAAGCCAATTCTTCACTCACGCCCTGGTTCTTCAAGTCGATGACGTACTTTTGCCTATTGTTCTCGATCAAGACTATGTTTCTCTTCCAATTATGATTTGCCTTGGCAGCTATCAACCATCCTCTCCCAAGTAGTGCATCATACGCTTTCCTCTATAATGGGATGACGACAAAATTTAGCACAAACTGTTGTGTCCCGATCATCACCTTCTGCGCCACCAGGTTTAAACACCGCTTAGGGCATTCACTATCTTCATGGTCACCTAGTCCACACCACTTACACAATTTTCCTCTCGAACCTTGGCCGTTCTGGCAATCCTTGGCGAAGTGACCCCATTCGTTGCACTTTCGGCATTGGATCATGGGTCATCCTTTACCGTCGTACTGTATTTTGTTCCTCGGACTCCTGTTGCTCTAGTAACCTCCAAGAGATGCATTGCTATTGTACTGGGCCTTTGGTGGTGTGTTCGGCGGTGTCGACGGTTCTCCTTGAGTGAAGAGTACTTGTGCACTTTTGGCTTTTAAATTGTATGGGCATTCCTTGACGAAATGTCCCATCACTTGGCAGTTATCGCAAAATAACTTCTTCAGACAGTTCGACTTCGTGTGACCTTCCCCATTGCAGTCTGTACACCATAGTTCTCGTGCTTCCCTCGTACTCTCTTTGTCGACCTTCAATTCTTTCATCATTCGCATCATATCTTTCCTGAGTGCTTGTACGGTTTTGGATTCACCGTCGCTGTCGTTCGTCTTCTTTTTCCCTTGGGAGGATGTTTTGTTTTCACTTTCTAATCCATCGCCCGATTGTATGCTTCAGCGTATGACGACGGAGGCACAACTTTCATCTTCTTCCTCAACAACGGAAGCAAGCCTTCAATGAACCATCGCTTCTTTAGCCCATCGACCGGTTGAACCTCCAATTTTCCCAACAAGTCTTTCAGTCACCGATTGTATGTGCGCACATTCTCGTGTTTTCCCTGCTTCGTACTGTAGATTTCTGCTACAATCTCACTGTCATCCCTCAGGAGTTTTAATTCGTCCTGAAAGGCCTTCTTGAGTAATCTCCATGTAGCTTTTTGTGCTTGGTCCAACTCTGAGTACCAGTCGATGGCACTATCTCTGAGTGTCGCCAGAAAGGCTTTCAACCAATGATCTGAGTCCTCTTCTCCACTTGCTATCCAGATTGTCTCGCATGTTTTGCAATGTCAAACTGGATCCTCTAACCCATTCCCCGTAAACTTTGGCAGCTTTTGCCATTCTGGAGTCACCATCCTTCCCCGCTGTCCTCCTTGTATATTGGACCCGACTGGACCGGTTTCCTCATTACGTTCCAGTGCGTCACTTGCACTCTCGGACACATACGAGTCACTTTCCCGTCCTTCGTCAACGTCCTCTACACCTTGAGTTTCCTGGGTCCCACTGCGGTGCTCCCTCTGCCAAGGGGTCTTGGGCTCAGATCTCCTTGTCCTCAGCCCTTCGTCGTCGTCCGATATGGACAACTCCCGAATGCGTTGGATGCTATTCTCAAGTTCTCCGTTCAATTCATCTTCATTTTCTCGGTTTTTATATTTTTCTGCGTACGGGGTGATGAAGGGTTCCTCGTCCCTCCCTTCCACAAAACTCTGATGTTCTCTACTTAATCTTTTCCGCTGGTTTTCTTGCTCCTGTACTCTCAATGATCGACGAATTCTTTCCTCCTCCGCTTCCTGCCCAAATGGTATTCGGTTCTTGTCCTTGTTCGACCGTACAGGCATTACAGGTCTTTCACGCTATCATTGTTGGTTGCCAGGGTACGTCTCCGGCTAGTGTCTCGTTCCTCTTCCCGTTTGGTTCGTTCTTCATACCACTGCAAAATTTTATATCAAGAAAGATAACACTCCTTTACTTCATTATAAAACAAGATTAGTTTTATACCCACCAGATTTGGTATTTCCTCTTAAGAAGGAAAAAAATAGTCTCATAAACAACAAAGGTGGTTTTCATGATTCATCCCCAAACTCGAATATGCCAAGGAGGGTTTGAGGGTAACATACCCGAACTGCCTTTAAAACATCTAAATCATTCCAAGGCAATATCTAAATTAAACTTTCTCATCTTGGTGATTTAAAGAAATCTAATAACGATTCATGCAGGAAATGGTTATGGCATCACTGCCTCACTATTGGTTTTAATAACCTTTATTAGCACAACGTATATATATATACATACAAGGAAAAGGCTATATCCATTTAAAGAAAAGTAAGATTACTTGCCTTTGACTGGTTGTCAGTAAGGGATGGCAACAATACGCACTCAGCTTCAAATTATGGAACTTATCCCACAATCTTTCTCCATTCGCAACAAAGAGAAAGATGTTACACTTACCCTTTAAGCTTTTCTCCCTTTCCTCCAAAGCCTCTAGCTATCTTTTATGTTTGCCCATGGAAAGAAAATGGTTCACAAGCTACAGATATATATTTTTTTCCATTCTCTTCCTCTCTTGAAGCATTTGCATTAATAGTGATGGTTTTCTCATCATCCAGGCTATTCCCCAGAGGCAGTTGCAAAGATTGACATTCCATCTATACTAAAAGTCCCCATTGCATTCGGCTAGAAGGCTCCGTATTCAGGCTATCCACGGGAGGCTTTTCGATTTATCAAATTTTTGGGATTAGCCCCCTATCCTTCGTTACCCCTTTGAATATTAGACTCGTCATTTCAAGACGTTATTTCCAAGGTAACCATCCTGCTACCCAAAAGATTAGCAGGAGCAGTCGAGCCATCTAAATTATCCAAAGAACACACTACATCCTGTCATTGACTTCCACATTTCATCCATAGGATCTTCGAGATTAAAAACTCCCCGTCATTTCCATTCTCTCCCCCGGTTTCCCAGGAAGCCATTCCTACAATTGGTTACCAACCAGTTTTTAATAACTATTTTTCCACTAATAACCTCATACCAAACTAAGATAACACCAAGAATCGGTTTAAGATAACCATTTGCAACAACCAATAAAGATAAACATTCTCAATTTCAAAAAATTTAAAGTACATGCCAAGTATTACTATGGAATTTTAAACATTAAAGGCTCACTAAAATATTGCAATACTAAATAATTCAATGATCGCCCCAAAAGATATACCGCAATTAGAATTCATTCAAAACATATATGCTATCACCAAGCATCGATACATATAATCGGTCTGCCTTTTAATTGCACCATATAAGTGTGATTTACATGCATCGCCTTACTTTAATAAGAACACTTGATGAAAGAATCGAACTCCACCCTTCTGTTAGTGTTTTAATGATTAGATAATACAACTGAAAGCACTCAGAAAATGCAACACATAAGACAATAAACATAGAAAGATACCCTGGGAAAACCCTCCTCTTGAGGGAGAAAAACCTAGCAAATATGTCTCTTTTATAATGAAGGAATAAGAGCAGAAATCTGCTTACAACTCAGGCCCAGCACATGGCCGAATTTGATACAATGAATAATAGCACCTCTCCTAGATGCAAAGATACAATGAATATGTTTCCTTGAAATCGGCTTGCTGCTGCAAGATGATTCACTGCTGCTCAAGTGCGAACTTCTGCTTGGAATGCAAATTATGCTTGATGAACTTGATGTACAAATGAACAAACAAGACCTTGTATTTATACAAAATGAGGTGACTCTTCAAGTAGGTCGGCCACCTTTAATAAATAAAGAATTATAAAATAGCAAGGTAGGTCGGCCCAAAGTTAATGATGAATGAACATAAATTAAATACATAAAGTCAGCCTCCTCTCAAGCATATATAAAATTGAATAGCCATAAGGCTACATTCAATTTTTTATTCTATTCTTGTAAATCGTGCAGGGCTGGAAGTATAATCCAAACGCTGCAAAACATCAACACCTTCCACTATCGGTTGGTACCTTAGCATTCTAGTCGACAAAGAGCCCGGCAATTACAATGCCACAGGGCTATCTCCATGGTATGTTCCAATTTAAATTATTGATGGAGGTTTACAATAACATAATCAAAGTTAAATTTAAACGACCACCTTTTCAATTACATTATTCTCATCAATCTGCCACTTATGTAGCTTTATTGAGAATTCAACATTTAATGTGCCCTTTGAATGGCCTTATAATCGGTCAAAAGAAAGCAGTTTAATAGGAGCCCGTCAAAAGCACTATATTGGCCCCAAAAGACGTGTATTTTTAAATACATACTACATCGCCATGATACATAATTTCACCTATATATATGTACACTACTCCACTATAAAAGAACCATGTTCTCAAGATGTGGTTCGAGCAGTCAAAGGATCCGCCATTTAAAAGGATTTGAGCTTAAATCACTCACCCACACGGTGTATTAAATTGTTTCAAATATTAATAAAGAAGAATAATAATCGCTTAACAAAGTAATATAATAACCATAAAGTGCAACGTTGCTGAGAGGTGTGATATGATTGTCAGAATTAGAATCATTGCATTGACTTATTTAATACCAACGCGAATATAGGCATGATTATATTCACTCGTATGTTTGCAACAAGGGAGGAACAAGAAGGTTTACAACCCTAAATTCACCTTTTCCGAAAAACGGGGAACAAAACAAACCAACTTAAAAAGACTTACCCCAAATGTATACAAGAACATCCCTTAGACTAATTAGGTTTCACTGACTCATACATGACCGTCACTAGCTCAGATGGCATAATCAGAGAATCCTCAACATCACCCTTCTCCCAAGTGATACTCCCCCTCTTTCTCTCTAGAGATGTTTAGATCGTTCCTGCAATCTTAGTCAAGAAACGAGCAGGTAGTTAGTCTGGAAAACATTATAGCATAATCATATCATTGCATTTATATTAATCATTTGCTTTAAATAAATAGAATCATCTCATTGTATTTCATCATATTCATGACATCAAATAATCATCAACATTCCATTTAAATGCAGTAACATATCATTGTGCAAATCCATCATAATATGCAGTTTTCAAGGTTTCATAATCTCATAATTCATCATAATATTAACCATAAAGTGAAAAGTAATTTAGGAATCCAAGGTGGGGGTGAGAAATGCAACACAAAATGGAACAGATGTGTAGTATAACCATTCCTCAAATTAGAAAGGAAAACTCCTTGTAAACAAAAAACTAACCTAGAACCCTACTCTAAACAATATGTACATGCTGTTTACAATTTGTAAAAGTGTGTTTTCTTGGGTATTCAACACATAGCAAACAAAACTAAAACCTTTCTTTTTTGGATCTTAGACTAGGGCAACAAGCAATTTAGCAAATCTGCTCAAGGCAAGAGATTTTTATGTTTTTTACTAAAAATAAAACCTACATAATAGTTGACAGGCGCTTGCTTTTCTAGCTAAAAACTAAAACTAAAATGATGTGATTATGACATAAGGATTGAATATGTTTTTACAAAAGGACACAAACACTTTAGTAAATTGAATTAAGAAATTGCGTACAAAGCCACAATTTTCAACTTCGAGTAAACCTGCAATACGAGGCTTGCATACTTGCTAGAAGAAATTTACCTCAGCACACACACACACAAGAAATTATAAGCTAGACATGATAGTTGCATCCAAAGCTACAATAACCAACTTCCACACCTACTATAATATATAACTTTCAGTAAATGTCAAGTAGTATTCACCTCATAAAAGCAAAATAACACAATGTTTTAACAACAATTTAGAAGCAAGATAGGCATTACTAAATTCTATTGAATGAATGATACTAGATTGTTAAACTAAGAGCCAACAACACTTTTGATAAGTTTCAACAAGACATACATGAAAAATAAATAAATGCAAAGCAAGTTTTATTACACAATCATGTCCACAAATAGTGAACCTGAACTCGAGCAATCTTCAAATAGATTCTTGCTAAAGATAACTATCAACCTAACAATAATCCTTGAAGATCATCTAAAAATAGTCAATATGTAAATAGCCGGTAAAAATAGATTTCTCAAACTATGTTTATCTCCTCAAAAACAATTACAAGTAGAAATAGCACAGGCTATAAATAGATTTTAGGCAATTGGATTTGAGAGTGGTTCTAATGAAGTGCTTTCATTCTGAGTATCCATGGCAATAACTCTAAAAAGGCTCTAAAACTTTGACATTTCACCAACAATCTCAATTCTTAAAACCTTAGAATATATGTAAATATAGCTCTCTAGACACACCAATATGACCGAGCATATTATATCTTTCTTTTGGCCAACCATAAAAACCCATGAAACTATAACAAAAATTCTAATTCTCCAGCAAACCCTAAGTCTTCAGCAAACAATAATTGAAAATATGCAATTTTGAATGCTCTATATGAAAATTTTCATTTTGTATACAAAGAGATTTAAGACTCTGTGAATCTGCAATTATGACTGCTGTCTTTGCCTTTGGATTGACAATTACTGGCCAAAACCCTCATAATACAGATTCAAAACAGACAAGACTATAACAGATATCAAATATCCTGAAAATCAATCATGAAAACAGTGAAAAATATCCCATGAAAACACAACAAGATCACTGTCAGAATGTTGCTATTGATATCAGGGCTTTTTCATAATAATACTCCTTGCTGAAAAGCACAAAACTTCCTAGCAGCCTCGAAGAAATCGCAAAAATTAAGAACTTGTCATAATTCAAAACACAATGCAACAACACTTGGAAAATCTCAATTTCAGTGATGAAACACTTTGCTGATGTGTGAGAAGATTGTGGACAATTTGAACAAGGATTTCACTGCAGATAGACACAACCATAGTAACGAGACTCGGACTCAGCTCAGACTCGGCTAGGGTGACTCGACTCGGGACTTGGGACTCGGGACTTGACACCCGGACTCAACGCAAACTCAGCAAAATGAAAAAACCCTATAAATTTACAGATTTTTAAGCATTTAAAACTTGTTTCAAGCACCCTTTATTGAATAAACCTTAAAGACACAATAACATCATTAAATAGAAGCAAATTTGATCACATACACAAGTATACATCGATCACATAAGTATAAAGTACACAAATTGTAGCTGAGTTGCTGAAGGAAATAGAGCAGTAAGATATATAAATATAGTCAAATGTATACAAAACTCATGGAATATGAAATCCATGACATCAAATGTTCCATACAAATATGTAATATCAAAACAATAGCTACAAATCTATGGCATAGTCGACCCAACATCCTTCCTACAAAGGCGTCTAAGGGTCCTAGATGATGTAGCAGCTACAGCCATAGTCTCTACCTGTGTCTCCATGCCACTCTCACCAACACCAGCTGTGTCTTCTCGTGCTCTAGTCTCCTCCTCAGCCATGGCTACAACCTCAGCCTCTCTATCTGCTTGGTCCACTCAATCAAGGTCCTCGTCACTAAAGACTGCATCTGTAGCCTCAGTGATCCACTCAGACTGTGGATCAACCTCCTCTAGCCTGATTGGGGTGGAGTAATGGTCAAAAATCTGCCTGTGTCTAAGCCGAAGGTTGTAATTAACATATACTAAATCATTCATCCTCTCCACTGACAGTCTATTGCACTTCTTGGAGTGTATGTGCTCAAACATACTCCAATTGCGCTTACAACCAGATGAACTGCATGGCTGGCTCAATATATGAATGGCAACATTTTGAAGGTTCGGTGTATCAAAACCAAACATATACCACCATCTATCTGAGATGAGAAAAAGAAACAAAATTAATCTCATTCGTGCCCTTTGTGGGGGTTGAGGGGCAGTGCCCTTTGTGGGGGTCTAGGGGCAGTGGCCCCAATGGGGTCGAGGGGCAGCAGCCCTCGCAAGGGTCTGGGGACAACGCCCCCAGCAAGGTCGAGGGGCAGTACCCCTTGCGAGGGTTTGGGGGTAGTGCCCCCGGTGGGGTCAAGGGGCAGCACCTGTCATGTCCCCGAAATAACAAAACCATAAAGATCAAGTGTTAAAATACAAATCAATTAATAAATAAAATAAATAGCAATATTAATATTAAATATAAAATAAATGTGTATCATATCAATATATAAATATATAAAATGAAATAACAAATATAATAATAATATATAGGCAAATTATTGTCATTGCATTCTAGTATTAAATAACTTAGTATAAAAAAATAATAATAAATAAATATTATAATCATTACACATCAAAGATTGTAATACATTAGAATAAAATAATAATAAGATATTATCAAATTGTTTTATTATTATACTTTAATGTTAAAATATGTTCAATAAAATATCAAAATAAAATAATAAAATAAATAGAAATCTGAAATATCATAATTATAGTAATAATATATTATTTTAAAAATAGATATGGTGATAATAAACAGCAATTAAATCTAACAAAGGGATGTATTTTATGAAAAGTCACCTCTTTCACCAAACAATACATTCCCCCATGAGTCACCTACCTTGAATGGTATAAATAGAAGGAATGAAAATAAGGAAGGAAAAAAAAACATTGAGAAATACAATCTGCAATTCAGAACTGCAGCAACAATGATTGGTATGCATTAGAATATAGAGCCATTAAATATGTATATATTATTTAATGAACATATAGGTATATGTGCATGAATGTGGATAAATTTTATAATGAATAATATGAAATGAATAAAATTTATATAAATATTAATATAAGGAGAGAATAATAATTGAATAAGTAATAATATATGAATAAACATATATATGAATAATCAATAATCAATACTAATATAATTGAACAATGAATAATATATGAATAAAAATATATATGAATACTAATTGATATGAATAAGAAATAATATATATATATATGATTATGCAATAACGATACTTATAATTAATGATGACTCTTTAATATAAACATAAGTAGATTATGTATTCTTATGAATTGTCCTCATCCTATGATTAAATGTAAGGTTGAAGGAAGACGATTAAGGAATAAGGAGACATGGGAAGACACAACTGATTAGGTGATGTACTCACTTAGCAATAATATTTAGCATATTTTGAATATAAGAAATAGATATTGTTAATCTGATTATTGATATAATGCTTTCTTTAATCTTATCATAATGAGAATCATTCTAGGAAATAATGAACTTAAAAAATCATTGATACATGAAAATGTATTTGATTATAGGTATGAAATAGATGAATGCAAATATATCTGATTATGTAAAGATTGTCTTCTTCGTGATTGGTACCCTCTTAGGCAGGTGAAGTAGAGTCCAAGTGGAGAGCCTAAAAACCCCCCTCTCATGTTCGTAGGCCAAGGAACGGGTTAGACATAGAGAGGTGGGGGTCCCACCGTAGGAAACTACACCATTATAGGGGTGGTAGGTCGTAGGCCCTTGGATCGTAGGACTTCACCTTGTCCTAATAGGGCAAGTGTCTTTGAGGTACTGACTTGTATGGGGATAGGCAGGGACTAAGCCGTTGGGAAAGGATGATTGTGAGAGGCAACCTCCCGTGCCCAACACAAAGGCTTCAGGGCAAGATCCATACAAGACACTCCTCTTGCTTGTTAAAATTGTATTTATGATTATGCTTATATTTTGGATATCTAGATATTAATGCTAATAGATATATGTGTTTTTGGAAATTTGGTTAATATGGTGAATGCAGGTTTCAGACCAAGATTACTTCATTAAAAAGAACATTCATTTGGAAGGAAGAAACCCTAAACCTAATCAACAAAGGGATTTTAGGGCAAGTCCGGGTAAGGGACATTACAGCACCCCAGAGGGGTCAAGGGGCAATGCCCCTTGCGGGGGTCTAGGGGCAACACCCCTTGCAGGGGTCTAGGGGCAGCACCCCTAGCGAGGTCGAGGAGCAATGACCCTCGCAGGGTCCCAGGGCAGTGCCCTGTGCGTGCTCTTCTTATGTCTTCAATTTCTCTAGCAATTTATAGCTCTTCTTAAGGCATGATGATCACATACAGATAAATTTATGGATTATAGAATAATGTATGCAGTCACAATAGCGGATTATCATAAGTATAAAATATAAACACAATCCATTCTTTACTAAATCAAGATTTAAAATCCAAATGCCTAAAATTCTACGTAGATTCAAAACGAGCTCCACAGACCATGAAACATAAAATGATACATTCAAAACGCAGCATAAATAATTCGGGGGTTATTAACAATTAAAAGAATTTCAAAAATGTTTACCTACAAAAGCAAAAGCAACGCGGCAACTAGTGAAACAAACTTAGATAATTCAAAACAAATCCATACATGCACCAAATTATGGCGATATTTTCTGGAAGTTACTTGTGTCCTTTCTTGTCTTTGAATCTTCACCTTTTTAAAGAGCCAGGAGCACCTAATAAAGAAAAGAAATCAACTGCATGCTCTTATTATTTCACCTCACAACTTTTTATTTATTTCTGCCAAGCATGTTACAACATGTAATCTCTCACTCAGTAGTTGAGTTTGTTAATTGGTTTCTTTGTTTTTGTATTTTTTTACAGTTTTTTGTTAGTTTCTAATGTTGAGAATATGAAGCCCAACAATTTCTTTATTCCTGACCGTTTTGTATCGTGCCTTTTCGTCTTCCTTCTTGAAGACTCTTTTCCTTGAATGGCTATTGGAGAAAGTTGTACTGTTTTGGATGGATGGAGGATGATTATCATTATTCAGCTATTGTTGTATTATGTACTGTGAAAAAACAAAGATTAATAAAATAGAGATTTTGTGCTTGTTTCTGATTTTAATTTCTGCTGTTATTTTTCTATTGTTTGCAATCGATTTATAGACATCGAAATTAGTAATTTTCGTTGTAACAATTTTTAACAAATCAAGTCATCTAATGAGTTTTTGATTAAAAAATGAATGTAATTTCTGTGTGAATGCTGAAACATTCGTAGACCCTCCATCAAAACATGCCCACGAAATCGATCCATTCATACAAATTACTTTTACGTTGTTGTGGCCATGGCTTGAAATGTCTTCCATAACCACAACAACGTAAAACTAATTTGTATGAACGGATCGATTTCGTGGACATGTTTTGATGAAGGGTCTACAAATGCTTCAACATTCACATAGAAATTACATTCATTTCTTAGCCAAAAAGTTATTAGATGACTTGATTTGTTAAAAATTGTTACAACAAAAATTACTAATTTGGATGTTGATAAATCGATTGCAGATAATTGAAAAATAACAACAGAAATTAAAATCAGAAACAAGCACAGAATCTCTATTTTATTAATCTTTGTTTTTTCACTGTACATAATACAACAATAGCTGAATAATGATAATCATCCTCCATCCATCCAAAACAATACAGCTGTCTCCAAGAGTCATTCAACGAAAAGAGTCTTCAAGAAGGAAGCCCAAAAGGCACGATAAAAAACGGTCAAGAATAAAGAAACCGTTGTGCTTCATATTCCCAACATTGGAAACTAACAAAAAGCTGCACCAAAAAACATTACAAAAAACAAAAACAAAGAAAACAATTAACAAACTCAACTACCAGGTGAGAGATTACACGTTGTAACATACTTGGCAGAAATAAATAAAAAGTTGTGAGATGAAATAATCAGAGCGTACAGGTGATTTCATTTCTTTATTAGGAGCTCTTGGCTCTCTGAAAAGGGGAAGATTCAAAGAGAAGAAAGGAAACAAGTAACTTCCAGAATATATCGCCATAATTTGGTGCAGGTATGGATTTGTTTTGAATTATCTAAGTTTGTTTCACTAGTTGTCACATTGCTTTTGCTTTTGTAGGTAAACATTTCCGAAATTCTTTTAATTGTTAATAACCTCCGAATTATTTATGCTGCGTTTTGAATGTATCATTTTATGTTTCATGATCTGTGGAGCTCGTTTTGAATCTACGTAGAATTTTAGGCATTTGGATTTTAAAACTTGATTTAGTAAAGAATGGATTGCGTTTATATTTTATACTTTTGATAATCCGCTATTGTGACTGCATACATTATGCTATAATCCATTAATTTATCTGTATGTGATCATTGCGCCTTAAGAAGAGCTACAAATTGCTAGAGAAATTGAATACATAAGAAGAGCGCGCCCAAGGACCCCGCGAGGGGCGCTGCCCCCAGACCCTCGCAAGGGGGAATGCCCCTTGACCTCGCTGGGGGCAGCCCCCTATACCTCCGCAAGGGGCATTGCCCCTTGACCCCATCGGGGGCGTTGCCCCCAAACCCCCGCTGTAATGTCCCCTTTTTTAGCCAGACAAATAGTTGAGTTAGTCTATTATTGAGTTCTCGTAGACTAACCAGCCTAGTTAGGGAACCATTATTGGCAATGACTTGGATGGGTTGGTCAATATTTGAGTGGATGTTGGCTTGGTTTCAGTATGATCTTCAGTTGGCATATTTTGAGGAGGTTTTGATTGCTTGGGCTCGAACTTGCTATTTTTGGAAAATTGGGGTTTCTGTCTGTTTCGGCATTTTCAATGTTGGAGATGAAGCGTCTTGGCGAGACCTTTCCAACAGTCTATAGATCACTGAATTATGAGTTCATTTGGGCCTCCGTTTTAAAGTCCATAAATTATTAATATTATTTAATATTGGACTTTGGGTTATAATGGTTAAGTGTGGAAAAGTAAAATATTATTAAAAGACACTTAAGTCATGGAGGGGGGAGCCCACCTTGGGAAATATAAAAAGTAATTTTAAATGAATTATTCCCTCCAAAAGTGAATCGACCCTCTTGAGGAAATATAAGAAGGAAAACGGCAATTCATTTTTTATGCTTGGATTATTCATTATTTTGGCTTTTTGCTCTAGAAGGGTTTGAGGGTTTTGGAGAGATTCGAAACCAAGGCTGTTGGGAACGAAAACTTCCATCATTAACAACATTCCGCAGGTGTGAAAGACCATCCAAGGGTGCTAATAGAGGCAAATACATCCAGTGTTTGCATTGAGCTTCATTTGATACTTTTTGGTGGAGATTCAATGAAGATATCTTATGAAACTATGCAGATTTGTTATGAGCAGTAGAGGTATACATTCTAACAGCAGATTTATATCAGCTTGAGGCATTGTTGTGGGTTGCAGACCATTTTGCTGGTTGTACATTTACTACAGCAGACCGTACCAATTCAGGTTGGTCGTACAGGCAGATTTGGACATGGGAATCTAGGAGGAGATTCACTTGGCTGTTTGGGGTCATTCTACCTTGTTTGGAGGCGTTGGAAACCTACAGTAGACATTACATTCATTATATGAGAGCAGCCATTGAAATATATTACTTTGTAGCTTTTCCCATTGCCAAACCCTAGCCAGTTTATGACAGCAATACTTCAACTTGAAGAAATAAATATGGGTATATTTCTGTAAATGGTTTTGAGCTATACTATGAACTGGGTCTTTGCCTTTTTGCTCATATCTCTTGTAAATTTTTTGGGTTTTCATTGCATGCTTATATTTCTACATTACATCGAAAAGGCAATCCATGCAAAACATAAAGCCCCTTCTGCATCTCCTATCTAGTTCTAAAAGACCACAAATTTAAAAAAACAACATAATATAAGTAATCTAAAAGAACAAATAGGGGTGGCACATTTCACCTGCAAGGGGCGTTGCCCCTTGACTCCGCTGGGAGCGCTACCCCCAAACCCTTGCAAGGGGTGTTGCCCCTCGACCCCACTGGGGCCACAACCCCTAGACCCCCACAAAGGGCACTGCCCTGCAACCCACACAAAGGGCACAAATGAGATTGATTTTGTTTCTTTTTCTCATCTCAGATAGATGGTGGCATATGTTTGGTTCTGATACACCAAACCTTCAAAATGTTGTCATTCGTATATTGAGCCAGCCATGCAGTTCATCTGGATCTGAGCGCAATCGGAGTATGTTTAAGCACATACATTCCAAGAAGTGCAATAGACTATCAATGGAGAGGATAAATGATTTAGTATATGTTCATTACAACCTTCGGCTTAGACACAAGCAGATTGTTTACCATGATTCCACCGTGATCAGGCTAGAGGAGGTCGATCCACAGTCTGAGTGGATCACTGAGGCTACAGATGCAATCTTTAGTGCCGAGGACCTTGATTGGGTGGACCAGATAGATAGAGAGGTTGAGGTTGTAGTCATGGTTGAGGAGGAGGCTAGAGCACAAGCAAACACAACTAGTGTTGGTGAGAGTGGCATGGAGACACAAGCAGAGACTATGGTTGCAGCTGCTACATCATCCAAGACCCTTAGACGCCTTCGTACGAAGGATGTTGGCCCCGTTATGCCAGAATTGTAGCTATTGTTTTGATATTTCATATTTGTATGGAACATTTGATGTCATGGATTTCATATTCCATGAGTTTTGTATACATTTGACTATATTTATATATGATGAAGGGTTTTCTTTATATACTTCAGTTGATATTTGATCAACAGTGGAGATTAATTAAAAAAATTAATGGATGAGATAAATTGAGAAATGGCAATAGCTAAAACTAGTGAATGGATTGGATTAGTGAGGCAGAATAGTTGAAAGAATTAAACAAATTTATTTAATTCAAAAGTATAAAAAAAATATTTATTTTATATATTTTGGACGGAAAGAGGTAATTTTTTAAATTTATTTAATTATAGAAGTGTTAGCTAATTAAATAATTTAGAAAAAAAATATAGTTATAGTAGACAAAAGAAGTAATTGAAAATATTTTAATTAATGTTAAGAAAATGATAAATTAATTGTTTAATTATTATACGTGAAAAAAATTGGCTAAATTAAATGATAAAATTGAAAGATGAAAATGGAGATCCAAGTGAACTACTACTCAAGTGTCTTAATCAAGAACTATCTAACAAGGTAATAGATGAATGCCACCAAGATATATATGGAAGACATTTCAAGCCATGACCACAACAACGTAAAAGTAATTTGTATGAATGGATCGATTTCGTGGGCATGTTTTGATGGAGGGTCTACGAGTCTTCAAGAAGGAAGACCAAAAGGCACGATAAAAAACAGTCAAGAATAAAGAAACCATTGGCCTTCATATTCCCAACATTGGAAACTAACAAAAAGCTGCACCAAAATACATTAAAAAAAACAAAAACAAATAAACCAATTAACAAACTCAACTACCAAGTGACAGACTACACGTTGTAACATGCTTGGCAGAAATAAATAAAAAGTTGTGAGATGAAATAATAAGAGCGTGCAGGTGATTTAATTTCCTTATTAGGTGCTCCTGGCTCTTTAAAAAGGGGAAGATTCAGAGAGAACAAAGGAAACAAGTAACTTCCAGAAAATATCACCATAATTTGGTGCAGGTATGGATTTGTTTTGAATTATCAAAGTTTGTTTCACTGGTTGCCGCGTTGCTTTTGCTTTTGTAGATAAACATTTTTTAAATTCTTTTAATTGTTGTTGTTGCAAAGATTAGATTCATAATAAAGGTCGATCCTCACATGTGTATAACATCTATCGATTTCCATGTCATACAAGTGAGGAAGGAGAGAGTATAAGTATCAAACCTAGGAGACACGTCCCATGAGCGGATGTGTCTCCACAAAGTGGAGACACATCGGCTCAAGGGGCGTGCCTCTTTATTTAACTTGTTTAGACACCGATCAATGACTTTATCTAACCGAAGCTACCAAAAATTAACACTCCCTCTTAGCTAGGGAGGATAAACTCTAAACAAGTATAAGTGATATCACCTAACTCGTGATATCAGAAGATATGGTATGCTTCAGAAAGTGTCAAGTCACATGACATTCTTCATAACACATCTTCATTATTCAATACTCCCTCTTATCTAGGGTAAACTCTAATAACACTCCCTCTTAGCTAGGGAGGATAAACTTCCACCAAGTAAAAGTGATATCACCTAACTCGTGATATCAGAAGATATGGTATGCTTCTGAAAGTGTCAAGTCATGTGACATTCTTCATAACACATCTTCTTTATTCAACATTCCCTCTTTAACTGGAGAAGATAACTTCTATCAAGTAAAATTGATATCACCTAACTCGTGATATCAGAAGATATGGTATGCTTTTGAAAGTGTCAAGTCACATGACATTCTTCATTATGGTATGTGCAATGACATCAAGTCACATGATGTCTACCATAATTCATGGCATATCCACGGATATATAAATATCCACCATGATTATCTCTTAAGGATCACAATGATCTTCAGATGACATCAAGTCCCATGATATCCATCAAAGTGTCCAAGAGATACTATCATGACATGTCCACAGATATCAAGTCACATGATATCTATCATTATAGTTTATCATTGTAGAGTCGTCACTTTACAATGTCAAATACAAGTGTTCATTATTAGAAAGATCGTCACCTTTCAATAATGTACATAGGGTAGTAGGCCCATAAGGTCATGGAGTCACACACATGACAAAAGAGTTTACACATTAAACATCTTTATATATTAGTACAACTTATAAACAAATTTGAATTTCAAACATAATATCAAATTACATACCAAGTTTTCTTCCCAAAGAGTTCAACCTTAACTCTGGAGAGAAGTTGTTGAGTATGTCCGTTGTTTAAACATTTGAACTAATATACTCCAACTAGATCACTTTCCTTTCCACCATATCTCTTACATAAAGATAGGGGATCTCAATGTGCTTAGATCAAGGAGTCCCACAAGCAATTTACGAAGCCAAAACTGCTTCTCTTGGCCCCATAGAGGTTGCATTGTAATCAGCTTCTATCGAGCTTTGTGCTACAAAAGACTATTTTCTGCAAATCCAAGAGATCATAGCCCAAACTGAATCAAAGTTTCCAAGTTGATCTAGTTGGTCTTTTCTGTAAAGAAGACCATATCCAATAGTGTCGTGAAGATATCTCAGTTTGTGTTTTACAGCCATAAGGTGAATTTCCTTTGGATCACACCTGAACTGCCTTAGATCATTCACTAGGACCTTCCATTTGTTGTTGAAGTGCTCTATCAACAGAGCTACAGGCCCCTTGTGGCTAGCCCATTATCAGTCCGGGTGTGGCTTATATCCAACACCCCCCCTTTAAGCCACACTGCGGGTGCTAGGGGCTCTTTTGAAGTTAGATTCTAGGACCTGTCGTCATGGAGTCTCTCAACATGACGCCTCATCTCAATCTCAGAGATGAGAAAGGGCTTTCACCTCATATCTCTCTATCTCAGAGAATTATGCATTACAACAAGTGAAGATGTGACTCCCTCTGAAGGTTAAATTCTCCTGTTGACTGACTAGAGCAATTCTCATTTCAACTTAATAGGTTCTTCAAGATATGTCTTCAGCCACCAACTCAGTCCCATGGCTATAAGTTGTGACTTCATTCTCTTCTTCTTTTGAAAGCAATCTCTTGGTCCATCCTAATGCACATTAAGAAGAGATTACTTAATAGTTCATATAACTCAACTATTTCGAAGAGAAGTACCAATGCTGGAAGCATACATGATTTACTATCTCAATGTTATAGCATGAATTAATAACTACATAAGAAATTCATGAACATGAAATACTTATCTCATCAGACTCTCCCAAATAATTAATTCATTTGCTTTTCGATCCAATCTGTATTTTAAAGGATTAATAATAACAATAATAATAGATTTTATAGAAGAAGCAAAATATCAAGAGATCAAAAGTAAAGAAGTAATAGAACTTAGCTTTATTTGTTTTGATATATCTTTCCTCCATCTTTTACTCCTCTCGAAAGAGCTAATCTCATCACAACAAAAGATAATCTGCTCAACTCAGATTTCTCAGACACATGATGTAGCCAACATATACAACATAGAAGCAGGCCTCTTAAGGCACCATCATAGTCCATGCACAAAGAGAATGTTATCGATGTGATCATCCTATCACAACAAAGTTGCAGTTCTCTTTTCATCTCAGAGTCACACTCAGAGATTTTCACAATTTGCAAGGAATAGTGGTATTTCCAAGGGATCTTGTCTCAGAGATCACTTATTCAGGAGAACCACGATTTTTGCTAAACACGCATGATTCAAATAATCAAGGTCAATTTGCACAACTTTAGCAAACTGAATTTTAGCCTAGAAGGGAGATTTCAAACAAGACAAGGAATACTTATCTCTTCATGTAGAGCCGAGATTTCTGGTAATCAACTCGACCATCCATTCGTCGTCCAGGCAGAGCCATAGGTTTTGGCCGGCGCTAACAAGGAGATGACTTTCAGATTTCCAGCGATAACTAACAACCCTCCAAGGAGTAGCGATCACAAGTCAGCGACAACTCCATCATCATTCAGTGATCGAGTACATCAAGATAGCCACTCCAATTTGTCTTTGTGCATCCTTAAATTTGTTCTCAGCCTCCAATAGCTTTAAAAATTATAGACTTCCGAAGGTAGAGTGAATCCCTTTAAAAAATATCCTTTAATGGAAAACTTCATATAGTAGTCATTAATCATTAAGTGACGATTCCCTCTCTATAACTGCCATGGTGACTTATTTGAAAATGCCACGATATCTTCATAATACAATTTATCGGCTCTTAAATTGCATTTAGTGATATTCATGTAGTGATTCATACACCTTTGGACTGAAGGAAAAAACGACCTGGATTGAAGGTGGAGCCAATGAATTTGAACGAGCATTCAGTTCCGTCAATCCCCGAGCTTTGGAAGACTTGGAGCACCACCTATTGTTCACGCGAGCTATCATCACATGGCAGTTGGCGGCATACACCAACAGGTTATTCTATATTCGCGCCAGAGACATTACACGGAGTTTCGCACATGACGGAGTCGCCAAAGACAGGTATGCACGATGACCGACCAGGCAGGGGGTGACGACACCTTGATTCAGACAATCCTCACGCCATGAAATCTTCAAAGCCATGAAATCTTCAATCGAACTCCAACCCCTTTTTGTCTTATCTGCATCTACCAAATCAGATCAAACCTTTCCTAAACCTAGGACCTGTGTGAAATGACAATCGCGGAGTTGGATGTCCTGCATGAAACGACATTCGCGGAGTTGGATGTCCTATGTGAATCTCCATTCGCAGTACCTAGACTTTCCTTAGGCGCTAATGCTCGAAACTTGCGAACATTCACGGGAGTAGAATAGGACTTCCGCCGCTATGCGAGTGATGGCGCCCGTGGCCAAAGCCAAAAGGCTCGGCCACCAGTCAGGATCGAATCCCTCTCAAACACCGAACTCACAGGCCCATGTTGTTTTCAGTCAATATAAAAACACTTTCAGAAAGTAAGGAATGAGTTCGACAATGCTAAAGTAAATAAATCTAATCAATCTCGAAACCTTGCTCTAATACCATGTTGTTGCAAAGATCAGATTCATAATAAAGGTCGATCCTCACATGTGTATAACATCTATCGATTTCCATGTCATACAAGTGAGGAAGGAGAGAGTATAAGTATCAAACCTAGGAGACACGTCGGCTCAAGGGGCGTGTCTCTTTATTTAACTTGTTTAGACACCGATCAATGACTTTATTTGACCGATGCTACCAAAAATTAACAATTGTTAATAACCTCTGAATTATTTATGCTGCACTTTGAATGTATTGTTTTATGTTTCATGATCTGTGGAGCCAATTTTGAATCTACGTAGAATTTTAGGCGTTTGGATTTTAAATCTTGATTTAGTAAAGAATGGATTGTATTTATATTTTATACTTCTGATAATCCACCATTGTGACTGCATACATTATGCTATAATCCATAATTTTATCTGTATGTGATCTAGGGGCAGCATATGGATTATAGCATAATGTATGCAGTCACAATAGCAGATTATCAAAAGTATAGAATATAAACACAATCCATTCTTTACTAAATCAAGATTTAAAATCCAAACGCCTAAAATTCTATGTAGATTCGAAACGAGCTCCACAAATCATGAAACATAAAATGATACAGTCAAAACGCAGCATAAATAATTCGAAGGTTAACAATTAAAAGAATTTCATAAATGTTTACCTACAAAAGCAAAAGCAATGCGGCAACTAGTGAAACAAACTTAGATAATTCGAAACAAATCCATACCTGTACCAAATTATGGTGATATTTTTTGGAACTGTGATATTTTCTCGAACTTACTTGTTTCCTTTCTTCTCTCTAAATCTTCCCCTTTTTATAGAGCCAAGAGCACCTAATAAACAAATGAAATCACCTGCACACTCTTATTATTTCATCTCACAACTTTTTATTTATTTCTGCCAAGCATGTTACAAGGTGTAATCTCTCACCCGGTAGTTGAGTTTGTTAATTGGTTTCTTTGTTTTTGTTTTTTTTAATGTATTTTGGTATAGTTTTTGTTAGTTTCCAATGTTGGGAATATGAAGCCCAACGGTTTATTTATTCTTCACCTTTTCTTTATCGTGCCTTTTGGTCTTTCTTCTTGAAGACTCTTTTCCTTGAACGGCTATTGGAGAAAGCTATATTGTTTTGGATGGATGGAGGATGATTATCATTATTCAGCTATTGCTGTATTATGTACTGTGAAAAAACAAAGATTAATAAAATAGAGATTTTGTGCTTGTTTCTAATTTTAATTTCTTCTGTTATTTTTCAATTGTCTGCAATCGACTTATCAACATCCAAATTAGTAATTTTCGTTGAAACAATTTTTAGCAAATCAAGTCATCTAATGACTTTTTGATTAAGAAATGAATGTAATTTCTATGTGAACACTATAAAGCATTCATAGACCCTCCATCAAAACATGCCCACGAAATTGATCCATTCATACAAATTACTTTTACGTTATTGTGGTCATGGCTTGAAATGTCTTCCATATATGTCTTGGGGGCATTCATCTATTGCCTTGTTAGATAGTTCTTGATTAAGACACTTGAGTAGTAGTTCACTTGGATCTCCATTTTCATCTTTCAATTTTATCGTTTAATTTAGCTAATTTTTTTCACCTATAATAATTAAACAATTAATTTATCATTTTTTTTAACATTAATTAAAATAATTTCAATTACTTCTTTTGTCTACTATAACTTCTTCTTTTTTCTAAATTATTTAATTAGCTACTATAATTAAATTACCTTTTCCTTCCAAAATATATAGAATTAATATTTTAATTATACTTTTGAATTAAATAAATTTGTTTAATTCTTTCAACTATTCCACCTCATTAATCCAATACATTCACTAGTTTTAGCTACTGCCATTTCTCAATTTATCTCATCCATTATTTTTTTAATTATACTTTTGAATTAAATAAATTTGATTAATTCTTTCAACTATTCCACCTCATTAATCCAATACATTCGCTAGTTTTAGCTACTGCCATTTCTCAATTTATCTCATCCATTATTTTTTTAATTAATCTCCACCGTTAATCAAATATCAATTGAAGCATATAAATAAAACCCTTCATCATATATAAATATAGTCAAATGTATACAAAACTCATGGAATATGAAATCCATGGCATCAAATGTTCCATACAAATATGAAATATCAAAACAATAGCTACAAGTCTATGGCATAGTAGAGCCAACATCCTTCCTACGAAGGCGTCTAAGGATTTTGGATGATGTAGCAGCTGCAACCATAGTCTCTGCCAGTGTCACCATGCCACTCTCACCAACACTAGCTGTGTCTGCTCATGCTCTAGCCTCCTCCTCAACCATGGCTACAACCTAAGCTTCTCTAACTGCCTGCTCCACCCAATCAAGGTCCTCATCACTAAAGACTGTATCTGTAGCCTCAGTGATCCACTCAGACTGTGGATCAACCTCCTCTAGCCTGATTGGGGTGGAGTCATGGTCAAAAATTTGCGTGTGTATGAGCCGAAGGTTGTAATGAACATATACTAAATCATTAATCCTCTCCACTGACAATCTATTGCACTTCTTGGAGTGTATGTGCTCACAACCAGATGAACTACATGGCTAGCTCAATATACGTAAGGAAACATTTTGAAGGTTCGGTGTATCAAAACCAAACATACACCACCATCTATCTGAAATGAGAAAAAGAATCAAAATCACTCTCATTTGTGCCCTTTGTGGGGGTTGAGGGGTAGTGCCCTTTGTGGGGGTCTAGGGGCAATGGCCCCAATGGGGTCGAGGGGGAACACCCCTCACGGGGATCTAGAGGCAATGCCCCCAATGGGGTCAAGGGGCAGCACCCCTTGCGGGGGTTTGGGGGCAGTGCCCCCATAGGGATCAAGGGGTAGCGCCCCTCGTGGGGGTCTGTGGGTAGTGCCCCCAGTGAGGTCAAGGGGCAGCGCCCCTTGTGGGGGTCTGGGGGAAACGCCCCAGTGGGGGTCTGGGGGAAACGCCCCTAGTGAGGTCGAGGGGCAGCACCCCTCGCGGGGTCCCGGGGCAGCACCCTGAGCGCGCTCTTCTTATGTCTTCAATTTCTCTAGCAATTTGTAGCTCTTCTTAAGGCACAATGATTACATATAGATAAATTTATGGATTATAGCATAATGTATATCAGAAGTATAAAATATAAAAACAATCCATTCTTTACTAAATCAAGATTTAAAATCCAAATGCCTAAAATTCTACGTAGATTCAAAACGATCTCCACTAATCATGAAACATAAAATGATACATTCAAAACGCAGAATAAATAATTTGGAGGTTATTAACAATTAAAAGAATTTCAGAAATGTTTACCTACAAAAGCAAAAGCAACGCGGCAACTAGTGAAACAAAGTTAGATAATTCAAAACAAATCCATAGCTACACCAAATTATGGCAATATTTTTTGGAAGTTACTTGTTTCCTTTCTTCTCTCTGAATCTTCCCCTTTATAAAGAGCCAAGAGCACCTAATAAAGAAATGAAATCACCACCACGCTCTTATTATTTCATCTCACAACTTTTTATTTATTTCTGCCAAGCATGTTACAACTTACAACATATAATCTCTCACCTGGTAGTTGAGTTTGTTAATTGGTTTCTTTGTTTTTGTTTTTTTTAATGTATTTTAGTACAGCTTTTTGCTAGTTTCCAATATTGGGAATATCAAGCCCAACGGTTTCTTTTTTCTTGACCCTTTTTTTTCGTGCCTTTTGGTCTTCCTTCTTGAAGACTCTTTTTGCAATATAGAGTGGGGTCGGGGGGCGGAGCCCTCGCCACCAAGCCCAGATTTAGACCTCCAAAACCATACAAACCTTCATGGTGTACATCATTTTGTATTCACAATAAGTAAAAAAAAAAAAAGTTTTAACTTTAAATTTCATGTAATTTTTGCACTTTTCAAACCCTGCCTGCCGAGTCCTGTTAGCAGGACTCGGTGAGTCCAGGCAGGACTCAGCCAAGTCCGAGTCTGAGCCCCCAAGACTCGGCCAGGGTGACTTGACTCAAGACTCGCTGAGTCCTAGCAAGTCCAGTTACAATACAAAGGCATGTCACACAACTGATGCAAATTTGAATTTCTGGAAGTCAGAACTGTAGACACCTAACTTTGTCCACACCTGACCACTCTAGACTTTATCCCACTCCTATTCATTTATTAAATAAATACTAATTATTTATTTAATCCCTCATCCTTATTCCTTGCCCTTAATTAAATAAACTTAAACTTATTTAATTAAGTTTAATCGTTGTATTCCCATCTCACAAGAATTTAACAAAAACAAATTGTTTATTTAATTCCCCTTTTCCACCTCAAATCCAATTAATTAGTTAGACCAAATAATTAACTAATTAGCCCCTGCACATGTTTAAATGTGACTAATCACCTCTAATCCCAAATTATCCTAAAAAGTTACAACAAAATCTTGACCATCCATTTAATCGAGAAGACCTCAACCCTCCAAAACATTTTTTAGTAACCAAAACATTAATTTTTGTCCAAGAAGTCATTTGTCAATGTGTGCAACCACGAAAAACACACATCCATTGGCAAATAGATAGTTATTATAGAAGAGATAACTGCAACGACAATTACAAAACATTAATGTCTTAGAAGATATATTGGTACTGCATTGATTAATCACGATCTCAAATATCACCTTTGATTTAGAAGACTCCAACAAGATAAAAAAACTCATCACACCTATCTAGATATGCAAAATCATTTTGGCATTCGAGAACAGTTCTTAAAAACTTGAATATTGAACATTTCTAAAATGAACAGATATGGCCCTATCCTGCTTTCAAACCTCAAAAATTATCTTTTATTATACATCTTGCTTAAATAGTGATTTTGGAGCTTCTCCTCAACTATTTGTGCACATTATGTGTATCCAGAACAATGGAAAAACATCATTTTAAGGGAGGAAAAATCTCAATGTCATTCACTAAAGTGTGTTGCATAAAGCTTCTAATGCAGTGCAAAGTGACCTGAGCAATCTGTAAGGCCAACTTATGATGAGGATCCAAGAAAGAATCAAAGAAATACACAATCTAAATGTGAAAGAAATGCAGAGGCTGGAGAAGAGCACGAGCAGGCAACTAAATTTTTTTAAGATGGTGGAGCATCATGATAGTCATCTCATGGACATAATCAATTTTAAAACTCAGACTAAACCACCAAAAGCTGACTCTTGAGTGCATTATCTTCTAGGAGTAAGGGGATTTTTCAAACTGAAAAAGAAATAACACTAGGCTAGAAAATAAATCCTACCTTCCATATGTAGGAAGCTACCTTGACTGATGCTAGCTAATTTATTTTTATCTTCCAAATTATCTCCCCTCTATAGCGAAGAAATACTTCACATGTTGAATGCATAAAAGTTGTGAGGATTTCCTCAGCAATCCCCTATGGATTTTATTAAATATTGGCTAAGGTGCCTCCAAAGCACTTAATTGGACTTCCAAAGTTCAGGCCCTCTGGATTGTTTGCAAATAATTAGCAAGCAATCTTAATTCACCACATGGTTAATAACAACTAAAGGAAAACAATCATGAAACCAATAAAGGAACTTAAAACAATACTTCAAGGATATAATTGATAATTTATATATTTAAATTCTTTTGAAAGCCTCCAATTTATCAGCTTTTACAAGTATTATCCCCAAAATTACGATTATTATACCCAAAATGATTTTAATGGAAATGCATGAATTCTCTCTATATGAAATCAATTATTGCAGGCAGAAATACAATTATAATTAATCTTCTAAAAACGAAATTTTTAGAATCATTAACTTTGGTTTAGACCTTGTGCATATACCATATTCAACAAAAAATTCCCGAGTCCAGACCTGAGTTTAATAATAATATTTTATAAACAGAAGAATTTTGTTGTAAATGGTAATATTTAACCACTGATTCCTCTTTTCAAATCAACTGAGCAGAACAATTAGAGTTGTGTAGACACAATAAAAGCAACAGGCATATTGTGCAACTATCATATGTATGACGTTTCTTGTATGAGAATGATCTCTAATTTACTATTCAAATTATCAATGATATATTAAAGTCATGTGTACCAAGAAATGAGAAATGAGTTGAATATTTATGGTTGCAGGCAGATAGGTGTTGGCCTACATGGGACTTAAACCTCCAATTGGCATCCAGAATATCCAAGATTAAAAGAACTAGTTAGTTTTGCTGCACAAGAATCAATCTTATACACAACAAGCCACTCTTGGAAGAAGATGAAATATGGCTTGCCCCTTATAAATTTCATGCATCTTTTATTTTTTCTGAAGTTACTTTAATTTTCACATAAGGTGTTTCAGATATTTGACCATGAGTCCTCAAGCAATCGAGCATTCAAGCAAAAGAACTGAAGTATGTTAAAAGCTAAGGATGGCATGTATACCTGGAGAGCAGTCTTCCTAAGTTCAGGAATGTCGAGTCAAGAGCATCCACAAATCTAGATTTCTGAGGAACAAAATGTAAAGTCCCTAAACAAAACTAAATTTTGCTCCAAAAGCCAGCTTGTAAAACTGAATAGCTTTTACTAAGACTGCAAGGAAGCAATTTGTGCCCAGCAACTTGTGATAACGGTTCTGATTTTGGGGAACACATTCAGTCCAATCCATGACTTCCTTTCCATTGGCCACTGTTACCGCCATGATGGTAATGGTAGCGCATTAATCACCCTTAAGAGGTAAAAGTATTCTGCCAATTACATTGAAAAAAAATCATCTTTCAAATATTTTTTGTTATAAAATTTGCATCTATACTTTAAGAAAGACAAATATTTCTAGAAGAAAATTCTGATCTCTGATTTGTTAAAAAAAGAATTACTAATAACTAATGAAAAACAGTCCCTTGCCTATAGTAAAAGCCTTGAGCGCACTAATTTTTTTGACTTCCTTCCTATTTAGTATACTACTTGTCTTACCACGTCTGTTTTCCCTAGATTAAGAAGAGTCGGCTCCCTCCAGTTGGGAGAAACAAGAGTGTATCATCATTATCTCCAATTAAAGCTGAAGGAAAGCCAGAAGAACTATTGTATAGTTAATGACGCCTTCATTTTTGCTATAATTAGAGGACTTGAAAATGATTTTGCCAATAGGTTATCTTTGGAAGCAACCCCATAACTAATAAACTAGGGCAATTGGTATATCCAATTCAAAACATTCACATATATCAGGGTTGCAGGCTTCCATAAAGCACCCTACAAGCTGCCCAAGTACCCCAATGACAAATTGATCTTGTTAGAGATTTGTAGGTAGGTGGCAGAGATTCATAAGATGGTGGCCAACAAGCATAAGTTTGGATTTGTCTTCCTTATCAAGGTGGGTGTATACTCTTGTGCAAACATGCAGACAACCAAAATTGCTGAAATTGAAATGGTTCGTCTAGCCATGGACCTGCTCGAAGATACGAGGTTAAAATTTGATCCTATTGGAAAGATCAACCCAATACTAAAGGCATACTTCAAACATGAACCTGCCATAGAAGATCAATGGGCTAATTGCATAGATGAATGTGAAGTGAGAATGAAATATTACTGTAGGTTGAATCTGGATATAATGAGAGCAACTAACTTTGGTAAAATACCCAAAGAGATGGAGGATGATGGGAAAGTTTCGCATCCAAAATACAACACAAATAGGATATATAACCAACCAACAGATGTAGTGGATTGGTCAGTCCCAAAGGAATTGTCAATGGACAACAGAGCCATCGATGTTGTAGTTGTATTAGTGCAATGGTTGGAGACACCTTATCCTATGTCGGACCAACCCCCAAAGGCCAAGAAAAAGAAAGGACATGCTAGGGAATCTTCAAGTGCAGCTATAGAAGAAATGGAGTAGAAGAGGGAAACTAAAGATGTTGCAACAAAGGCAAAAAAAGAAGAAAAAATTGTCATTGTAGAAAGCAGTGAGAGTGAGGATGAAGAATATAATCTCCCATTCATCAGAAGGAAAAGGATCATTCCACAATCTCCTATTGTTGCAAGACTCCAACTCCACCTATTCAACCTTCTCCTCCACCAGTTCGTACAAGGGAATCATCTATTCCCTCCCCACCTCATGATTCTCCACCTCAAAAGTCACCACCCAAACCACCTAAAGGAGATGGTGACCAAATAGATGAGTTTTTGGAAGAGTTAGAAATTGGAAATCTTTATGTTAGAACAAGAAATATCTGTTTTGCCAAGAAGGCAAACAAAAAACTCTCCAGAAACCACTGGAACTGAAATTTTGACAACTCCTCCATCTTCGCCTCACAATTCTTCACCTTATAACCTTAATTCTCCTCCCAAACCACCTTCTCCTCCTCATTCTTCTCCACCTTCTCCCCGTCATTTTTCACAAGTTGCGACTTCAAGTCTTCCAATGTGGCTTAACCATACTATGCAGAAGAGAAAGAGAACCTAGGTAGAGGAGGAAGAAGATTTTTCTTTATTAGGAGAATTATTTACAGCCCAACCAAATAAGAAGAGAGTAAGGAGACTCTCTACAATAACAGTAGAGGAGCAAGGTACAAGAATAGCTCAGATAGCCACCCCCATAGTAGACAAATCAGAATTAGAGATGACACTCAAGGACTATACAATACAATAGGTCAAGTGGGGATGGTGAAAAGTAGCCATTGCAGTTAGCAGTCTCTACCATACTTCAAAGAATGAAGTATGATGAAAACACTACGGAGGAACTCAAGGCTCAAGTGGGACAACTAACTTCATATATAATTAATTGGTTGGGCCTATAAATTCAACTGTACCTGCTCCTACATTGTTGGCTGCATTAAATAAGGATGTTGACCATCCAAACCCAAAAGGAATTGTCCTTGCAACTACAGAATGGAGGTAAGGATTAAAGGCTCTCGAGGGCAAGGTCATTAGAAAAACGTTGAAAGCCTATCACAATATCAGTGATGAGGCAAGTTTGGCAATGGAGATGGAAGCAGAAATTGACGATCTCTAATATGGGATGACCACATCACAATTTTGCAAAGAATGGGAGTCACTTCTTCCATTGAGTTGGCCAAATTGGACATTTTTGACAAAGAAGACCAAGTTGTTGGATGAATGGCTGAAAGCCACAAAACTCAAAATAAAGACACTTAAGAAGTGTAAGGACAAATTAAATATAAAAAAAACTCAACTGATAACGTTATGGTCAAGATAGAAAACTTTAACAAAGATATTCCCTGCACTTTCTGGGAAACTTCTTCATTGGTTCGTACAGCACCAATAATCATAAAAGAGTTCATATATTCTCTTCTTAAGCAAATATGTGGAGTAGCCATCGACAGGATGATGAAGGCAAAGGCTGCAATTTGGAAGTTTCAACAAGACTTAACAAAGTTTGCAGAGTTCCAAAACAAGATCAAGCAAACAATATTCTCTCAGAGATTAAAGCTTAAGTATCACAAGTGTCTGAATGCAAATGGCTTGAATGAAGCTATCACTGCTTTCCTAGACCATTTTCCAGGCCAAATGTGATACATTTTGTTACTTACGATATTTATTTGTTTTATACTGAGTGACCAATTCATTGCAAGAAGACCTCGGGTCCTGGACTGGTTCTAGTCCCTTATGGGTTCGGACAAGGTCTGGCCCATAGACTGTGGGTCCGACCTTGTTGAACCCAAGCAGGCCCAAGCCAACTTTGGACGAATCACACACCCAAGTGGAGTATTTTGTTTTTTACTTTTTTAATTTTTTTCTTTTTTTTAACTTAAAAAAATCCAATTTGCCCCCCAACCCTAAAATATGAGAGACAAAACATCTAATAGGCAAAGGCAAACTCATTTTTCATATTGTGAATGAACAACAAAAAAAATTCTTCCATTGCTGAACTTATTTTCTTGCATACCATTGCACAAATAGAGTTGAAGATTAATCATTGAACGCTCCAAGCTGGTTGTTGTGATATTCCTACGAATTTGCAAGTGTTTGTTTGTTGCCAAAAATATCGTAGAGGAAGATCTCTTCAAAAGAGGTAGGTTTTTTAAAATTTTGGTTCTTTTTTCTACATTTTTCTTTTACAAATGAAATCTCATGCTTTGTTTTGAAGTTTTTGGTTTGTTTTCATTCTTCTAGGTATCTATAACACATGCTTAATTTTTTTAAATGAATTAACTATTAAGTTGTATTTATATATTAAAATATTTTTGTTTTCAAATTTCATTTGTTTCAATTCTTTGAATGTGTTGTTTATTGAACTTGTTGCCTTAGGTATTACAATGGCAATCATTTCTAGCTCCATGAGCCAATCTCGTTTCAAAACAAACCCAAACTCTCCCCTTTTGAAACATGTTGAAATGATTCTAGGTGGTGGAGGTTATGTTTGGATTTGTGGTCATTGTAAAGTTAGAGATTTGAACTCATACAGTCAAGTGGAAGGCTATTTGTGCAAGATCCTTGGACTAGGCATCAAATTTTGTCCAGGTGAAGATGGTAAAGGCATTCTTGAAATGATAATCGATATTTGATATTCATTATTTTCAAACGAGAGGAAAAACTCCTTATATAAAGAATTACAAGACGATGTTTCTAAAAAGAAACAATCGTTAACTAAAGCAAACTAAAGCAAATAACGGAAAGATACTAAAAGCTAACTGAAGCAAACTAAGTTAACTAAAAGTAAACCACCGACTAACTAAAAGCTAAGATGACCATTAAGTATTACAATAATACTTTAATACCCTCCCTTAATGGTCATCTACTAACTACACCAAGCTTATCCCAAAATTTTACAAATTTATCTAGATTGAGAGACTTGGTGAGAATGTCTACAGTCTGATCCTCAGTTGGAACATATTGCAACATCACAGATCCATCTTCAACAAGCTGGCAGATGAAATGACAATGAAGCTCAACATGCTTGGTTCGCTTGTGGAAGACTGGATTCTTAGCAAGCTTTAGCGCCCCTTGATTGTCACACAACAAGGGTGAAGGCCCTTCGAAGCCATACTGCCTCACATGCAGCCTTAACTGTTCCCCGATACTCTGCTTCTATCAAGGAAAGAGCGACTGCCTACTGCTTCTTGCTTGTCCATGTGACTGCACCCGTACCAAGACTGAAAACGTACCAAGAAGTGGACTTCCTCACATCAATTGAACCTGCCCAATCTGAATCTGTAAAACCAACCAGCCTAGGATCTTTGCATCTGTTGTACAAAATGCCAAACTCGGGTGTCCCTTTCACATATCTCAACACTCGCTTCGTTGCAACCCAATGCTCTACCTTAGAGGCAATCATGAAACAAGAAATGTAGCTCACAGCAAAACTAAGATCAGGCCTAGTGGCAGTAAGATAGATGAGGCTGCCCACTAGTTGCCTGAAAGCAAACTCATTCACCATTGGTGAGTCTGCTTTGGCTGAAAGTTTTAGCCCCTTCTCCATAGGAGTGGATGAGATTTTGCAATCTTCCATCCTGAATTTCTCCAGCAAACTCCTAGCATACTTTGACTAAGAAATGAAGATACTACCACCTCTCTGCCAAACTTCTACACCCTGACAATAGTGTAGGAGACCTAAGTCCATCATCTCAAATGCCTGACACAAATTCGACTTGATCTATTCAATCAAATGTAACCTACTACCAGTAATGATGATATCATCCACATAGATGACAAGAAGGATGATGTCATTGCTAGAGTTCTTGATGTACAAATTTGCATCTGAGGGACTCCTTTGAAACCCTTGTGCAACCAAATACTTGTCAAACTTCAAGTACCATGCCCTGGGTGCCTGCTTTAGGCCATAAAGAGCCTTCAACAATCTGCATACCTTATGCTCTTTTCCTGCAACCTTAAAACCAAGAGGTTGTGTCATGTATACCTCTTCCTCCAAATCTCTATTGAGGAAGGCACTCTTCACGTCCATCTGGTGAACCTTCCAGCCAAACTATGTTGCCATGGCTAGGACAAGTCGGATGGTGCTCATCTTTGTTGTAGGAGCAAAGGTTTCTTCATGGTCAATACCTTCTCTCTGTGAGAACCCCTTAGCCACCAACCAGGCCTTGTATTTATCCAATGTTCCATCAGCCTTGTATTTTACCTTGTGTACCCATTTGTAGCCAATGGGTTTCTTCCCTAGTAGAAGATCTAATAGAACCCACATGTTGTTCTCCAAAAGACTATGATGCTCAAAATCCATAGCCTTTTCCCAATCAAGTTTACCCTTGGCCTTTGAATACCGTTGGGGGCTCGTAAACACTCTAAATGTTGGCCATAAGAGCAAAGTTTACTATGTTATTTTTGCTCTTGCCTCTAGACGATCTTCCCTAAACAAGCTCATCATCATGAACATCACCAATGAGCTTCGCCCACCACTTAGGGCGAGGAGGAGATGCATCTTCGTCCAAATCAGGATGAAAATCATCATGACTTGGGCTACCTGAAATAATACCATTTGGATGCTGATCCAGATTATCCTAAGGAAAACCTACTGGTACAAAATCTTGCCTAGGAGATTCCACAATGTCAGAATCATCAGGGTCCCTCCCTGCTAGTAGAGGATCTTGCCTAGGAGATTCCACAATGTCAGAATCATCAAAATCCCTCCCTATAGGTGGAGCTACTAAAATCTTAGCTCCCAAATCCTTGGTTTTCAGAGGTTGATTGTCAAGACTCTTAATGGGAGAAGAGAGCAAAAAGCGCTCACCTTCCTCATCAAACACAACATCCCTACTGAATTTCAAACAATCAGTGGCCACATCAATCAACCGATAGGCCTCATGATTGTCACTATATCCTGTTAGCATCAACTTCTAGCTCTTGGATTCCAACTTGGTCCTCTTGTCATCTAGAATCCAAACATACGCAGTCGAACCAATCGAACCAAACACTCTAAGATGACTGATTCTTGGTTTCCTCCCAGACCATGCTTCCTCTGGGGTCATCTACTTGACGGCCTGTGTGGGAGACCAATTAAGAAGGTATACTGCAATATACACTGCCTCAGCCCAAAACTTCTTGGGAACATTCCTGTTCTCCAACATACAACAAGCCATTTTTGTGATGGTACGATTTCTCTACTCGACAACACCATTTTGCTGAGGGGTATAGAGTGTGGTAAGCTGACGCTTAATACCGTGTTTAGCACAGAAGTCGGTGAACTGGTTGGAACAAAACTGACCCCCATTATTTGACCTAAGAGTTATGATTTGACATCCGAACTCTTTTTCAACTAATGCCTTAAACTTCTAAAATTCATTAAACACTTGTGACTTTGCCTTGAGAAAATACACCCACATTTTCCTACTAAAATCATCAACAAACAAGAGGAAATACCAGGCACCAGTGACTAATGCAGTATTCATTGGTCCACAAGCATCTGCATGAACCAGTTGTAGAACCTTGGATGCTCTCCAAGACTTTCCATCTGAAAATGGAGTACAATGCTACTTCCCTTCTTGGCAAGCTCCGCAAACACCATGTGTCTGTTGCCGAATCTTAGGTAAGCCTTCTACCAAATTCTGTCGAGCCAACTGAGAGAGGTAGGCAATGTTGAGATGCCCATACTGTCAATGCCAAAGAGTGTCGATAGATGAACTCTTTGCAACTAGCGCATGGTCTAGAGGATCTCCAGTATCAAGCAACCAATACAAACCATGATCCTCGAGCCTAACTACCACAGTTTTCTTGGACTCCTTATCAATAATTTGGCACTTGTGTGAACTAAAAATGATGTCCAACTTCGGACTGTGTCGCATAATCTGACTCACCGAGAGCAGATTAAGCTCCATGCTCGGCACATAGTATACATTTAGAAATATTAAATTTCTCCCACCGGATGTGATTTGGACGTTGCCCTTGTTGACAATTGTATACTCTGTACCACCACCAAAGATGACGGAATCGAAGCAAGCCATATACTCCATGAACCAATCTCTTGTTTGTAAAATGCCGAGAGGATCCAAAATCAATGTACCATGCAAATGATTTGACATGATCTGCTGGATGTTTGGCCATCAATGCATAAGAGGTAGACACCTGGTCAAACAACATAGATTCCATCCCTCCCATTTTCCAAAAGCACAAAAAACGAGATAAAGTCTATGATCAGCTAGCACTAAACCTTGGACAATCAACTGGCACAACTACCACGATTTTTTGTTTTAATCATCTAAAACGAGGCTCAAAAATGCAAGATTTTTTCAAAAAAACCTTCCAAAAGTCATAAAAGCAAGTTTTTTCAGAAAAAAATCTTCAAAAAGCTTTTGAAAAAGCAAGATTTTTCAAAAACTTTGAAAAAAAGAAAAATCTTCAACTTCTGAAAAAGCAAGATTTTTTAGAAAAAGTCTTCAAAAAACTTTGAAAAAACAAGATATTTTTAGAAAAAAACTTCTGAAAAAGAAAGATTTTTTCAAAAAAAATCTTCAAAAAACTCTTCAAGATCAACCAGATCAGATCACGAACTCAACCCAAAAAAAATCGCAGAAAACCACTTCAAAAATCAGCAATCTCTTGCAAAAGAAACCCTCAAATCTGCTTGAAAACCTTCACAAAATCTTTTGCAACAAATCCTTCAAAAATCGGCTTCAAAAACCCTTTGATTTCCAAAAAATCAGTTCACAAAAGACTTCACAAAAAATCCTTGATTTTTATATTAAAAAAAAAGGAAAAAAAAACTTTTGAAAATTCCCAAAAAATCTTCAGGTAATCAGCTACAAATTTGTATCTCTCAAAAAAATTGCCAAAAAATGAGCCTATGCTCTGATACCATGAAATGATAATTGATATTCGATATTCATTATTTTCAAAGAAAAAAGAAACAATCATTAACTAAAGCAAATAATGGAAAGATACAGAAAGCTAACTGAAGCAAACTAAGTTAGCTAAAAGTAAACTACCGACTAACTAAAAGCTGAGAAGACCATGAAATATTATAATAATGCTTTAATAATTCCAAACATACAAGTATTGGCATATATTGAAGAAGAAGAAAAAGAAAACCAAGCACTAGGTCGTCGATCAAAACATCATTTGTTAAAGAAAGGATCTCGAGGGATGAAGCCCCCTACACCGCCTTCTCATTTTCAACCTACAAAGAGCCATCCATTTATGTCCATACCTGAAGAGCAACCTATGGCCTCTACATATAAGAGATCAAAAGGACCATTGGAAATGGCATTTCAGAGTGAGGCTAGAGAGATTGTCAATCAAGATGAATGGATTCATATTCAATGTTGTTCACTGACCATATTGGCAAAAAATGGTGAAATCAATTAACGAGGTTCCAAAAGGGTATAAGGGCCCGGGTTTTGAGAGGGTGCATAGCACCTTATTAGATAAAGAAGTGAAATTTATAGAGGACTCTTTGAAGCCCATAAGGGATGTCACATCTCATTTTTTCTTGCATAAACTTAACAAACGGAACTGGTTGAAACTATTGGTTGATTATGTTGATGTTAATGCAGCGTCGGTCTTCACTAGTACATGGGCCGACCTTATAATTAAGATATATTATGTACTTATTCTGGCCGACCTTATTTGTTATTTAAAATATCTATCAAAAAAGGCCGACCCATATGAAGAGGCGCCAAGAAGGTATATATACAAGGTTACCTTTTGATGGTAATATATATTGAATATACACAAAAGAAAGTTCACTATTTTGGCAGAGCAGAATTCGCAGTCATAGAAGAAGCTCATACTTGGATTCGCATACATAGAAGAAGTTCATACTTGAACAGCAGATCATCATTTTGTAGCAGCAGACCGATTAAAAGGAGAAACATATTCATTTGTATCTTTGCATCTAAGAGAGATGCTATCATTCATTGTATCAAATTCGGCATTGTGTTGGGCCTGAGTTCAAGCAGATTTCTGCTCTTATTCCTTCAATATATAAGAGATATATTTGCTGGGTTTTTCTCCCTCAAGAGGAGGGTTTTCCCAGGGTATCTTGTTGTGTTCATTGTCTTATGTGTTGCATTTCTTTTATTCAATTGGTTAAATTAATCTGATCTAAGAAACACTAACATGGTATCAGAGCGGGTGTGAAAAAGATCGTGATCAGATTAGTTCGCAACACTTAATTTTTCAGTCTATCTTCCAAATTTCTCAAGATGGTGAACGGTCTGAAAATCGAGGATAGACTCGAAGGGATCTCGAATTACATATCATGGAGATTCAGGTTCATGCTAACCTTGGAAGAAAATGATTTGGCTGAGTTTGTGAAAACAAAAGTTCCCGAACCTGAGGGGAAGAAGAGAAGCTGCAATGGAGGAAGAAAGACACTAGGGCAAAGAAAGCATTGGTTGATTCCGTCAAAGATCATATTGTACCAATTATCTTCAAGTTAGATACAGCAAGAGAGATGTTTACAACCTTGGAAGAGATGTACGAAATCAACAACACCAGTCGTGCCCTTGCTCTGAAGCAACAACTTCATCATGTGAAAATGGAGAAAGGAGAATCTGTTATTACATACTTCATGAGGATTTCAGAGATAAAAGATCAGCTCTCCACTATTGGACACATGATTGATGATAAAGAACTGACTATGCTTGCTCTCAATGGTCTTCCGCTTTCATGGGAGGCATTCATCCAAGGAATCAGTGCAAGATCCGAACTCCTAAGTTTGATCGATTGAGGATTGATTGCATTCAAGAAGAGTCAAGACTAACAGCAAGGGGGATTGGTCAAAGCTCAAAGAATGAAGAATTACAAGTTCTTACCTCTCATTCATCAAACAAAGGAAAAGGCTTTAAGAAAGGATTCTTCAAAAGGAATCGAGAAGATGGAAATGATGATGCTCCTACCTTCAAAAGAAAACGAGACATGTCCAAGATTCAATGTTTTCGTTGTGATAAGTATGGTCACTTTGCGAGGGTGTGCCCTCAACGACCTAAGCTTCAAGTTGCCACTGCAGATGTTGAAGAAGTCACTCCACAAAAGGACTCCAGTAATTATCTATTTTATTCAGCCTTGTCTAGCAATGTTTCTACGGACTCTTACACTTGGTTGATTGACAGTGGTGCTTCTAGACACATCACCGGATTCAGAAGTCACCTTTCAAACTTAATGGAAAGCAACTCTAGTGATCAAGTTGTTATTGGAGATGATGCTAGATATTCTGTAAAAGGGTTTGGAAATTCCACTCTTCACTTGGATTCTGGAATTTCTTTGGAATTGAATGATGTACTGTTCGTACCAGGGATAAAGAGGAACCTTGTTTCAATTTCAGCATTAGAAGACAAAGGTTATCAAGTTGCCTTCTCTAAAGGGAAAGTTCTTATATGGGCAAAGAACTCCAGCTTCAAATCTGCTCAAGTGATTGGAGTTAGACATGAATGTCTCTACATGCTGTGCACTCGTCCTCTTCAAGCACTTGTGCATAACAGTACCAGCATGTGTGAACTTTGGCATCGAAGATTGGCTCACATTCACTTTCGTGCTCTACCTATCATGGAGAAGATGGTCACCGGTCTTCCAAAATTCGATCAAGAACATGAAGGTACTTGCAAGGGATGTGCCCTAGGCAAGAACACAAAAGGTATGTTCCATTCCAGTGAAAGTAGATCTAAATGTATTCTTGATCTCATTCATTCTGATTTATGTGGTCCAATGTCTATTGCATCATCTAGTGGTTTCTTGTATTATATTATTTTCATTGATGATTACTCTAGAAAGACTTGGATTTATTTCTTGAGATCGAAAGAATCAGAAGAAGTATTAGTAAGATTCAGAGAATTCAAAGCGCAGATTGAAAATCTGTCTGGGAAGAAGATCAAAGTATTAAGATCTGATAATGGTGGAGAATACACTTCTGGCACCTTTCGAGATTTTTGTATTGAAGCAGGGATTAAGAGGGAGTTCAGTGTTCCCTATAATCCACAACAAAATGGTATTGCCGAAAGGAAGAATAGGTCTATTGTGGAAGCAGTGAAAGCTATGATTCATGATCAAGACTTACAAATCTCTTTTTGGGCTGAAGCATCAAGAACAGCCGTCTATGTTCAAAACAGGAGTCCCCACAGGATCTTAGAGAATAAAACTCTTGAAGAAGCATTCTCAGGCATGAAGCCTGAAGTTAGTCATTTGAGGATCTTTGGCTGTCCAGTCTATGTTCATATTCCAAAGGAAAAGAGAACAAAGCTAGAACCTTCTGGGAAGAAAGGAATTCTTGTAGGCTACAGTGAGACATCAAAAGCTTACAGGATCTACATTCCAGGACAAAAGTCTATTGAGATTAGTAGAGACGTCACATTTGAGGAAGATGTTGCTTATAGAAAGTCCAAAGGCACTCCGATGGAGGTCGATGAAGAAGAACCTCCTCAAGATATGGAAGTTGACCATATCCCAGAGAATCTGGAGGAGGTTACAGAACCTAAAGAAGATATTGATCCAGCTGAGCCTTTGGATCCTACTGATGGCCCTCTAGACATTGTGATTGGAAAGAAAAGACCCCTTTGGGCTCGCAGGACAATGCAGGAAGCAGAAAGGTTTGTAGCTCCAAGAGGAACCTTCAGAGAAAGCAAGAGACCTCACAAGTTCTCTAGCTATGTTGCCTTGATGAGTCAGATTATTGAGTCAGAACCTTCAAATGTTGAAGAAGCTTCTAGTCAACAAGTATGGAAAGATGCCATGATTGAGGAGTATCAGTCTATACTTAAGAACGATGTTTGGGATATAGTCCTAGACCCAAAGACAAATCTGTGGTGTCTTCTAAGTGGCTCTTCAAGATCAAGCATGCAGCTGATGGGAGCATTGAGAAACACAAGGCTAGATTTGTGGCTAGAGGGTTCTCACAAAAAGAGGGAGTTGACTATGAAGAAACTTTTGCTCCTGTGGCTCGTTACACGTCTGTTAGAACCATCATTGCTATTGCCGCATCTAGAGGATGGAAGATTCACCAAATGGATGTAAAGACAGCTTTTCTGAATGGCATAATAGAAGAAGAGGTTTACATTGAGCAACCAGAAGGATTTGAGGTACATGAGAAAGAATCTCATGTCTGCAAGTTGAAGAAGGCCTTGTATGGTCTTAAACAAGCTCCTCGTGCTTGGTATGAAAGAATTGATCAGTACCTTTCAAGTTTGGGTTTCTCAAAGAATGATGCAGATTCTAACCTCTACTTCAAGGTAGTAAATGGTGAAGCATTGATTTTAGTTTTATATGTTGATGACTTGATCATTACTGGTGAAGAACATCTAATACTAAAATGCAAGAAGGAATTAGCTTCAGAGTTTGAGATGAAGAATCTAGGTCTTATGCATTACTTTCTTGGCTTAGAAGTTTGGCAAAAGCCAAATGAGATGATTCTAAGTCAAGGCAAGTATACTGTTGACATTCTCAAAAGGTTTGGTATGCTTGACTGCAAACCTATGTCTACACCCATGGAGTCTAATTTAGATAAGTTGAAAGAAGCTGCAGCTAGTTCAGAACCAGTGGATTCTACGATGTATAGACAGTTGATTGGTTCATTGATGTATCTAGTTAACACTAGACCTGATATCTGCTATGCAGTGAGTGCACTTAGCCAGTTCATGTGTGAACCAAAGCAAATACATCTTGTAGCAGCTAAACATATCCTGAGATATTTATGTGGCACAATTGGATATGGGTTGAGATATTCTTCAAATGTGGATTTGGAGCTGCATGGTTTTACTGATTCTGATTGGGCAGGATGTGTCTCAGATCGGAAGAGTACTTCTGGTTGTTGCTTCAGTTTGGGGACTGCTATGATCTCCTGGTGTAGCAGGAAACAGTCTTCTGTGGCCTTGAGTACAACTGAAGCAGAGTATATTGCAACTTGTGTGGCAGCTCGTGAGGCAGTGTGGCTTCGTAAGCTCCTTGCAGGATTGTTTGGTCAATCAATGGAGCCTACTATCATACACTGTGATAATCAAAGCTGTGTGAAGCTTTCTGTCAATCCTGTGTTTCATGACAGAACAAAACATGTTGAGATCAAGTACCACTATATTAGAGATATGGTGCAAAGGAAAGCTATACAGTTGAGGTATATCAGCACTGAAGAGCAAACGGCAGACATTCTCACCAAGCCTCTCGCTAGGATGAAGTTTGTATACTTCCGAGAGAAACTTGGTATGGTGGAGAATGCAGCCTTGACTGAGAAAGAGTCTCAGTAATCAGTGATCCTTGTTGAGAATGCAACTCTCTGCTGAGTGAGAGTTGAGGTGAAAGCCCTTGTTAATACAATTCTCTGCTGAGAGAGAGTTGAGGTGTAAGTCCTTGATAATGCAATTCTCTGATGAGAGAGAGTTGAGGTGAAAGCCCTTGTTTCCACCCTCTGGGAGAAGCTATGGTGGATGTCATGTGTGTGACTCCATGACAACATCACGTGAGAGAATCCGTGATGAGTTTTTACCATCTATGGGAGTAGCCATAATGGTTAATATCACGTTGAGGTGATATTTTATTTTGTTTTCATTCTAACATAATGTGTCTTGTGCAGATGGAAGTTCATCCCTAGCTGAGAGGGAGTGTTGATGTTAATGCAGCGTCGGTCTTCACTAGTACATGGGCCGACCTTATAATTAAGATATATTATGTACTTATTCTGGCCGACCTTATTTGTTATTTAAAATATCTATCAAAAAAGGCCGACCCATATGAAGAGGCGCCAAGAAGGTATATATACAAGGTTACCTTTTGATGGTAACATATATTCGAATATACACAAAAGAAAGTTCGCTATTTTGGCAGAGCAGAATTCGCAGTCATAGAAGAAGCTCATACTTGGATTCGCATACATAGAAGAAGTTCATACTTGAACAGCAGATCATCATTTTGTAGCAGCAGACCGATTAAAAGGAGAAACATATTCATTTGTATCTTTGCATCTAAGAGAGATGCTATCATTCATTGTATCAAATTCGGCATTGTGTTGGGCCTGAGTTCAAGCAGATTTCTGCTCTTATTCCTTCAATATATAAGAGATATATTTGCTGGGTTTTTCTCCCTCAAGAGGAGGGTTTTCCCAGGGTATCTTGTTGTGTTCATTGTCTTATGTGTTGCATTTCTTTTATTCAATTGGTTAAATTAATCTGATCTAAGAAACACAATTATCTTATGATTGTTTGATTATGGATAAATGTGTTTTTAAATTAGATGTTACTTTTAAATGATTAAAATTGAAATGGAAATGGAGATGAAATGTTCTATGCACATGCTTCGGCTATGGTTTTATGGACTAACCTATTGATGTAAATCTAAGTGTGAATGAATGCAAGAACATGTCGAAGGCGAGAACATGGTTGAGGTAGAAGTATCCTAGCCACTTGGTGATGATTAGTATGATGGAAACCCGATGCACACACACATTCACATAGTTGTATCCATCCTGCATAGTATGATTATGATTGCATTGTGTTCTATGAATACGTCATTTGTGGGTTATGATTTAATTGATGACTATGTTTATGGTTATTATGTTGAGAAAATAAAATTAATGGGGAAAATAGAAATATGCCTTACAGTATTGTGTTTTTGAAAATTAAATTGATTGGTTGGAAAAATAAAAGATTTTATTTTTATAATAAATTGCATAGTTTATATATATATTAATAACAATATAGTAAATATATAAAAAGCTTTTTAATATATATAAATAATTTCAAATTAAATTGCATGATTATTATTTGCTTGTTATTAAAATATTAATAGTTTTAAATTAAATTACATGACTATTATTAAAAGAAGAAAATAAAATTGGAATTGAAAACCCAACTAGAGGACGAAATGAAGGAGGCGACGGATCTTCTCTGCACGGACAAGGAAGCCCGTGGCCTGTAATAGGTCATGGCTTTCTTGCACGCCTCATCCGTTGTATGTGTGAGGGCATGCGCTTCGAGACCGTAGAAGGGTGTTTTTGCATGGGGGGTTGTTATTGCTTCTGAGGGGTTTATTTTGTTCAACGTCTACGATTTTTTCATCTTATTTTGTTGTTTTGTTGATTGGGTTTTCGTTGTCCCCTTGTGGCTTGGTTGCATAGTGTGGGGGTTTGTTTTCTTTTGCATGGTGCTACATGCCTTTGTAGGCAAGTCAAATCTTGCCTCTTCTCCGTCTGGAGGAGGGCAAAACTTTTCAAACATGGCTAACCCTAGTGAGGGATCGTCAAGGAATGGAGCTTTTAGATTGCAAAAGGTGAATGGGTGTTTGGAGAGATCTCAAGAACGCCCAATTTTGGTGATCCAACCTAACTCAGCGGCTGAGGATGTGGAGTATTATAGCAATCGTGTGCTGATTTGCAAGTTTATGGGGATGCGGGTGTCGCTTCCATTTCTAGAATCTTGGGTTCACAAGACTTGAAACCCTAAGGGGGATATTGATATAATGTTGGCAGCCAACAACTTCTTCATGGTGGATTTTTACTGTGTGGCTGATAGGAATCGGGCTTTTAAAGGCGAGCCTTACTTCTACAATCAGGTGGGTTTCTTTATTAAACCATGGCATGCGGGATTTAATTCTGCAAAGGAGCTCCCATCTAGGGTCCCATTTTGGGTGCATCTCCCTCCGTTGCCTCTGGAATGCAAGCAAAGTGATATATTGCAGATGGTTGCTCTTTTGCTCAAAAAGCCTATTGGTCCTTCTCAACAAACACTGAATAAAAAGGTAATTTCTTTTGCTCGCATGTGTGTTGAAATTGACTTGAATAATCTGCTGCCAGATTTAGTAGAAATGAGCATTGGGTCATCTTCTTGGACCCAACAGTTGGACTATGAGGCATTGCCTTTCCGATGCCGGTTATGTCATGAATATGATCACCTTCAACAAAAGTGTCCTAAAGTTGTTCATGCCGCTGGTTTGGGTAATGCCCCTTCTCATTTTGCTCCGAAGATAGACAAAGGTAAGGCTCCCATGCAAGGGGTGGTGGCTGATAAGGAGGGTTTTGTTCTAGTTAAGCCTCGTAACAGAAGTAGAGGTCAAAAGAGAACCCTCAGAGATAGACAGGAAGAGGAGATCTCTAATAGGTTTGATGCCTTAGATGACTTGGCTCAAGAAGAGGGTGTTCCCTTTGACATGCAGGTGGAAAATGGCTCCTTAGTTGAGAAGCTCCTTGGGAATCAGCCAATTGGTATTTCCAACTCTGCTCAGATTGACACAAATCTTACTCCCTCTACTCTTGAGAAGGGAGGGCAAGTTGATGCCAAAGGTTATTTTGGATTCTGTTGCTCCCGGTTCGAGACTCATTATTGAGAAGGGGCTTGCGAACTTGGGTAAAAGTAAATCATTTGCTCTTGTTTTGGGCCTGCAGCAAAAGCCCCCTAAAATGGGGGCTCCTGAAAAGCCTCTTAAGGCTAGCAGAAAGAAGGACCAGGAAAAGGTAAAGTTAATTGATGAGACGGGGGAGTCTGGATCGATGAAGACCATTGATTCTCATTTCTCCCAACCGCAATGATAATTGTGCTATCTTGGAATGTTAGGGGTATGAATAGCATCCCTAGACAAAAGGCTATTCACGAGTTGATTCGGGTTCACTCTCCTGATTTGGTTTTTCTTCAAGAGACCAAGTTGTTTGTTGAAAGTATGTTGAATTTGGCTTCTAAGATCTAGGGTATAGGTCAGTGTCAGTGTGTTGGAGCGCATGGCAACTCTAGTTGGGTTGCTTGTCTTTGGGATCTACGTATTGTTATTCCAATTTGGTGGCTCTCCTGCAGGTATTCTATTTCTCTAGTTGCATCCAATATGGAATCAGGTGAGAGAGTTATCCTTTCTAACATCTATGCTCCTACTAATTTCCTTGGTAAGACCCAACTGTGGTCTCATGTTAGATACGTGCATTCTCTGGATCCTTTTCTTCCTTGGATTTTGGAGAGAGACTTCAATGCTATCTCCCCACTTGAGGAGAAAAGGGGTGGTATTGCCCATCTGGACCCCTCCTTAGATCTCCTAAGGGACAATGTTGCTCTCTTGAACTTGGTGGACATCAAACCCTCTAATGGAATGTTTACTTGGAACAATAGGAGAAATGGGGAAGCTGCTATTTCGGAAATGTTGGACAAGTTCTTGGTGTCTAGCTTTTGGGTTGGTGATAGGTGGATGACTAGCTCTAAGATTTTGGATTGGCGAGGATCAAATCATTGCTCAATCAAATTCTTTGCTTGCTTTTCTAGTGTAGGATGCCAGGCCTAATTCTACACCAAAAACTCAAACAGAAATTGAATATAGCAATTGATTTCAAATTACGGAGTGCCTTGTTGATGATTCCAGTATACAGAAAACACAGAATTATCACTGCACATTATTCTCATAAATTCTCATACATGAAAACCATCGCCTAGAGCTTTATCGTAGAAGGAAAGATAAATAGCTCCAACTCAGAATTAAACAATTAAATGACTGAGTTCATTTGATCAAACTTTATCAAAATAATTCTCAAATTATTACAATCTATGCCACGCAAGATTCACTCAGCCCAAAAATACTCCAAATCGCAACTACAAATAAGAAACGAGCTTAAGATGGCGCCCGCAAATTGTATGGATGTGATCCCTGATGTAGGAATGCTCCAATCATTCCCAACAATTACTCTTGCTTCACTGATTGCATGTATTGCTTGTGTCCCTAAAATCATTCGCTTGACTCCTCTATCAATGCCGATGAAACTGTGATGAATCCCATCACTTGTATGATAGCACCACTAATAGTAGAGTTGCCTTCAAACTAAGCAAACTCCCAGCAGATCATGATTCGCAGTGCCTGGACTCTCGTTGGCGCTAATGCTCAGAACTCGAAAACCTTCATGGGAGCAGATGAGACCTCTGCTGCTATGCGAGTGATGGTACCTATGGCCAGAGCCAAAGGCTCGGCCACCAATCGGTGGCAATCTCCCTCAAATGCCCTGCAAAGTAGAGGACGGCTCAATAATTCCACACAAGACCTGGAGAATATAAAATCTAGAATAATCAATATGAAACGGACTACTCACGAACTCACAGGCCCTGGGTTTTCATCCAAGCCTGAGCGCAACAGGTGAGACTACATCCTCACAGGCCGCATGGACAAGATGCTCCAAATTTGTGATAACTTCCTATAGCAAACGATCAAACATATATACTCGACCAAAAATGCCTTCCCAACTGGGTCGGCCACACACAATCTCCAAACTATTAATATTAGTATTTAATAATTTAAATTATTACTTATTATTATTTAAATTTTCAAACTTCTCTATAGTGTTAAAAAACACTTTTACCACCAAACTCAATTTGGGCCTGCCTTAAGGGTCGAGGACATGACTGTCCTCCCAGCCCAAACATTGCTTGTCCTCAAGCAATGTCAATTGTAGAAGTTTTATCTGCTTCATACCAAGTCTACATCTCGTGTCCCCAAACTCATTGATCCTAGGTAACATAGCGACCAAGCTATCCATTTTCGTGATGATACTCCTCAATCTTGGCTTCCTTTCATTTGCAAATTTGTAGCTCCTTATAACAAATATCATTAATCCCAAACAAGGAATGATCAAGATGGTCATTAGGAACACAATAACTCGGCTACCAAATTGAGTTCCTTTATTTAGATCCACAAAGGTGAAGGTTGGACACCGCCCTGTACTCGTTGGAAACACTACAACAATGGTAATTGGTTGAAGACTCTTAACATCCAACATTACAACTGATCCTATCTCACAGAAATAGGGCATGCATACAAGCCCCACCATCTGGCCCTTTGCCTCTTTGGGCAACCAAGATTCATATTTCTTCTGATTTCCATAGTTATATATATGTGGCCATTCCTCAAAATGATCTTCGTCCGTGTATGGGTTAACTCCCAAGAGTGTCTAGGACAGTGGGCGCTAAATGCCACCATTTTGGTGTCCTTTCCATAAAACCAATTTTGTCCTTCACTTCAACATACTTGTTGTACTCATCGAGATTCAGGCTAGAAATGTCCAAAAAACCAACTTCATCGAGCTTAAACTGACGTGGTTTTACAGATGCATTGTATGTCGATACTCTAGGAGGTTGGCATTTATGCAGAGGCTGATGTGGCCAAGAAAAAATTCCAAGGTCATTTGGCCTTGTCATTATGTCAACTGGCATGCTGTTGCAACTTGGGTCAGAACCCCATCCCATTCTTTAATTGGTTCAATACATCCAACTTGATCCTTTGATGTGGGGGCCTGACCTATGAGTGGGTCTTGTCGAACAATTTGAGAAGTCATACTTTGCTCTTGTTTGTCACCTGTCAATTTAATCCTTCCTCTGTCCCTTTCGAGAAAGAGCTAATCATTTGAGTGCACAAAATCATGTGGTTGGGCTATCAGAATAACAGTCTTCTCCTTTGAGTACTTATCCAACACTGAGGGCTTGAGTTGCATTTGTTTGTACAGAGTTCCTATTATCACCCCTTCTTTGCCAACCATAAGTTCTAAAACCGTACGCACTCTGGAAAAAGTTATGATCAACACCAAATAATCTTTTATCCGTGGAACCAAGGTAACTCCTCCCTTCTTGCCTTGAGATTCTCTCTCTTCTTGTGCAGAGTCCTCTACAGTGAGCTTTCCCACAAAGTGCTCCCAATGCAAGCTCCCTATTTCGCTGATCCTTCCAAAATCCAAAATATAGGGATCCCGAGTCTTATCTGTAAACTGAAATTCTAGATTCTTCACAATGTGGTTAGGATACACAGCCAACCCTATATGCATCCTCATAAACCCCCTTTCACCCAAAATGCCTTTGTCCCTCAGAAAATAGCATTGATCCCATATGCAAGAATGATCATAAACTTGAACCAAAGAGTTCACATATCCTTCGCTACAAGTTGTATCTCTTACTATGTTACCTTCTTTTGCATGTTTTCCGTGGTGACAAAAATTCTGCAATGACATCGGAAGTAACAATCCTGAGACATTTCTATACCCTTGGCTGCAAACAACATCTCTATTATCGAGTCCTTCAAGAGCTCCTTCCATGACTCCACTCTTAGTCCCCTTCCCATTACCATGTTTTTCATTGGGTGTGGTAGCCATAGATGTTTGTAATTTTACTAGCTGTGATGAAGTGTGTGCCAAGCCCGACTCCTCACAAGGATCATCCACATTCTCTGCTGATTCTCTAAGAGCCCTAGGAGTGCACACCATGAAATCCATAGTGCTCTCTTCACATTCCTCCTATCTGAAGGCATTAGCATAAATTTTGTCAAGTGTGAGGAGATGATCCCTATCCGCAAGTAAATGTAGGAAGCTTGACTTCACTACCACCAACATCTTTTGGAGTTTGTGCAAATCATCTAGAGATATTCCTTTGTTAGGCCCTTCATGTCCCCTTAGGGCCTTCCAACACATATCTGCCATCATCTTATGAATGTCATCAAAGTGAGTAAGGCCTGCCATAATCCCACTGTCACTCATTCTCAATTGCCTTTCCAAGGAGTGTGACTCATGGGACAGAAACCCTCCATGCAGCATTTCGGATTTGTCCTCAACATCACCATCATAGATCTGATTAGTCATGTCTGATTTATATCCATAACCCTGCTTCTCAGAATCAGCTACCCTTGTGACATCTTGTTCAAACAGTTCGTGTTTTGAGACTAGGTCAACCTCGAATTCCATCAAGGCATCATCATCATAGTAGTGAGTAGAATCATCTTTTCCCCAAAGGACAGCATCATCATCATCATGCACCATAGAGGAATCATCATCATAAGAGTAGGGTGTCAAGGCACACGTTGATTCATAGTCCTATTTGATTGCTGGACTAGAGGGTGTATGCATACTCATAAGGTGATTCCTACATTCAACTTTATCAAGGTTACTTTGCTCATTTCTTGACAAAATTTCCGTATTGCTTTCATATGTATGAATGTCATCACTATCCAAGTTATCCAAAACACAAATTGGTTGCTTACCAATAGGATGTAGAGTCAATGAAGCAATGCTAGCTCATACGCTGAATCATTAGTAGCCTTCCTACCTCCACATAATTGATCAATCAACGCTGGTTTGGCACATTTTGGAACGACCCTTCTTTCACCCTTGTGGATGCCTTGAAGACTTATGTGTTCTTCATTAGTAGGTCAATAGAGACCTCCCTATAACTAACATTTAAGTCTCCATGTAGCTGATCATAGGAGGGCAATACTTGGACCACTTCAACCTTCTTTCCTTCAGACTCTTGTTTACCATCTATTTCAAGTTGGAAAGCCTCTTCATTTTGTAAGACCTCTTTTCCCTGCTCTTGCTCCAAGGTTTGTTCTTCTTGTTTCCTGATTTCTACCTCCACGTCTCCTTGTAACTTCAATTTTTTCTTCATCAATTCTTCCTTTTCCTTCTTTCTATTTTCTGTGAATATCTTCAAGTATTCTTCAAAGGTGACAATGGATCTATAAGCAACGGATTCTTGCACATAACGACAATAGGCAGTAAGCTTGCACTCATCCCTTTGTAGCTGATCCTCTAATGTCCTTCGAACAAAATCATCTTCTCGCGATTTGCTGAATATCTCCAGAGCTCTAAGGCTGCTACAATAATTCTCCAGGAGTTGTTTCATGTTCGTTTCTTCTTTCTTCGGTAAGAATGTGGGCAGCTAACGCATGTCTCTTCTCCATGGGTTCCTTTCGTTCCTATGCCTGTTGTAAATTTGCATTTTCGAAACCCGCAAGCTGGCAAGATGGTGGCTCTAATACCACTATAAGATGCCAGGCCTAATTCTACAACAAAAACTCAAACAGAACTAAATATTGCAATTGATTTCAAATTACGAAGTGCCTTGTTGATGATTCCAGTATACAGAAAACACAAAATTATCACTGCACATTATTCTCAGAAATTCTCATACATGAAAACCATCACCTGGAACTTTATCGTAGAAGGAAAGATAAATAGCTTCGTCTCAAAATTAAATAATTAAATGACTAAGTTCGTTTGATCAGACTTTATCAAAATAATTGACTCAGATTATTACAATCTATGCCACGCAAGATTCACTCAACCCATAAATACTCCAGATCACAACTACATATAAGAAACGAGCTTAAGATGGCGCCCGCAAATTGTATGGATGTGATTGTTGATGTAGGAATGCTCCAATCGTTCCCAACAATTACTCCCACTTCACTGATTGTATGTATTGCTTGTGTCCCTGAAATCATTCGTTTGACTCCTCTATGAGTGCTGATGAAACTGTGATGAATCCCGTCACTTGTAAGATAGCGCCACTAATAGTAGAGTTGCCTTCAAACTAAGCGAACTCCCAACAGATTATGATTCGCAGTGCCTAGACTCTCCTTGGCGCTAATGCTCGGAACTCACAAACCTTCACGGGAGCAAATGGGACCTTTGTCGCTATGCAAGTGATGGCACCCGTGGCCAGAGCCAAAGGCTCGACCACCAGTCGGGATCGAATCTCCCTCAAATGCCCTGCAGAGTAGAGGACGGCTCAATAATTCCACACAAGACCTGGAGAATATGAATTCTAGAATAATCAATATGAAACGGACTACTCACAAACTCACAAGCCCTAGGTTTTCGTCCAGGCCTGAGCACAACAGGTGAGAGAGACTACGTCCTCACAAGTCACATGGACAAGATGCTCCAAATTCTTGATACCTTTTTATAGCAAACAATCAAACATATAAACTCGACCAGAAACGCGCTCCCAACTAGGTCGGCCACACACAATCTCCAAAGTATTAATATTAGTATTTAATAATTTAAATTATTATTTATTATTATTTATTATTATTTAAATTTTCAAACTTCTCTATAGTGTTAAAAAACACTTTTACCACCAAACTTAATTTGGGCTCGCCTTAAGGGTCGGGGACATGACATCTAGATATTCTAAAAAGTAGTCTTTTAGATTTCAGCTCATGTGGCTTCGGGATGCGTCACTACATGATCTTGTTCCTATTTGGTGGTGTTTTCAGAAGCCGGCTCATGGTACCGCTATGTATTCCTTCTCTAAGAGGCTACAATATATCAAATATTTGTTGAAACGATGGAATAAGCACCATTTTGGCAATGTCTTTCAGGCTAAAAGGGCAGCTCAAGCTCACTTGGATTCCATTACTCGGCAAATTCAGGACCATGGTCTTACTGAGAATCTACTAAGCTAGAAGCTACAACTGTGAAGGAAGTGGAGGAATGGGAGTTGTGGGAGGAAATTTTCTAGAAGCAAAAGTCCCGCATTGATTGGCTCCAGGAAGGTGATAGGAATACTTCATTTTTTCACAATTTTGTTAAGGATAGAAGGCAATGTAATATCATCTCTTCCCTTAAGTCCTCAAAGGGGGCTCATTTATCTTCATTTGATGAGATTTCGAAAGAGTCTGTTTGGTTCTTTTTTGCTTTGTTTTCTGAAGATTCTCCTCCTGCCAATGAGGATGAAGCTTTAATCTTGGCCTGTATCCCACCTTTGGTGACCAACGAAATGAATGATTCTCTACTCAAACCAATCTCCTTGATGGAGCTAGAGGATATTTTGTTTCAGATGAAGAAAGGAAAAGCTCCAAGGCCTGATGGGTTTCCAATTGAGTTCTTTTAGGAGTACTGGGAGGTTATCAAGCTTGACCTTCTTGAGGCTATCCAAGAATTTCAAATGAACAAGCAAATGCTAAGAGCCATGAATACCACTTTTCTTGCTCTTATCGCAAAACGGGACGAACCTAATTCTTTGGATCTTTTTAGACCAATCGCCTTGTGTAATGTTGTGTAAAAAATAATTACCAAGTTGATTGTCGAACGTCTAAAGCCATGGCTAAGCAAGTTAATTTTTGAGGAGCGGGGTGGATTTGTTGCAGGCAGACAGATCCTTGATGGGGTTGTTATTTCAGCTGAAACTATTCATTCCATGGCTTCCTCCAGAGAGAAGGCTATGTTTATTAAGCTAGACATGGCCAAAGCCTATGACAGTGTTAAATGGGCTTTCTTATCCAAGATTCAGAGGGCTTTTGGGTTTGGTAGCGCCTGGATTGAGTGGGTTATGAGTTGCATCACCTCTTTTTCCTTCTTTGTGCTTGTCAATGGTGAGCCTTATTAGCTTTTTGGAGCGTCTAGGGGCCTTCAGCAAGGGGATCCCTTGTCCCCATATTTATTTATTTTAATGGTTAAGGGATTAGGGAGATTTATTAAATCTCATGTGGAGCTTGGTCTCATTCAAGGTTGGTGTTGGGGCAATAATCTTCCCCCCCAATCCCATCTTCAGTTTGTGTATGACACTGCTCTGATGGGCATGGACAAAGTTGATGAAGCTGTCAATTTGAGGAAGGCCTTCGATATTTATTTAACTGCTTCAGGACAAAGTATCAATGAGGGTAATTCTTTTATTTATTCCTTTAATACCCCTAAGCTTATCCAAAGGAGAATTGCTAGAATTCTCGTTGTCTGCTCGCTCCCCGGGTTGTTTTGGCAGGATGTTATTGATAAGTTTCGGAAAAAGGTTAGTCATTGGACTTGCAAGTGGCTCTCTACTGCTAGGAGAGTTACTCTTTTGAAGTCTGTGGTTCAGGGTCTTCCTTTATACAGGTGCTTTGTGTTGTCTGCCCCTTCTTGCTTTATCAAAGAATTTGAAAGTCTATCGCGTCAGTTTCTTTGGTCTGGTAACCTCCTCTCGAGGAAGTGGAACTTGGTTAAGTAGGTTAGAATATGTCGGTCAAAGCAGGAAGGTGGGCTTGTGTTGCATCGAGTTGATTTGAATGGGCAGGCTTTGGTGGCTAAGCTATATTGGCAATGGTGCTCTCAACAACATCAAATATGGACCAAGATCCTCACCTCAAAATATCTTGGGGGTGTGTAGAGTGTTGATGTGCCTAGATTCAACCTTGTGGGGAAGGGTTCTATGATTTGGGGTACTCTTAAAAGGGGAGCCAAGTTGGTTAAACAAGGATTATTTTGGATATGCAACAAAGGCTCGGAAGCTCTTTTCTGGTTTGATTCTTGGTATGGTCATCCTCCTATCATGTCAACGCACCCTCATTTGCAGGATTTATGTGAGAATTTCCTTGAGGCCGGATGGTGTAGAGTGGTTGATTTCAAATCCTCCCATGTTCTTGATCGGGTCACCGTGAACAGGTGGAAGGACCCACATGAGTGGCCTTCAAGGGGATCGATGGAGGAGTAATAGGAGCTGGCCAACATTCTAGCTGAAGGGATTGCAACTCTCTTCTGGGGAGGGATATTTCGGACTAGGGTCCTGACCCAAAAGGAAAATTCTTTGTTGCCTTTGGTTATCAAGTGTTGGACAATCAGATTTTTGGATGTTCGAGGGTCCCCTGGTGGAAATAGGCTTGTAATAAATTCTCTTGGCATAAATGCAATTTCTTCTCTTGGCTTGTGGTTCATAAAAGATGCCTCACTTGGGAGAATCTTTGAAAGCGTGGTTTCCAGGGTCCCTCTATGTCTATTATGTGCACCAATAATGATGAGTGCACTTCTTAGGCCTTTATTCAGTGTCCCTTTGCTAGAATGATTTGGCACTTCTAGTGGGGAGCTTGGAACAAGCCATGCAGACATGCCTCTTCTTTGGATGACCTCTGGATTGGGTTGGGGAACTCTCTGTTGGTTGTTTTTAATTCCCAACCAGATCTCATAGATAATGTATGGTTTTTCCACTTCCAATTTTTAATTATCTGGAGGGATTGGCCAATGAACAAGTGAAAGTTGAAAGAACTTTCCCTCTACACTTTGGGCTCTGCAAAACCCGGGAGGGTGATCCCCTACAATGTAATTATGATCTCCTATGCCAATTTATCTCATACATTGTAAATAACAAATATATTCTCATTTAATTTGCTTGATAAATGAAGAATTTAGAAGATCTGGCAAATCCTTTAAAGCATTCGACAATCTATAGCAGGGGAATATGAAATCACATGATAAAAATAAACTCAAATGCAATGAAACTATGTGATTTTTTTTTAAATGTGAGAGATCCTAGAGATACAACTCCAGACATAGATTCTAGATCGATGCCTTAATCTAGGGCATGGATTCAAATAAAATGCAAGATATATGGTATAACAGAATTCCACCTAAGCATTATAGAGCTCTACAACAATGCATTACAATGTTATACTCGAAATCCTTAACCAATTCTTATCAAATCCCTGCACAATGTTACACAAACCTATACTTCCATTAAAGCATTTAACCTATTCTTTGAATAAGAGCATCCATAGAAGCATACATCCACTAAGACAACAATGGAGACAAATCAAATGATCTTTGATCAATTCAATTTATAGTTTGTATAAAGAGTACAATAGGAGACAATTGGCTTTAGAATTGCCATTATATTCATACAAATGCTAGTACTGTTATACAACATATGAAAAAGCATAAGATACAAACTCAACAACCTAAGAAAAGACTCGAACTCTATTCTCTGTGTTATATTACAAAATTCTCCAAGAGATCAATCATCTCATGCAAATGGCCTTGAATTCCCTTTTATAAGACAAGGGAGCAACAAGTTTCGGGCCATTTACACATGTCATATTTTCATTTGACATTCATTTACATTTCAAAATACAAGTAAAATTACTTGCTCGTGGAGGGAATATTCCAAGGACAAATACAATTATATTTACTCTTTGCAATCTTTGTCCCTCCAAAAGTGCCTTGATGCTAATGATTGATTCTTTACCGCTCTTTTTCTTCACTCTTCTTGATGTGGAGTCGAGAATGTTGAGCTGGCAAGTGAAGACAAAAACCTTGTTGTACAAAAGACAAAACATCCTGTTGTTGGCACTGTTGAAACTGTTTGGGAGTGTTGAATGTGCATAGAAGACAAAATGTGTCCACATCACCAGGAGCAAGTTCTACAAGTCAGGAATTTTGTTATATTTCTTATCCCATGTGTCATAGTCTTCCTCTAAAGGCCAGTTGAAAGCCATGAACTCATCCAATTTATTTCTATATGGGTCATACCTTTTCATACCTGGTTGGCCTCCTTATCAAAATCCTCCAAAAACTTATTGGTGAGTGACAATTTGTCCATATTATTCTTTAACATATCAATATCAACATCTCCACCATCACAAACTAAGTGGACCTGTATAGCAACTACATTATCCATTTGTGCTCTCCACTACTCATATGTCTTTACAGCTCCATTGCTGTCCAAAATGTCTAGCAAGAAGCCAAGATCACTGTCATCAAATTGTTGGAGCAGCTCTTTAACTTTCTTCTCCATGGGATCTACCGCCCCATTATAATCAATGATTCCTTTCACCATCTTGTATGCAGGGACTATCTATGCTGGCTTATTTAGTTCATGTGTAGATCCCTTGATCATACCACCCAATGCACTAAGTCTAGGCACCCATAATTGCATCAGTGGGACTGCCACTGATCTGTCCCTTTCAAACATGCGGACTGCATTAAATAATAAAGAATAATTGGTGTGAACAGTATTCACCCTCTTTATTGCTTTCTCCATGCAATGCTCAAGCACATTGGAGACAATGAGCACATTATTTTCTTCATACAACTCAAACAATTCCTCATATTCCGTTAGCTAATGAATCAGCTCCTTCCTGCTTACTCTTTTATTTGGGGGAGGAATGTTGGGAACAAGTTCTGCTAGCGGTCTTTCCTCATAGACAACCATATCCATAGATGGTGGGGGAGGTGACTGCGCTAGAGGAGATGGTGGAGAAGAAGTAGATGGAGCAATAGGCTGCATTGGTGGCACTTGTTGCCTATTTTGAAACATCTCTACTGTCAGCTCCAATTTAGCAAGCCTTTGCTTGTCTTTATTATACTCAATCAACAATTCATTGTACTTCCTAGTTTCTGCATCACACTTCTCCTGCAATGACTCAGCAATGGCTTTGGTGAACTTTGCAACATTAACAGCCAATGTGGCTACCTCCACTACTGAAGTGTCTGAGACTTCTTAATGGTGAGGCCTCCTCTCAAGTCTCCTGCAAGTTCTGCTACTGCAGGTTTATTTGTATTGGGGGCCAAAGCCCAAATAGCAAGTGTGTCCCATTGTGGACTAAAAGAAGATCCCTGTAAGGCACATAAAGCATCCTCATCTGTGGCAAAAACCTGTGAATCATGTTTTCTCATAATGGCAAATGCCATATCCCATTCTGGTAGTAAGAGCAAGCCACTATCTGTCACTAGTTTTCTCCCTTCGTCAAGGGTCAATTCTTTTTGCTTGGCTTTCACATCTGCAACTACCCTTGCAGCAATGACCTCCCTAGGCAACTCTGGGGACTTGGCCATATCTTCCCTCACTCTGCTTTCAAACTCATCTCTTCTTGTTCTCCAAACAAATTCCTTAAAAACATCAGTTTTGAAAAATGCATCATCTGACATGAATTCTATGCAAACTTTATCCCTTATATCATCTGCATTGTCTAAACCTATCAAAACTGCCTTTGTTAACCTGTTTTGAGGGGCTGCTAATTCCACCTCCCTCTGGGGTCAGGGCATGTTTTGCATAATTTCATCAGTAGTGACTACAACCTCTTCATCAGAGTCCAGAGGGTAGTCAACCAGCCCTGCTGCTTCAACCTTCCTCCTCTTTGGAGAAGACTCCCTAAGAGGTGAATCAAGATCAATTACCTGTTGTGGAGGTGATGGTGGCATTTGTAGCACAGGGGATGAGGCTCTCGACTCCTCTGATTGAGTAGGAGTATCCTTTGTTTGCTCTTTCCTAACAATCCTCTTTTGTCTTCTTGTGAAGACATATTGCTTCTTGGGTGGCTGATAGGTGGGCCTTTCTTCAATCATAGGAGCTTTCCCTTTATCCTGTTCTTCTCTCTGCTCCTTGAGCTGCCCAACAACCTTGTCAATATTCTGCAAAATGGCCTCTATTCGAGAATAGAGTCCTCAATATCTGTAAAGGTGCCTTTGAATTTGGGATCCTTTTGTCATTTTGCCTTTTCTAATTTGTCAAAGGCCAGCCACTTTATTTTCCTCTCCTCGGCTTTCTTTAGATCAAATTCATTTCTGATTATATCTTCTGGGTAATCAAAAATATGCCAGAATTTTCCCCTGTTGATTCTCACCTTTAATGTAGCAATGAAACCCTCAGGATCATGGTTCCTGGCTTTGCAGTTCTTCATCTTCAATGGAGTAATCATTTCAAGGATGTTTTTCCACCCCTCCCTGGCCATAACAAAATCTGAAAATAATGTATACTGAGGGAAAAGAGACCCCTTCTTCTGATTTGCCAAATTTACATCCTCAACCTTTCCCAACTGCCACATAATCTCAAGAAAACCAACCCGGAGTGCCACATATCTTGAAAACACACATGGAGTTACATTTGTCCCATAAACCCTGAGAATGGTGCAATCCTCATGCATAATGATATCTCCCTAGTTATGGTCTATACCCAATTCAGGCCTCCTTTCCTTAGGCCTTAGAAAATCATGCAATTCCTTGGGGATTCTCGGTACCTCTTTTCCCAAATAGCTCTTTAACCTTGCTGAAAACAAGTTTTTAAATGCTACAAAACTTGATGTTTGACAATGTCTATCCAATAAATGGGTCCACATCTGGACCGGAAGAGATTCTCCATTTTCAGCTTTAAAATTAAGTTGCATCCCTAGGCCCAACTTTTTAGATCCACGTGCCAAATAGATGTGGCATAGCAAAGAATACCACCAGAACCTTACACCACCCTTTCCCTCCTTAATAGCCACCAATGCCTTATGCATTGAATCTGACAAATAGGTAGCAAAATCATACTCCTCGTTAACTAACATATTTTGTACGTTAGCAGCCGTGAACATGAAAGCTATGGGTATCCTGTGAGGAGGGTCAAGCCCTAGGACCTGGCACAAAGTGTGATTAGTTCTAATAAAGTAAAATTCAAAAGCATCTTCTTTGAGGGGCTCCTTATCCTGAGGTGTGAGCCTTATTGTACTTCTACCCTTCCCTTTCACCATGAAACTTGGCAATATCGTTACTCTGTATGTGCTCTTGTTCTTTTCATACTCATTCCTCAATGCTTCCAGGTTGATTTGTTTGGTTGCATTAAGGTTTAGTTTGAAAACCCCTATAATTCCTTTTTGAGTCGAATTCACCATTTCCACCCTAGCATGTGTTATCACAACCCGAACATTAGGGTCATAATTTGCAGCTATAGCCTTCACCGGGTCTACATCCAAGTATACATTTGGAACTGCCAACATTCCTAGCTCTAAGTTTCAGCCATTGCAACTTATAACCTTGGCATTTTGTTTCCCATACCAATACTAGAATAGTTCCCACCCAGCAACCTTCATCTCATCATCTCTAATTGCATAGTGTTTATCCACAATACCCTTCTCTGCCCCCGGGCCTTGCAACATCAGTTTGCCTGTGGTTTTATCCATTGTCGAACCAGGTAATTGGCCTAACAAGTCTTTATGAAGGGCTCTTTTGGGGGTAGAACCAGAAGTTTGAGCTTTTGGGGGCGACATTTTGGTAGCAAAATATGTAGACTAGGGTTTTCTAAGGCGTAACTAGGTTTTAATTTGGATGTCAAATAAAACTAGGGCAAGTTGTGATGGAAATGAAAACAAACAATGCAGACTCAAACAATTCTGAAAAAATTGCTACCCTAGAACGCAATTTCAGCACTAAACCTAGCAAGAGCACGAGATTCCGTATGCAATTGAGTAAAGCAAAGGTGAAATCCAACATATTGGTTTTTTGGTAACGCAAACCCTATTTTTTGTCACAGAGAGCTCGTTCTTCGCAAGATTCAATCTTAAATCACTTTTAAATGCTTTGGTAAATTAGAATTATGCTTTTAGTTCTACTTTTATGGCGAATTGCAATAAATTCAACTTTTCTAGTGTCTCTTCCGCCATTACTATCCAAAACAGCTGTATCTACCCATTTTTTGCAATTTTGAATTTGATTTGTTGATCTCATGGTGATCTGGATCCCTGGATGGCTCAGATGAAGGCAATCGAGTTTGAAAAACTTGACTTTCTTTGACCTCAACATCGAGCCAATAAGATTTTGCCGTGTGGAAAACCTCATCCGATGTCACCATGGGGCCTACTGCCTTTGGGGAACGTCAAAAGGGATGACGTGTTGACTCCCTGCATCCCCGCACTCATGCATTGGGAAACAGATCAATGGTTGTGGGATTGCGGGGAAGTTAACCAGATGCTGCCACGTGTATAATATGTGCACCCTTTAACTCCATATGCATTCACCCACTTAGGCGAATTTTGTCACATGGCTTAACCTTCTGCAATTTGGACGGCCAAGATTATATCATCTAATCAAAGAATTAACAAAAAACCACCACATGTACTCAAATACACATCTCTTACTCTCCCTTATGTCACCTTAATATTTAATGAAAAATTTCACTTGTTTTAATAGTTCCTTCGACGGATAAGATCATGCCACTTGGCATCACCCTGCACCCCCACACACATCCAAGATCTTCAGAGACAACCTCTACAGGATTGCGAGGAATGGTCAAGATGGTGCCAAATGGCACAATAAGGACCTTCAAATCACGAGCCTGCCTTTTAGCTTTGCAAATAACCGCGAAGCCCACTGGACACATGGCACCTTCCCGCTTCCCCGCACTGACATTATAGTGAATATTTTAATCTTTGTGGGCTTGCAAGGACCAATAAACATTGAACACGTAGCAAGTGTAGGACCATGCAGTACCTTACTTAAGGGTTTATTTAGCACATGCCTTAAAGTTATTACTTAAGTCAAAGCCATCTCTTAGGTCGACTTATGACTTAAGACTTTAAATTTATTTTCAGACCTAAGGCACGGGACTTTAGACATGACGCCAAATAATTTTAATGACCCACGAGACCCTAAGACTTAATCAAATATTTAAAAAGGGCACGACTGGTAAAACTAGAACTAAGGGGCCGGTTGACATACGACGCTAATGCCATAAGTGGTTACTTAAGGGACCAGAAATGGGCAGCAGCAAGTCAACGATCGAACATAGGAAAAGACTAAGGGTTTAACACTATTAGGGTTTAAAGAGGGTTTTAGCCCTTTGGTGAACCCTAATGCATGAAACAAGAAACCCTAGCTTGCAGAGAACCAATGAAACGCTCAAAAAAAATTGAAATGCATACCAAAACCACAAAAAAATTCAAAAGTCCTATCACTCTCCAGCTAAGACTTTTTTCCTTCAAATTGCTTGGAAAATTGGCCCCAGCTTGATTATATGGCAAATCTTGTTGGAGCACAACTGCAGGATCTTTCTGGATAAGAAGCTTTTGGTGCGATAGTTATGGCTGCGAATCTTGGGGATTCTTCAAGAAACCCTTTGGTGAACACTAATGCATGAAACAAGAAACCCTAGCTTGCAAAGAACCAATGAAACGCTCAAAAAAAATTGAAATGCATACCAGAACCACAAAAAAATTCAAAAGTCCTATCACTCTCCAGCTAAGACTTTTTTCCTTCAAATTGCTTGGAAAATTGGCCCCAGCTTGATTATATGGCAAATCTGGTTGGAGCACAACTGCAGGATCTTTTTGGATAAGAAGCTTTTGGTGCGATAGTTATGGCTGCGAATCTTGGGGATTCTTCAAGAAACTTTGGCTGCTAAGTGTGATTTGTCTGTCCCTATGGATCCTGGGGATATGGGAGTGGTCCAGACTCTAGGGCTTCCGGTTTGCAATAGGTGTGGCCCCCTACCTGGGCTATGTCGAAGTGCTAAAGGGAAGGTTCACAGATGTGGTTATTGGAAACCCCCTCCTCTTGGGGTGTTGGAAATTAATACTAATGGGTCTTCCACAGGTAATCTTGGACATGCTAGGGTTGGCAGTATCAAGAGGGATAGCTCAGGAGTGGTGGAGTTTTTCTTTTCGATGTATAGAGGTCAGCAAACCAGCAACCTTATGGAGGCTTTGTCTATTCTTTTGGCACTAACACAAGCTTGTGGTCTAGGTTGGAGAAGGATAATCTATGAGTCGGATTCCCAAATTGTGATTGATATGCCGAATAAGCATCACTTAGATGATGTGAATTGGCAACTGGTTGTGGTAGTCAAGCAAATCATTTCTCTAGGTGGGGTTTTTGATTCTATCACCTTTTGTCATATCCCTCGGGAATGGAATAAGGTGGTTAATGGCCTGGCTAAATGGGCGTCTGAGAGGATGGGTACTTGGAATGTGGAAGCCTAGGGAAGCCTACGTGAAGACCTTTCTCAAGAGTTGGAAGATCTTGTTATGGAGGATATGAGATGTTTTTTGGGAGTTTCTTGATGGCTCTGCTTTGGATTTCTGCCCCTTGGTGGATCTTTTGTACTCTTTTGCTTTGTACTGATTTGCTGATTCAATAAAGTTTTTACCCCTTTTATTATAAAAGAAGAAAATAAAATTAATTTAATTGCATGACTATTACTAAAAGAAGAAATAAAATTAATTAAATAAGTTTTAACTAAAAATTAAAAGTAAATTAAATAAGTTTTAAATAAAAAGAAATAATTGCATGAAAAGATCATGCATACGGGATTTCAGTTCTAAAGTAAGGAATTGGAGTCAAACTTTATATGCATGAGAAAACTTAAAATCATAACTAAGGGAATGGAACAAGCGAAAAATACACTTCTTTTGGAGATTTGGCAGCAGCTAAGTTGAAGGGGATTGAAGGAATTTTGTGTTGGGCGATTGCAAGAGTAATGGTTGCGGCTGGTTTTAGACAGGTATTTGCCCCAGTGCATATAATATTACCCTGCGCAACCTTTTGAAACCTTATTTCACTGTGTACGATACATTATTTTCATCAAAATGTTTTAGCTTCTTCTTTTAAGCGCCAGTTATATAGTTTGTAATTCACAGTTCTATAATATACTTAAAATTTATAACCCTTCATCGTCACTGCTAAACTAAATTGAGGTGGTCATTAAAATTATCATATTCTAAACTATTGAAATGATAGTTTGTGATATATATATAATGTCGTTTCTGCATCTTGAACTTCTGCAAAACCATTTAACTGACTTGCTGTCATTAACCAGGATTTTTAAATGCAAAAACAGCAGTATGATTATCAACCTTATTTTATATATATGTGTGTGTGTATATAAATATATAAGGTATGAAAATATTAAACCCAGATTTAAGGACAGATTGTAACAGTAACCTTTCATAGATTCTTGCTGTTGTAGTAAATCACTGTATTATTCCTTAAATTTCTGCATATTGGATCAGTAGTAAGCTGTAAACGTTTTATCTTTTGCTGTGAAGATTCTTCAGTGAAAGTGTAAAAATCAGATTCTGTATATGTATGAAACTGTCATTTTAAGAATTTTGAATCTGATTCTTTTTCAAATCTGTGTTTCAACTAAAATATCTAAAATTATGTATATGTACATATATATATACATACCCCAAAATATAACTATATGTATATATATACAACAGTGCAAGTATGCACCACCTGTTACAAACTGATTTCTTATGGTTAAAGATGCAAGACATTAAAATTAGTAAATTATTACATGAAAATGAAAATAGTATTGCATTTACATTAAATGTTGCATGACAATGAGAATAGTAATGCATGTATATGTTCTTCCAACACAATGACAAAAATTTAAGCACATAAAATATCAGCTCTGTAAAACTCATTGGTGGTCTCTGCTAAAATCGTCGGCCTTCTTTCTACAAGATAATTATTTCCTGGTTCTTCCACAGGATTGAGATTTATAAGACAAAATATTGGAGGGATGGTTAACGAGGACCAATATAATCCATTTGGGTTTCAAATAATCTTCACCGCAATGTTAAAACATGAAGAAAGATTAAACTTGAAACTCCCTTACAACTCTTTGTATGAAACTGATGCTCATTGAACAAAATAAATTCTTCAATAGTTATTTATTTTTAAATGCTAATTTGAATTTCTACTACATCTCCCAACTTGCTTCATCAATTTGTTCATTTCATGTAACATAAATTGTACTCTGTTTTCTAGAGTGTGGCAAAAGACCATATGGAATTCAATGCTCCAAGATGGCAAACGGAGGTAACAGCTCTTAGATATTGATACCTATTGCAGCTTGGATTTTCGAATCGTGTTAATACTAACAAGCTTTGCTGTTGGTGTAGTACCGAATTTTCACCCCTTCAATCTGTTCACTAGTTTTTGTAAGATGAGGTGATTTCGGTTTTTTGTTTTAACTTTATCTTTCTCCAGACCCAAAGTCTATGATTTAGCGGAAGCGGATATTTTATAATTGGAACGGGAAGTATTTTTCTTCAATATATTTTTAATTGAACTTTACTAGAGGAACTTTTATAGGAACTTTCCATGCAGTATGCTTCAAGGTGGCTCTTCAGATTCTGTGAGGTCAGCCTACTTTTTTGGAATTAAATAAAGTTGTTATAGAAAAATATTTGTTTAGAGAAGCATAAGTTTGGGAGTGCTAAGATAAAGCCATCTGTTGTTTGATGGAACTACGTGTGTCAAGAGTGTGCCATGCTCTGTAATTTGTAAGAATTGCTTCATAGTTTTTTAAGCTATCAATATAGTCTGGTTGAGCTGAATTTAAGTATTTTAATTGAAAATTGATTCTTAATTTAGCAATCAGGCAACTCGTGAAGTTAATTTAAATGTTGTTGCAGGCTGGTGACTGATATCCCTGTAGGCACAGACCCAAGTCAAGGTCCCTACATTTCATTTTGTTGGCACTCCTAAATGAGGATTCTTGAATTAGAATGATCTATAATTTACTACTAAAATTATCCATGACATATTTGTAAACGAGAAATGAGTTAAATATTTATGGCTGCAGATGCAGAGGTGTTGGCCTACATAAGACCTAAACCTCCAATAGGCATCCAGAATATCCAAGACTAAAAGAACTAGTTAGATTGGCTGCACAAGAATCAATCTTATACAGACCCTGCAACGAACCACTCTTGGAAGAAGATGAATTATGGCTCGCCCCTTATAAATTTCATGCATCTTTTATTTTTTTTAAAGCTACTTTGATTTTCACATAAGGTGTTTCAGATTTTTGACCATGAGTCCTCGAGGTATCGAGCATTCGAGCAAAGGATACAAAGGTTATGGCATGCATTGAAATATGATAAAGGCAGAGGAGGGCTTGCATACCTGGAGAGCAATTTTCTTGTGTTCGGCAATGTCGAACCAATGGCATCCACAAATCCAGATTTTAGAGGAAAAAAATGTGAAGTCCCTAAAATAAACTAAATTTCGTTCCAAAAGCCCGCTTGTAAATCTGAGTAGCTTCTACTAAGGGTAAGGTCCCATGGAGAGGTTTTCCTTTTTAGGAATATTTTAAAGCTGGTGGTTTCATGATTTTTATTTTCTCATAAGAATTTTAAATTTTAAATTTTAAATGATAGACAAGTGGTAAAAAAAATTGGAGCAATTTTTTTTTAGTAAAAGAATCCAATTGATCTTGTAGCATAATTATTTAAAATTTTAGATGATAGATAAGTGGCAAAAAAATTCCTAAGCTTAAGGCAATTTCTTTTTTAGGAAAAGATTTCAATTGTAGCATAATTATTTTTTCCCATGAGAGCTGCTCCATGAAAATAGATGTCAAAGCCCCCCATGGGACCATATTGTAAGACTGTAGGGAAGCGACTTGTGCCTAGCAACTTGTGATAATGGTTTCGATTTTGGTGTGTTGTTCAGTCCAGTCTACAACTCCCTTTCCGTCGATGACTATTACCGCCATGATGGTATGGTAACCCCTTTTCCACAACCACTATTACTACCATGATAGAATGGTAGCGCATTAAAATATTTATTGAATAAAAAATCAATCTACTAATTATTAAATAATCATATATCTCTTTTGTGACGTTTATTTTTTATTAAATTATTTAATATAAATGAATTTAATAAAAATATGTAAAATATTAAAAATAATATTAAAATATAATTAATATAATTAAAATATTAAAATATTAAAATATAAATAATCAAAATAATATAATATAAATATAAATCATATAAATATACATAACATAAATATAATATTCAATAAATAGTATATAATATTATATACTATTATATAATCTAATATAATATAATATAATTTTTTTAGTGATCATATGGATTGTTGTGAGTATTATGCATCGGTCATCATAAGATAGACAAAATATTGTGTAATATAATTTAATATAATATAAGTAAAATATTAAATAATATAATAATATTTAATAAAGTATGTAACATCAATGATAATTTACAAATATGCTTTAATCTTTATTGTGTAAGATGTCAAATATTTGTCTTTCATTTATGGGATGTGTAAGGATGATCTTAGTAAAAATTTGAGAGTGGATGTAAAATGATATACATCGGATCAGGGATGGGTTAAGGTGAACTTTGACGATGTAGCTCAGGGCAATCTAGGGCGAGCAGGGTGTATTGTAAGGGATCATAACGAGGATTGGTTAGCTAAGTGGGCAAGGAAATTAGCAGATGGCACAAATAATGAAGCAGAGTTTCAAGTTGTCTAATTGGGCATAAACCTTTGTAAGCGATTGGGATTCTCAAAAATTCACCTTGAAGGAGATTATATGATAGCTATTAATGTAATCCGTAGGAGAGCAACCCCAAATTGAAAGTTGGACAAATGGCTCTTACGAATCACTAACGACTTAACTGACTTCAAAGATTTTAAAATTTTGCACATTTATAGAGAAGTGAATGTTGAAACTGATAAAGTCTCCAAATATGTGATCACTAATGTTGGAGATCTCGATGGGATGCCAGTGTTTAATGTTGGCCATCTCAGACACGTGTAGGAGCTTGGAGGATTACAAAGAACCGAGGTTGATAAAAGGCATGTTAGGTGAGAAATGTTGAAGGACGCAGGTGGCAATGGATAAAGTTTAAAGCGGGTTGTGGAGTGATGCTAAGTGTAGAGGCGATCATGGAGATGACTTTATGTTTGGGTGCTAAGGAGAGGCAGATGACTTTCCACAAAGTAATCTCAGATGTGAGGCTCAAACACATTCAATGCCCCAGATGAGGAACTTTGGAGGCGGTGAAATGTATATTGGGCGTCAGGTTCGTCTTCTCCACCTATAGATTCAGGGTCAACTCCAACATCTTCTCCATGTTCATTGTGTGGCTCCTTCACACATGAGAGGAGACTATCATGCTTTGATTCTTAATAAGGCGGCTAGTTAAGGCATAATAGCGTGAAGCCTTGGAGTTTTACTTGAACATGGTCGTGGGGGGGGGACTGAGGCATGTTAGTGGTGTGTGGCCTCAACTAGCTCTGCAAATCAATGGGTCATGGATTCTCCTATTAATTTGGAGCATCGAGGAGAATATGGAAGCTCGTATGGCAGAGGTGTTGATGAGCCCAATTTATGATTTAAATTTGATCTAGTTTATTATCCATTTGTTGCAATTGTCATAGACTTTGATGCTTGGATGTTGATCTTTTTATGATATTTCCTTAAAACCTTAGACATTGGGCATAAGCTCATTTTCATAACTTTTAAATGGCATTGACATGTTGTATGAACTATCTATATTAATTTTGCATGTATATTAATTATTGTCACTTTAAGATAGTTGCAGATATGCAATTTTTGTGTGCACTAACATTGTCATGCAAATATAATTAGAGGCCTGCAATTGTCGAAGATTTTGACAACTGGTCATTCGCCATACCAGTCAACAAGGTGATCATTTAATGAAGAGAACACTCGGCAGCGGGAGATTCCTCATGCAAATTAAAGTAGTAACTGCCTTGTAAATGGTCTTAATTGCTTGTTGGGAAAATATAGGTGTTACTGTTGTGTTGGATTTGAGTTAAGGCATGCATGACTAGCCAGATTTTGTGCATGTGTAACTGCCTCTCCACTCTTTTCATGCTTTTCCTAAAGTGGTGTCCTCTGAATCTGTTGGAGTTGACTGCCTTGCTAGGTGTTTAGTGGGTAGCTTCTTTAAATAAGACTTGGATGCTCCTTCTTGGGAGCTAGCTGTTATTGTGAAAGTTGCTTAGTCTGATAATGTAATCACACTCTTAGTTTTTTAGTAATACAGTCATGTTGCTCGATTGTACTCATGTTTTCCAATGAATAAAATAAAGTTATAAGTTTGTGCATCTGAGTTTACCTTAGTTTTAGGGGATACTCATCCAAGGGGACCCACTTGGTGAGTATTCCATCCTTTAGTTTAGTTGTTATTTTATGTTCAATAATTAGTTAAGAATCTGGCACTATCTGTTCCTGTAGCCACTAGAATTCCATTATGTGACTGTTCCTATAGCCAAAGCAGACAGTAGTTTCTTGTTTGTTTGCTCAGATTTTCATTTATGTCATGCATTTTGGCTTAGTATAGTTATTGGTTGATACTCAGTACTTATGTTATTTCCTTCCAAGCAATTTACTTTTAGCATTATGTCTTTCTTAGCTATAGGATGAATGTGGCTACTTTGGATCCCTAGTGCACATACAATGCTGACCCATTTCAAGTTTATGTCCCTGGGTTGACAAGTTAAATGCACCTTCATGATGATAGAGATAGCTATTCAGGTTAGATGTCTAATCTCGGAATCACAGTTATAAGGGCTTAGTTGTTAAATCATTGTAGGAGGCCAACATTTTTGGCACCGTTGTCGGGGTGCCAAACTAGGAATTTCTTTGGAGTCATTGATAGTTTTTCTTGTTGTAGTATTTTTGAAAGTTTTTTCTTAGTATACCCCTCATTAGGAAAGTAATGACCCCCTTATTATTTTGCCAATTATTTGTGTAAGCTAGTTGATATTGAGTTGATACCGCATGCATAGAGGGAGGAGGAGAGATGCTCATGGGAGATTCCTTCCTAACAATCTTGATCTATTCCAGCTAGTTGAGTATTAGAACCTTCCAAGAGACAAAGATGAAGAAGAGTCACACCCCTTTGTTGATACATTTATGGGTCTGACCAGTTCTGAAGTTTTCTCTGAAGATCAAAATTTGATTGAAGACCCCTTTGCTTTGGAACTTCATCAAGCAGGCATGGGTGATTCAAATAGAAACATACCTAACCAACTAGCTTTTCCTTTCCCCATTGCTCATCAGAATGAAGTAGACAACCTCAAAAATATCCCTGCTTCAGTCCTTCCTAAGTTCTATGGACTTGTCACAGAAGATCCTAATACATTCTTGTTCAAGTTTGATATACTCTTCAGGAGTTATGACTATACCTCTAATGCCCACAGGCTTAAGCTATTCCTTGTCACCTTGAAAGAAGTTGCATGAAGATGGTTCATGAGCCTAGGCAAAGATACTATGGAGACGTGGGAGGGCATGAAGAAAAATTTCCTTGAGAAATACAAGGAGTATTATAGGGACAGTGACATGAGAGGAGATGCCATTTATAGGATGCAACAAAAGGAAGATGAGAACCTGGAAGATTATATTTCAAGATTTATGTTTTGCCTACAGAAGTCTCCACACCATACACTCAATGAAGAATCACAAAAGCTATTTTTCTTAAGAGTAATTAATGATAGTTGCATAGATGCCTTAGACTTGATGGGAGGAGGAGATATCACCCAAGTTCCTTGGGAGGATATCAAGAAGCTATGTCAAAACTAGTCTAGGGTAGCTTCAAATAAAGGGAGGGCTTACCAATCCTCCGTGGGTAAGTCATCTACCAGTGGAGTTTCAAGGATGGAGATTACTCACTTACTGGCAGACTTCAAGAAAGAAATCATAAACAATCTGGCTACTCAGTTGGATTCACTTTAGGCCAAGAAGAAACAAGAGGAGGCAGAGGCAATGTTGGTAGAATATTGCCCTCATTGCAAACAAAAGAAGAAGGACTACAGATGCAAGATGATAGCTAATATTGACAACAAGCAGATGGCACCCGAGTTCAAGCCAATCCAGAGAGAAGATGATCAAGTCTACTATGTTGCACAAAGGAGGCCATGGGCTCCAAGACAGGGTATGCCACCAAATCCACTATCTTTTGTTGGGCTATATTTCAATTCTTATTCATCTGGTAACCAATGGCAACCCTCATATCCATCCAATTATGGAGGATATCCACCATAGCCTTGGAATAACCCTCCAAATTCCTGGCCCAATCATCAAAACTCTCCACCCCAGTGGCAACAACCTCAGGGGAGTTGGCAGTAGTTTCGAGGAAATTGGCAACCATCTTTAGGAAACTAGCAACAAACATATCAATGGAGGGAAGGATAGCAATGGCCAAACTAGACAACCAATTACATGCAACCACCTTCTCAGCCCCAATAACCAACTATAATGCCTCCTTCTACTAGTTCAAGTCCAAATGCACCTAAACCTACTCAGCTACCAACGCAACCCACACCTAACCCAAATAATAAACCACAACAGTAGCTGGTATACTCTGCTAATCCAAATCAATTCCCTGCATATATTGTGAGTGTAAGTGACATCCACTTGCGTTCAAGAACTACTTTTCCAGCCCCTGCCACACACATTATCACTAAACTTCCTATGGAAGAAGAGGATCCTATGAATGTCCCCATTCAGCCAAGTGCACCTAAAAATCCTGAACCAGTCCCAGTCAAGTAGACTGAACCAGAACAACCATTTCCCCAAAGTTTGGAAACTGTGAAACAAAAGGAAGAGGAGGACACAACTTTTGACATCTTAGATTAGTTGAAGCATATGTGTTTCCAAATACCTCAATTTCGGGCCATAAAAGATGTTCCCATATATGGCAAAGCAATCAAGGAAGCATGCCTTAAGAAATCAGGTAGGAAGAAGAAAGACCCCACTGCGGTTCATGTGGTGGGACAGTTGGCTGACATCATGCTTGGGAAAGTGACTGATCCCAAATATAATGACCCAGGGAGTCTTGTGGTAGGATTTGTTATAAATGGGATCCAGATAAAGAATGATCTGAATGATTTAGGAGCAGCTCAATAAATGTAATGACTAAGGACATCCTACAACAACTAAATATTGCAAGCATGAGACCTACTCTTACTTTCCTACAGCTTGTTGATAGTTCTACTGTTAAGTCTGATGGTATAGTGGAGGATCTTGTGGTAACTCTAGACTCTTGGGAGTACCCAATAGATTTTATGATTCTTTCTCCAAAATCCACACTAGGTGGGTACCCTATTATTCTTGGAAGGCCATGGTTACCAACAACAGATGCTTATATTGGATGTCGGATAGGAGACACAATCATTTATGATGGAAAGAACACCAAAAATCTTGTTCTCTACCCTCCTTCTCATCCATCCCATGATAGGAATGATCTCGTATGGCCACATGTTGGTTAAGAGGCCGAGGAAGTTAATTATGTGGCATAGCTTATGATGTTAGGCAGAATTGATTTCATGCAGCTACAAGATGAAGATGAAGTATTGTCTAACATAATTCAGAACCATTATGAAATAGAGGAAGAATTATCCTCTCATGCATCTAATTTTGTTGATCCAATAAAGACACTCCTGCCTACTCTTCTTGCGGTCACTCTTCCTGCAGCCACCATTCCTACATACGCTCTTCCTGCAGCCGCTATTCCTACAAATGTTCTTCCTACAACCGCTCTTCCTACAACAATAGGTACGTCCCATACATTTCTACCACATGAAATAAAATTACCAAGCATTAGTGAAGTAGCTATGGTAGAGTCAACTACACATGTACAAATGTCAGAAGGAAAATATCTAAATATTAATAACAAATTGAGTGAAGAACAAAAACTATCATTGGCAAACTTACTAAGGGCCCACCAGAATGAATTTGCATGGGACTATCATGATATGAAGGGATTGGACCTTGACCTTTGCACTCATAGGATATACATAAGAGATGATTGTCCACTAGTGATGTAGCCACAAAATAGAATTAACCCTGCATTGAGAGAAATTGTAAAAGGGGAACTACAAAAATTGCTAGATGCGGGATTTATCTACCGCATCTTAGACGGCCAGTGGGTGTCCCCATTGGTGATTGTGCCCAAAAAATTAGGGAATTGGTGAGTTTGTGTTGATTATAGGGAACTTAATGCTACTAATAAAAAGGACCATTTTCCCTTACCTTTCATAGATCAAGTTTTGGACTCACTTGTAGGAAAGCAGTACTTTTCTTTTCTAGATGGATTCAATGATTATAACCAAATTCAAATTGCACCAGAGGACCAAGAGAAGACCACCTTTACCTTTCCATGGGGGACCTATGCCTACTCAGTACTTCCATTTGGCTTATGCAATGCACCTGCAACTTTTCAGAGGGCATTCATTAGCATATTTTTAGATATCTCTCATGATTGCATGGAAATCTATATGGATGACTTCACTACCTATGGTGCTGATTTCAATGAAGCATTAGAAAATCTCAGGAGAGTCCTACAGAGATGTGAGGACCACAATCTATCTTTAAATAGTGAAAAGTGCTTCATGATGATGCAGGAAGGTGTAGTTCTTGGCCACTACATCTCTTACAAAGGAATTTAAGTAGATCCTACAAAGATTGAGGTGATCACCAATCTGCCCATCCCTTCAAAAAATAAATATGTTAGGAGTTTCTTAGGACATGCAGGTTATTATTGGAGGTTCATCAAAGACTTCAAGAAAATGGCAGCACCATTGTATAATTTCTTAACTAAAGATGTTGAATTCCAATGGACAGTTGACTGTGACCAGACATTTTTTGACTTGAAAGCAACTTTAACTCATGGTCATATACTCAAGGGACCTAATTGGGAGTTTCCTTTTCACATCCATACAAATGCATCAGACTATGCTATAGGAGCAGTCTTAGGACAGAAAGAAGGAGCCATTGAAAATGTTATTTATTTTCTCAACAAAAATCTGCAAGGAGTTGAATTCAACTATACAGTGACAGAAAAGGAAATTTTAGCAGTGATCTATGCCCTAAACAAATTCAGGCACTACATAATAGGCTACTAGATCTTTGTGCACATCGATCATGCAACCATTAAATACCTCATGAATAAACCCCTGATCTCAGGTAGGCTAGTGAGATGGTTATTGTTGATGCAGGAGTTTGACATAACCATTGTGGATAAACCAGGGAAGGCTAATATTGTTGTAGACTTTCTTTCAAGGCTGAATACATCATAGGAAAATCAAGTCATAGATGAATCTTTCCCTGATGAGCACTTATTTTCCATCAGTGTGCAGACACCCTGGTATGCTGACATAGCTAATTATCTGGTCAGAGGGAGAGTTCCTCCTCACTTCTCTCCAAAAGAGAGGAGGGTGCTCATTGAAAAAAAAATCCTTTCTCATGGATTGTTGGATGTTTGTTCTACACTGGACCAGACCATGTCATGAGGAGATGTGTGAGGGAAGATGAGACATATTATATTTTGCATGCATGTCACAATGAACCCTGTGGAGGGCATTTTGCAACCAAGAGGACAACACTAAAGATTTTGAACGCAGGATATTACTGGCCCACACTCCATAAGGATGCAAGAATATATACAAGAAAGTGTGACAGATGCTAGAGTATGGGTCGACCAACCAAATCTGATGAGATTTCACTTTATCCCTAGGTAGTAATCACTCCTTTTGATAAGCGGGGATTGGATTTTGTAGAACCCATTGATATTCCATCAAATGGTAAATCTTATATCTTGGTATGCATTGATTATGTAACAAAGTGGGTAGAAGTTAAGGCCATGAAGCATGCAAGAGATAATAAGGTTCTAGAATTTTTTTATGAGGAAATTTTCACATGGTATGGGGTTCCAAGAGAGATGGCGACTGATCAAGGGGCTCAATTCACTTCAACCCTTGTTACAACATTGGTCAATGAGTACAACATTAGGCATAGGAAGTCTACTCCTTATCACCCCCAAGCCAATGGCCAAGTTGAGATGACCAACAGATAAATTGAAGCCATTGTGACCAAAACAGTGGCCATCCACAGAAGGGATTGGGCAAGCAAGCTACCAGAATTTTCTTGGGCCTACCAAACTACCTAGAAAACAACTACAGGATTCACTCCATTTGAGTTGTTGTATGAAAAGACAACTATGATGCCCGTTGAATTTGAGTATAAGACTCTTAAGACTGCAGTAGACTTGGGGATGGATATCTCTGAAGCACAAAGGGACATAATCATGCAGCTAAATGCTTTGGATGAGATGAGGAAGGTAACCTTGCATCACATAGAGGTAGTGCAGAATCAAAGAATAAAGTGGTATGATAAATTCATAAAGGATAAGAAATTTCAGCCAGGTGACTAGGCACTGCTTTATGACTCAAGGTATCACGATAATATAGGAAAATTATAGACAAGGTGGCTAGGACTATATGAGGTTGTTGAAGTCTTTCCCAACAGGGTTGCTCAGCTCACTGCCATTCACCCTATCAGATTCAAGTTGTTGGTCAATGGTCATCGCTTGAGGTTTTATCACAAGCCAACTTCCAAGGAGGACTTTCTGCAGCAAGTCACTCGGCATGCAACACCCGAACTTCCTTCAACCGAAGGAAGCGGACCTAGTGTCCCTCCTTCTGGCTAACTAAGGTATGTAACTTTTCATAATAAAGACTTCCACTTTTGTGGGGGTCCACTTCTTCACCCATCTGCCCATCCATCTCCACCTTTCTCTCTCTTCCATCATGCCACCATCATTTCACTTCATTCCATTTCACCTCATTCCATTTTTCTTTCATTAATTGCTCAACTAATTTCTTAAAAGTGACCCGTACTTTCTCCATAATCTTTCCAACAAATCTTCCAAGAATTCAGGTACGTGCACATCAACTTGTTCTATCTTAATTGTCTTTTAGTACATTCATCTAATTAGTGTATGTTAATATGGGTGTTCTTTATAGCGTGTAATTATTCCTTGCCCTATCAAATCATCCTTACCACCTCACATGTGAGGACACATGTGCAAATTTAGGTTGGGGGGGAAGTGTGAATACCATGTCTGTGTGTCTGTCTATATTGGTTCACGTCAGCAAAGTTTAAATTATTGAGCCAATTTGAATTATGAGTGAGACGACGACTCGTATGTGTGAAACAACATCAACTGTCACCATTCTTCCTCATAATAGCCTTCATTTATTACTCCTTTACTACCTTTATTGCTCCTGTCATAATATTAAACCCAAAAAGGTAAAATTTAGATGACACTAGCATTGGAAATTTAGCAATGTTGCAGGAAGGAGAAGTTTGGCTTTCAGACAAAAATTACATAAAGAAATTTTTTGTAGAGGGATTTGTTTGATTGTAGACAACTGAACAATGGGAGGTGGGTTAATTCGAAATGAACCCATGGTTCATGATGTATTTCTACAGGATGCACCCTACCAGGCCGATTTCAGAAACTATAAATGGTTAGACTATTTCTTGAAGCTGAATGGTTTTAATGAAGACGTTGTGTTGGAATTCGCCCAAACATTGTCTAAAGGAAAGGCTACGGTAAAAGGGTTGGAAGTCAAAACTACTAAGGAAAGGATTACAAAATTTATAGGGTTGCTTGCCGACGGTGAAAATTATCTTGCTACCAGAGATGCCAAGTTAGCTAGGGTCAAATTTACAAAACCTAGTGACCCTCCATTGAGTGTGGACAAACAAGGTGTAAAGAGAACATCTTTTCCTAAGCTATGGAAGCAAGTAGTTGTTTATGTTGTGAAATACATTACCTATGAAGGTCATCAGTCGAATCTACACTATGCATTTCAAACTCTTAAACCACATGAGGCACGGGAGAAGAATGAATGTGCCAAACATGTTATACCACCTTCTTTCAATCATGGTGTCTAAAACCCAAAAAGGTAGGGACAATTTCGTTTCCCACCATTGTCTAATCAAATTATTAGTTGAGAAGTCTCTACATGATGTGTCTGATATGACTTGGGAAGAATTCTTAAATATTGATCAAATTATACCAGAGCACTTGCGACCTAAGATTTTTCCTCATAGGGTTAGTAGGAGAAGGAGCAATGTTGGGGCCACTCCTGGAGCCTCAACTTCTAGTGCAAGCCCTAGTGCAAACCCTCCTGCAACCAAAAAAACCATTGAGATTAGTTCTTTTGAGGCAGAGCATTCAGATGAAGAAAGTTCCTCTCCTGATTCTGATGATGATGTTCCTCTTGGCACCCTAATGAGAACTAGGGCACAAAATAAGAAGGAAGAAATAAGGAAGGGAAAAGTTAAAAATCAAACGACAAAAAGAAAAGTGCCAAGCTCTAAGAAACAAAAGGTTGACACTGTTCCTCCTGCAGCAAAAGAAAAACATGAAAGCCCTCCCAAAAAATCAAGACTAGTTGAGCCAACCTTTGGTATACCTCCGGAGGAAAGCCCTAAGCCTAGAGAAACATCACGGGAGGATGCAGAAACTCCAATGGGGCAGGTAAATGTCAAGGAAAAGGACACATTTGAGGAAACAACAAACATAACGTTGGCAGATCTTACTGACATCGTAGAACAAGTTGAAAGCCAGGTGTATGAGGAAAATCAGGAGTTCCTGCAGCAAGAGAAAGAGCAAGAACAAGAGGTCCTATAGCTAGCACTGAGAGAACAATCAACACCCCTGTAGCCAGAATTGGCTGAACAAACAGAGTCCCTGCAGATGGAGATTTATGAAGAGCAAGCAAAAGTGTTTGGTAAAATTTTGGTAGAAATACATAAGCCCCTCTGATTTTTTAATGCATATTTTAGTCATGAATTTATGGAAATAAGTGCAAAGAAGGTAAGAAGTATGAAAAGAGGAGAAACACAAGCTAAAGAGGGAAATTCAGAAAAGAGATGAAGAGATTACAGATAAGAATGAAGAAATTGCTTCTTTAAAAGGAAAGGTGGATAGTATGACAACCTTAGTACCTCAGATATTAGAGTGCAAGACTCCTCCAAGGTTCTATGCTCTATATTTAAAGGAGAAATATCTTTCTTTTAAACTAGCAAGGATTGTTTCAAGTTTGAATCCTTCCATTGAGACCCCTCTTGAATTTTTTAATGCTTATCAGATTGCTCCTCTTGAAATGAAGAATTTGTTGTATGAATTCTATTTGCATAATTTTGTTTAGACCCAAGACCATGTTGAGAAATCATGTCTCAATTTCTAGCTTTATGCCCCTTCATTCTTGCCTCGGCGTTAATTTGTTCCTCCCTGTGTTTACCGCTATACCGCGGCAGTCTCCTTTTGTGTTCTGGCGGTACCGTGGTGGAGGGTTTGGCGGTTACTGCCTTACTAAGCGCGGTCTACTTCTTGACCGCGGTGGTCGCGGTTTTTTATTTTTCTGGCTCTGGCGGTGACGGTTCGGCAGTTACCACCATATTGCAGGCGGTGGGTCCTCTCACCGCGGTAGCTCAGTGAGATTGCCTGCGGCTGGCCTGGCGGTTACCGCCCTACCGTGGTCAGCCTAGGGGTTACAGTGGCCATGGTAAGACCGCCAGTGACTAGATGGCGATTACCGCCTTATCGCGGCCAGCCAAAGGGCTGACCGCGGTGGCCGCAGTAAGACCGACAGTGGTTTGCCTTGCCGACTACCGCTATACCGCGGTGTGTCTTGGAGTCACCCGCGGTAGTGCGGTAAGAGCTTGAATGAGCTCGGCTAGCTTACCGCCATACCGCGAGCTGGTTGGATGGGGTCTGTGGTAGCGCAATAAGGCCTATGTGGAGCTCGGTGAGCTCGACAACTGGGTTGATCGTTTTGGACTTGAAGTCAAAGAGAAACAACGAATTCAAGTTCGACACGTGGCTCAATGTTAAGCATTTATTAGTTAAAGGCTAATGAATTTATTACAGCAGGTGTTGGCCAACAAAAGGTGGCGACTTTGAACCCGATTTGGATATTGGCATTTATGCCTAGGTGGCTCGATGCAAAGAGATCGACATAGGCAAATCATTGATGCGATTTGATCAAGGATGATTGTACTTTGTGATCGGCGGTTGTTTGACAGTTTTGAATGCAATGTATGACTTTTGTAAGTCGAGTACATGATTGCATGGGTATGTAAGTTCGAACTTTATGTTGTAAGAAAAGAGATTGTATCAGTGAGATAATTCGAGTAGTGCTGCTGTGAGCTGATCAGAGAAGACTGTATTTTGTATGTAACTGTTTTGTTACTGTAATACAATTAGTCTGGACTTTGTGTGGTGGGTTTTTTACCTGAAAAGGTTTTCCCACGTATATCTGGTGTCACCTGTGAATGCTCATCTTGGTGTGATATTTATTTTACATGCTTGTACTCATCTCAAGTAGTTTTAAAAAGCTATAGAAGTTGGTTTATGCTTTTCTCCTCTGTTGTATTAGTGTTAAGAGAATGTATTTCGCACTATTGGGTCTCTAGATCCATGCCTGTTTTCCCTTCAAGTGGTATCAGAGCTTGGCCAATTGTGTTATGCTTGTAGGAAAGATCAGTTTTTTGTGCTAATACTGTTTCAGTGGGAGTCTTGCATTGTTAAAACTTATTTCTGTTTTGAGATGGCGAGTACATCTAGTAGAATTGACATTGAAAAATTCAATGGCAGTAACTTTGAGTTATGGAAACTCAAGATAGAAGACTTGCTTGTGGATAAAGACCTCTGGATTGCAGTGTCTAGAACTAAGCCACAAAGTACAACGCAAGAAGCTTGGGATATTTCTGATAGAAAAGTAAGAGGTTTGATAAGACTAAGTCTAGCCGATTCTGTTCTCCTAAACGTCCATGAGGAGCGGTCTGTAGCTTCATTATGGAAGAAGCTTGGTGATATTTATCAGGGAAAGTCTCTGGTAAATAAGTTATTCCTGAGGAAGAAGTTATAATCCTTGAAAATGGAAGAAGGTGCATCTGTTGCAGACCATCTGAACTCGTTTAACATGAGTGTTACTCAGCTGACTTTTGTAGGTGTAAAGATTGAGGAGGAGGATTGTTGCATGCTCTTGTTGTGTTCATTACCTGACAGTTGGGATCATCTTGTGATGGCCATTGGAAGCACTACTGTTGCTTTCAAGATGGAAGATGTTGTTGCCTCATTGCTATCTGAAGAGATGCAGAGGAAGTCTTCAGAGATGGCCAAAGAGGCTCTTGTTGTTCGAGGTAGACCAAAGGAGAAAGGCAAGAAGAAGGACAAGAAGTCAAAATCCAAATTTGCAGGGAGATCAAAGTCTCCTGGTAAAAATTTCAAGGTGAGATGCTAGAATTGTGGGCAACTTGGTCATATCAGGAAAGACTGCAAGGAGAATAAGAAGAATACTTCTGATAACAAATCTTCTCAAAGTGATGCAGACACCTTCATTGCAGCAGCCTTGACAACTTAGGCATCAGATGATGTCTGGCTCGTTGACTCGGGTGCTTCTTTTCACATGACGTCCAATAGAGAATGGTTCTCTAAATATGAGAAGTATGATGGTGGAAAGGTGTACTTGGCAAGTGATTCAACGTTGGAGATTGTTGGCAGAGGAAGAGTCATAATTCGGTTCCCTGATGAGAGAGTCAAAGGTATTGGTGGTGTACACATACTAGGTTTGGCTCGAAATCTTCTCTCTGTCAGTAAGTTAAATGATGCTGGAGTAGAAGTTTCTTTTTCAAGTAAGGGATGTAAAATGGCTAGAAGTGCAATGGTGTTGGCTAAGGGTGTTCGTACTGGCACTTTGTACAAGTTGGATGCATGTCCTGTTCTTTGTAATGGTGCCTTTGTAAAGCCATGTAATGCTTCACCTATAGAAAAATATGAAGTCTCTTCTCTGTCAGCAAATGCTATGGAGGTAAAACTCCCAGCTGAGAAGACTATGCTATGGCATCACAGACTTGGTCACATTAGTGAGAAAGGTTTAAAAACCTTGAAGAATAAAAATATTGTAGAAGGGCTTGATGATTGTAAGCTTGAGTTCGACTTTTGCGAACACTGTATCTATGGAAAACAACACCGTGTTTCTTTTTATTCCTGTCCTCACAAATCTTCTGGTGTACTGGATTATGTTCATTTTGATGTGTTTGGTCTAGTTAATGTTCCTTCATTATTGAAGTCTAGATATTGTGTTTCTTTTATTGATGACTGTTTGAGAAGGGCATTTGTATACTTCATTAAAAGTAAATCAGAAGTATTCAGTCGGTTTAAAGAATTTAAATCTTTGGTTGAAAATCAGACTGGAAGAAAAATTAAGTGTTTGAGGACAGACAATGGCGGTGAATTTTGCTCTGCAGATTTTGAAAGGTATTGCACTGATCATGGTATTAAAAGGCACAAGACAACGCCTTACACTCCTCAGCAAAATGGAGTTGCTAAAAGGTAGAGTAGGACGCTGATAGAAAAGGCAAGGAGTATGCTGAGTGGTGTTGGTTTGGAGCAGAAGTTCTGGGCTGAGACTGTGGCTACAACATGTTATTTGATTAACATATCTCCTTGTTCAGCTCTTGTTGACAAGATGCCTTTGGAAGCATGGTCTGGTAAGAATCCTTCTCTGAGGCATGTCCGTGTGTTTGGCTGTGAGGCATATGTTTATGTGCCAAATGAGAAGAGATCTAAATTGGATAGCAAGGTTGTCAAGTGTATTCTCATCGGCTATGGAGTTGGTGTGAAAGGATACAAGCTTTGGAATCTTGTTACTGAGAAGGTTTTGTATAGCAGAAGCGTGATATTTCATGAGCTAAAACCTTCAGTTAGTGATCAACAGCTTGAGACAAATCAAAGTGACAAGAAGAATGATGCAGTTGAGATTCCCCAAACTCCAAAAAGGGAAGAGTTGTATGGTATACCTAAGACTAAGGAGAGCTCAAGCAGCTCTGGAAGTTTTGATGATGAAGAACAACCTCAGCCTATAAGAAGATCCACATGAAAAAAAAGGCAACCTGATAGGTATGGTTTCTCTATGTTAAATTCAAATTGTGCCTATGCTTTATTAACCAGCACTGATGAACCTAAGACTGTTAAAGAAGCAATCAGCATGGCTGATTCAAATTCTTGGTTGGAGGCCATGAATGAAGAGATGGATTCTTTGAAAAAGAATGACACCTAGAACTTGGTACCACTGCCTAAAGGGCGAAAGTCTATTGGATGTAAGTGGATATTCAAAAGGAAGACAGGTCTTGATGGCAGCATTGAGAAGTATAAGGCACGACTGGTTGCAAAGGGATTTTCTCAAATTGAGGGAATAGATTATGGAGAGATTTTTTCCCCTGTAGCAAAGCTGACATCCATCAGATTTTTACTGTCATTGGCAACTGTGTATGATTTTGAAATTGAGCAGATGGATGTGAAGACAGTGTTTCTCCATGGTGAGCTAGAAGAAGAAATCTACATTTCCCAGCCTGAGCATTTTGTTGAAAGAGGTAAACAAAATTTGGTCTGTAAATTAAACAAATCACTTTATGGTTTAAAGCAATCTCCTAGAATGTGGTACCAGAAATTTGACACGTTTGTGTTGTCAATTGGATTTGTGAGATCAAAATCTGATCATTGCATTTATTATAAATTTGAAAATGATCATGTGCTTGTTATCACCCCGTATGTGGATGATATGTTATTTATTGGAAATAGCAAGACTATGATTTTTGATCTTAAATCTCAGTTGTCTACAAAGTTCAAGATGAAAGATCTTGGTGCAGCTAGGTACATTCTTGGAATGGAGATTACCAGGGACAGAACAAGCAGAAAACTTTGAGTCAATCAGAGTAAGTATGTGAAGATAGTTCTGGAGAGGTTTAGCATGGATGATTGCAAGCAGCTTGTTGTTCTAATCATGCATGGAACTAAGCTGTCTATTGAAGACTATCCAAAGTCTGCTACTGAGATGGAGGACATGACCAGTGTGCCTTATGCAAGTGTTGTTGGCAGTTTGATGTATGCTATGGTCTATACAAGACCAAACATTGCCCAAGCAGTGGGAGTTCTAAGCCGATTTATGGCAAATCCGGGAAGATCACATTGCGATACTGTGAAGAGATTTTTCAGGTATTTGAAGGGGACTTCAGATTATGCATTGTGTTACCATGGCAATATGGTTGCACCATAGAAATCTCTCAGCATTCAAGTTTATGTTCATTCAAATTGGGCAGGGGACATTGACAGCAGGCGATCCACCAGTGGATACACTTTCATGCTTAATGGTGGAGCAATCAGTTGGATAAGCAAGCGACAGGCTGTAGTTGTTTTATCCATGACAGAGGCAGAGTACATGGCTGCAACTCATGCCTGTAAGGAAGCGGTTTGGCTAAGGCATCTGTGTTCAGACATTGGATTTAATGTTGAATAGATTTCAATTTGCTGTGACAGTCAGAGTGCCATTTGTTTGGAAAAGAATCTGACATTTCATGCCAGGACCAAGCACATTGATGTGCAATATCATTTCGTAAGGGATATGGTCGAAGATGGCAAGGTCTGTCTGGAAAAGGTGGACACCCTAAAGAATGTTGCAGATGCTTTGACAAAGCCAATTAGCACAGACAAGTTCAAATGGTGCACAAAATCGATGGGCCTTGGGGCCTATGACAGACAGTGTTTTTTGATGCAATAGGGTTGCTGGAAATGTTCACCAAGTGGGAGCTTGTTGATAAATCATGTCTCAATTTCCAGCTTTATGCCCCTTCATTCTTGCCTTGGCATTAATTTGTTCCTTCCTGTGTTTACTGATATACCACGGTGGTCTCCTTTTGTGTTCTGGTGGTACCGCGGTGGAGGGTTTGGCAGTTACCGCCTTACCGCACGCGGTCTACTTCTTAACCGCGATGGCCGCGGTTTTTTATCTTTCTGGCTCTGGCAGTGACGGTTTGATGGTTATCGCCATACCACAGGTGGTGGGTCCTCTCACCATGGTAGCGCAGTGAGATCGCCTGCGGCTGGCCTGGCGGTTACCGCCCTACCACGGTAAGACCGCCAGTGACTGGCTAGCGGTTACCGCCTTATCGCGGTGAGCCAAAGGGCTGACCGTGGTGGCCATGGTAAGACCGCCAGTGGTCTACCTTGTCAGCTACCACTGTACCCCGGTGTGTCTTGGAGCCACTCGTGGTAGCGCGGTAAGAGCTCGGATGAGCTCGTCTGGCTTATTGCCATACCATGGGCTGGTTGGATGGGGTCTGCAGTAGCGTAGTAAGGCCTGTGTGGAGCTTGACAACTGGGTTGGCCATTTTGGACTTGAAGTCAAAGAGCGACAGTGAATTCAAGTTCGACACGTGGCTCAGTGTCAGGCATTTATTGGTTAAAGGCCAATGAAGTTATTGCAGCAGGTGTTGGCCAACAAAAGGTGGTGGCTTTGAACTCGATTTGGGTATTGGCATTTATGCCTGGGTGGCTCGATGTAGAGATCGACATGGGAAGATCATTGATGCGATTGGATTAGGGATGATTGTACATTGTGATCGGCGGTTGTTTGACAGTTTTGAATGCAATGTATGACTTTTGTAAGTCGAGTACAGGATTGCATGGGTATGTAAGTTCGAACTTTATGTTGTAAGAAAAGATATTGTATCAGTGAGATAATTCGAGTAGTGCTACTGTGAGTTGATCAAAGAAGATTGTATTTTGTATGTAACTGTTTTGTTACTGTAATACAATTAGTCTGGACTTTGTGTGGTGGGTTTTTTACCTGAAAAGGTTTTCCCACGTATATCTGGTGTCACCTGTGAACGCTCATCTTGGTGTGATATTTATTTTACATGCTTGTACTCATCTCAAGTAGTTTTAAAAATCTATAGAAGTTGGTTTATGCTTTTCTCCTCTGTTGTATTAGTGTTAAGGGAATGTATTCCGCACTGTTGGGTCTCTAGATCCATGCCTATTTTCCCTTCAGACCATGATTGGAATCTGTTGTTGTATGTTGGAGATGTCCAATTGAGGGCATTTAGGTCTTGATTACAGAATGAGATTAGTTGGGGAAAACAATTCAAGACTTATAGGCAAATTGAATCTAATACTCCCTTTCCCATCAGGGTTGAGTCTAAAAATCCTTGAGACATTTTCAGGGATTGGCACAAAATTCTTTACCAACCAAGTTATGGCAATAAAATCTTGTCTAAGAGAGAAGCAGTTTATAAAGAATATGAGGATGCAGCAAAAACCATAGGGGAATCTATAACGAGATACCTATCACAAAGGTGGAACAGCCTAACCGATGACTTGAAACAAGTTGAGCCCCACTCTATGTAGAAATATGTTGTAGCACTTAAGAGAATTGATAGATATATACAAATTGGGAGAACAAAGGAACAATTTTGGCTTCCACTGACTTTTCAACTACCTATCCTATTGTGGCATGTGCCAAACTTCAGATACTACCGGTATGACATTGTTGATGAGAGACAAAGGTGGAACAAGTTGGAAAGGAAACAACCGTTCTATTGGGATCCTAATTCACACACAACAGACATGATGTAGGACAGTTGGCAGCTAAAAATTTTAGGACATTGAACAAGCAAAATAACAACCCTTCCTTTGTTGGAGAACCAACAAAACCTTAGGTTGGGGGGGTAAATGATGATCCTAGTTTAAAGTTTAATTTTGATCTAGTTTATTATCCATTTGTTGCAATTGTCATAGATTTTGATGCTTGGATGTTGATCTTTTTATGACATTTCCTTAAAACCTTGGACATTGGGCATAAGCTCATTTTCATAAATTTTAAATGACATTGACATGTTTTATGAACTATCTATATTAATTTTACATGCGGATTAATGATTGTCACTTTAAGATAGTTGCAGATATGCAGTTGTTGTGTGCACTAATATTGTCATGTAGATATAATTAGGGGCCTGCAATTATGGAAGATTCTGATAGTTGGTCATACTGGTCAACAAGGTGATCATTTAATGAAGATAAGACTCTCGACAACAGGAGATTCCCCATGCAAATCAAAGTAGTAACCACCTTGTAAATGGTCTTAATTGCTTGTTGGTAAAATATAGGCGTTACTGATGTGTTGGATCCACATTAAGGCGTGCATGCTTGGCTAGATTTTGTGCATGCGTAACCACATCTCCACCCTTTCATGCTTTTCATAAAGTGGCATCCTTCGAATCTGTTGGAGTTGACTGCCTTTCTAGGTGTTTAGTGGGTAGTTTCTTTAAATAAGACTTGGATGCTCCTTCTTAGGAGCTAGCTGTTGTTGAGAAATTTGCTCAATCTGATAATGTAATCACACTCTTAGTTTTTCAGTAATACAAGTCATGTTGCTTGATTGTACTCGTGTTTTCTAAGGAATAAAATTAAGTTATAAGTTTGTGCATCTGATTTTACCTTAGTCTTAGGGGATACTCATCCAAGGGGGGCCACTTGGTGAGTATTCCATCCTTTAGTTTAGTTGTTATTTTCTGTTCAGTAATTAGTTAAGAATCTGGCACTGTCTATTTTTGCAGCCACTAGAATTCCATTATGTGACTGTTCCTACAACCAAAGCAGACAGAGTAGTTTCCTGTTTGTTTGCTCAAATTTTCATTTCTATCATGCATTTCGACTTAGTATAGTTATTAGTTGATGCTCAACACTTATGTTATTTCCTTCCAAGCAATTTAATTTCAGCATTATGTATTTCTTAGCTATAGGATGAATGTGGCTACTTTGGATCCCTAGTGCACATACAATGTTGACCCATTTCAAGTTTATGTCCCTGGGTTGACAAGTTAAATGCACCTTCATGATGATTGAGATAGCTATTTAGGTTAGATGTCCAATCTCTAAATCACAGTTGTAAGGGATTAGTTGTTAAATCAGTGTAGGATGCCAACAGGTGTCAAGAAATATTACCCTCCTCAAGGAGATAATTGGGGCCTGTAACTTGGTGGCTGAGCTTACGATTTTGGCCCTGTTGGCAGCTGGAGATGACTAAGGGGGGATCAAGGAGGTAGAAGACAGTGTGGGTGAAGCGACAATGGAGATAGAGGGTTAGATAGGGGTGACTAGCAAGGTTTGCAAGTGTCAATGTAATTTTTTATAATTTTGCATTACTATAACGCTCAGTTAAATGATGTATTTGGGGTTAGGCCCCCTTTTGTGCATAATTTAATATATTTGAAAAATATATTAAATATTTTTAATGCAATTAACATAATTCAAATTATTTATCAATATTTGACTTAATTTAAATATAGTGAAATGGAAGACAGGAGCGATGAAGTTGGACAAGAGGGCGATGGCATTATAGGTGTGGCGGCCTGTAGCAAACCGCAACTTGCATGTAATTTATTTCCTATGCATGCATAGGGAGGAGTGAGGGAAGGTGTTTGTGGGGTTTAAACAGTTGGGTGCTCTTTCTTCTATGCTTTGGGGGTGTTTAGGAAGCATTGTTGTTGCTCTGGATTAGGTTTTGAGTAGTGTTGTTTCGGTTGGGAGTATGGTTGCAAGTGCAGCTTTGGATTCTAATCAAGGTATGACCTTTTGCAATGTTGTTTCAGGGTTTTTTCCTCCCCCATCTTCCCATACAAAGGCGGTAATTGTTTTCAATAACTATGTGCATGGTGGTGGTTCATCTCAATTGGGGAGCCAACAACTTTCAAAAGTGAATGGTTTCTTAAAGAGGAGCACCTCTCGTCTGGTTTTTGTGATCCAGCAAGATTTGGTAGTGGAGGATGTAAGCTACCTATGTAATCATGCTATGGATCTTGCACATGCGAGGCCTTATGAGATAGGGTTAGTTGAGGGTTTTGATTTGGTTGTGGTTCCATCTATGCACAATGATGATTGAAGGCTAGAAGAGGAGGTTTCTCCCCCTAGGATAGGCAGTAATGATTTGCCTTTGTTAAGCTTGCAATAAAAGAACTTCAAAAAGGGGGCCTCAAAGAAGCCTTCCAAAGTAGGGAGGAAAATGATCAGGATAAGATAAAGTTAATGGGTGAAAATTTGGTGGAATCGAGGTTAGTTAAGCCAATGAATCCTATTTTTCTAACTCTAAAAAATGATAGTTCTATCATGGAATGCAAGGAGTTTGAACAACATCCCTAGACAAAAGGTTGTTTGTGAGTTAGTTAAAGTGAATTCTCTTGATGTTTTGTTTATTTAGGAATCTAAGGTATTGATTGTTGAAATGTTTTGTATCACTTCTAAGTTATGGATTAGAGGCCAATGTTAATGTATTGGGGTACGAGGAAGGAATAGAGGGGTTGAGAGTCTATGGGATCCGCAGAAGGTGACTCCTCTCTAGTGGGTGTCTAACAAACATTCTTTGGCAATGGCTACTTCTAGTTTTGTTTACGTGGAAGTGTTCCTCCTTACTAATGTTTATGCTCCTATAGACTTACCGAGTAAATCGAATCTATGGATTCACGTTCAGAAAGTGAGATCTCTTGCCCTTCTTTTCCGTTGGATTATAGCAGGATATTTCAATGCCATCATCGCTTTGGAGGAAAAGAAGGGGGTGTGGCTAGGTTGGAAGCCTCTTCTATTCTTTTAAGGGATAACATTTGGTTGCTAAATCTGGTTGATATTAATCTTGTTAATGGTTTGTTCACTTGGAGCAACAGAAGATGTGGGATGGAATCCATTTTTGAGAGGCCGAGCAAATTCTTAATTTCTAGTTTTTGGATTGGAAACAGGTGGGTGAGTAGCTTGAAGATTTTGGATTGGTAGAGCTCTGACCATTGGCCTATTCAATTCTTAGTTTCCAGGTTGGGGGTCAATAAGAACCATTCCTTTACATTCCAATTAATGTGGTTGCAAGATCCATCTTTACAAAAGTTGGTGAGGGATTAGTGGTGGAGAGGTATGCCTATGCATGGGACTGCCATGTATTCCTTTGTAAAACGTCTTCAATTTGTGAAGCTCCAGCTTAAGAAGTGGAATAGGTAGTGTTTTGGGAGCATTTTCCAGGCCAAAGTTGCTACCAAGAATCACCTTGATGTAATCACCAGACAAATTTGAGATCATGATCTTTCAGAGAGCTCCCTTCGAGATGAAGGTTGTTGCTTTGAAGGAATCAGATGAATGGGTGTTGTGGGAGGAGATCTACTGGAAACAAAAGTCTAGGGTTGATTGGCTTTGGGAGGGGGATAGGAATATTGCTTTATTTTTTAACTCTATTAAACATAGGAGGCATGTGAATCTATTATCTTCTCTAATGTCATCTTAGGGAAGCCAACTTTCCTCATTCCTGGATATTTCGAAGGAGTCAACTTAGTATTTTTCTTCTCTTTTTAAGGAAGACTCCCCTCAAGATTTAGCGAAAGAGAACCTTATTCTAAACTATATTCCTCTTGTGGTCTCTAATGAGATGAATTAGAGTCTATACAGAACTATCACTCTTGATGAGATATAAGGGATTGTTTTTTAGATGAAGAAAGGGAAGGCTCCTAGTCCAAACAGATTTCCTATTGAATTATTTCAAGAGTTTTGGGATATTATCAAATATTATTTACTGGTACTTGTTCAAGATTCTTAGGTAAACAAACATATGCTGAGATATTTGAATGCTACCATTTTTGTGCTCATTCCCAAGAGGGTGGGAGCTAATTCTTTGGATCTATTTAGAACAATTTCTCTTTGCAATGTGGTTTATAAGATCATCTCCAAGCTTATAGCAGAGAGAATCAAACCTTGTCTTAACAGGGTTATTGCGGAGGAGCGTGGTGGTTTTGTGTCTAGCATGCAAATATTAGTTGGGGTTGTTAGAATAGCTCAGGCTATCCATTTGATGGCTAAATCCAAGGAAAAGGCTATGTTCATGAAGTTGGACATGGATAAAGCCTATGATCGGGTGAGATGGTCCTTTCTGTAAAAAAATGCTCAGTGCTTTCGAGTTTGGCATCAAATGGATAGAATGGGTATAATGAGTTGTGTTACCTCAACTTCTTACTCTATTCTTATTAATAAAGAGCCTACATATTTGTTTGGGGCCTCTCATGGTCTTTAGCAGGGAGATCCCCTTGTCACCTTATCTCTTCATTATTTTGGTTGAGGTTTTAGGAATATTTATAAAGGAATATGTGAGGTAAGGGCTTCTTCAAGGATGGAGTTGGGAGTTTGGTCTTTCTATCTAATCTCACTTTAATTTTGTTGACGATACTGCTTTGCTAGGAGTGACCAAGATCAAGGAAGCTACCAATTTCAAATGGGCTCTAGATATTTACCTGGTTCTGTTGGGTCAAAGTTTAAATGAAGGTAGGTCATCGATTTATATTTTTAACACCACTTATTTGATTCAATCAAGAATTGCTAGGATTCTTAGGTTTCAAATTGGATCCCTCCCCTTGGAGTACCTAGGAATTCCTAGTTTTGCAGGCTCTTTGCCTTGGGTGACCTGGCAAAAGATAATTGATAAGTTTTGGGTAAATTCGGTCATTAGACTACCAAGTGGCTCTCCTTTATGGGAAGAGTGCTTCTTCTCAAATAAGTGGTTCAAGCTCTCCCTATATATAAATGTATGGTGCAAGTGGCTCCTTTAAGTTTTATCAAGGACTTGGAATCTCTTTCAAGACATTTTTATGGTCTGGGAACTTGGATTCTTCTAAGTGGCCTTTGGTTAAGTGGCACTATATTTTTAGACCTAAGCAGGAGGGGGGTCTTAGGCTATGACTGGTTGTTCTCACTAGCAAAGCCATTATGGCTAAGCTCTATTGGAGATGGTGCACTAACTAGGACTAGGCCTAGCCTCATATTTTAATGTGTATGTACCTGAGAGTTGTGACAAGTATTGATGTTCCTAGGTATGGTATGGTTGGAAAGGCTCCATGATTTGGGATACCCTTAAGAGAGGGGCCAATCTAATCAAGAAGGGCTTGTTCTAGATTTTCAATAGGGGTTCTAAGGCCCTATTCTGGTTTGATTCTTGGGATGGTCACCCCCCAATTATATCCTTATACCTACATCTTTGGAGCTTGGGTCGCATCTTCTTGGAGGTTGGTTGGGATAAGGTTGAAGATTTTAAAGTCAGCGATCGGTTGGGCCATGTGGAGGTGTTTAGATGGAAATTCCCTCATGATTGACCACCAAGTGGTTCGGTGAGGGATTGTGAGGAGCTTTCTCAGATATTGGATGGAAGGGAATGCAACTCCCTTTCTTTAGATGATACCCTTATGTGGAGTCCTAATCCAAGGGGGTGTACTCAATGGCACTTGGCTATCAAATTCTTGGTAGGCATAAGTATGGTGGAGATCAAGTACCTTGGTGGAAGTGTGCTTGGAATAAGTTTTTCTGGCCCAAGTGTAATTTATTTATGTGGCTTGTGGCTCAGGATCAGTGTCTCACTTGGGAGAACTTGAGGAAAAGTGGATTCCAGGGTCCTTCGATCTGTATACTATGTGACTACAGTGGGGAGTCCTCCTCTCATCTATTTTTCAGTGTTCCTTTTTAGGTTCATTTTGCATCGTTGGTGGGAGGCCTGCAAATAAGCATGTGTGCATGCTTCTTCGCTTGTGGAGTTTTGGAGAAGTATGGGGAGACCACTTGCTATGGATCAATGTCTCCAAGTGGCCTAGAATTTAGGGCTCTCTTGTATTCTTTTGTAGACTTGGCTTGAGAGGAATCATAGGATTTTTCAAGCTCGGACCATGGATGTTCAACAGATCTAGCTTTAGATTATTTAGGAATCTATTTAGGCTAAGTGTGAGGTGGCCCTTCTTGCTAATCGTGGGGAGGTTGAGGTGATGACGAGATTAGGATTAAGCAAAAATGGGAGGAATAAATCTATCTCTTTGAAGGGAAAGGATCCCTGAAGGAAAATTTAGCAGGATGACAGGTTGTCTCCTCCTTCAAATGGTGTCTTAAAGCTCAATACAAATGGTTCATCCAAGGGAAGTCCTGGATAGGTTGGGGTGGGTGGAATTGGAAGGGATAAGTATAGTTCGGTTATTTTATTCTTTTCCATTTATGAGGGGCACCAAACTAACAATCTGATGGACTCCTGCTATTCTTATTGCTTTGGTGATGGCCTATGCCCTAGGGTGGTACAAGATAGTTTGTGAATTTGATTCTATCATTTTGGTTAATATGTTGCATAAGTAGAGTTTTGAGGGAGTGAATTAACAATTGGCTTTAGTGGCTAGATAAATTCTAAGGTTGAGCAATTTCCTAGATGAGGTTTCCTTTGTCCACACCTTGAGGGAGTGGAATAGTGTTGTGGATTGCCTTGTTAAATGGGATTCAAAGGACCAGAGAGATTGACAAGTTAGTGAATGGAAGCAGCTCCCTAAGGATTATTTGGTTAATTTGCAAAGGTTAATTCATGTAGATATGCAAAGTTAAAGGGGTGGGTGGCTTAGCCCATAGGTGGGTATGGTTCAACTATAGTTTTGTTTGCTTTTGTTTATTGGGCTTTTGGGCACCCGAGGCTTCTTGTTTCTACTATTGATAGTATTGTTGGGCTTTTTTGTTTAATAATTTTTTACCCTATTTTTATAATTTAAACATAGTGAAATAATCTTAATTTTCTTCTTTTATGATTAATCAATTATTTAATTAAAAAATAAAATAATAAAAAATATATTATATTATACTTACAACAACCAAATGAAACTCAAATCAATGGGAATGATGCCCTTGAAATTGAGAGGGGGGATCTCCAAAAGGAATTAGCTCAACATAATTTGGACTTCCTTAGATAAACTTATTATTAATAATAAGTTTCATATTATTTTATTATTGATTATTAAGTGTATATTATGATTATAATATAATACTATTATAGTATTAATATTATAATTTCAATTTAAATACAATTAGGTTGAATATTATATTCAATTATACTTCTATAATACTACATTATTTATTGTTTGTTATTAATAACAATTATAAATATTTAGTAGTGTTTTATATTATTTTATTATTAATATATTTTATGTTGATATATTTAACCTATACATGTTACAATGATAATTAAAGAAATTGTACTATATTTGACTCATATTTATATTACATTTATATTATTTTTAAATAATATGATTTTATGTTTTTACATAATTATTATTATTTTTCTTATATGATTAATTAATTATTTAATTAAAAATTAAACTATTAAAATTTATATTATAATTATTATTTAACATATTTATTTTATAAATTTAATTATATTTCAAATTATATAAATTTAATTATTTAATTAAATTTTCAACTAGTAATTTTTTTTTATACTATACTTATTTTGATTATATTAGAAAAACGGGTTTTTAAGAGACCTAAAACCCTTTACATCACATTAGAACAAAATGTTGCTAAAAGAGATAAACATTGAAGTAAAAGTAGCAGCCAAAAGTAAACCAACAACCAAAAAACAACGACTCAACAACAACAAAAATAGAAACAAAAACAACAACACAGACCCAAAAACTATTTCATATTTTTCAAGGTGTTGGCCACCTTGATCTCCTAGTTGCAGTGCAAGTTAACCATGTCTATTAATTCTTGCTTTTCTTCTTCAAACATCTTCCTAAGGTTCCCCCTAGTTCTAGTGCATGACCCTTTGGCCTCTTCTTTGGCATTCTTCTTCCCCTTATGCTTGGAAGACTGGTCATTCTCAATCATGTCCGCAAAGTACAACTAATCCTACATGAGCTAACTAATCTTTCCAAACATAACCTTTAGGAACTTCGCACTATTCTTAATCAAGCTATGACTAACCTATAATAATTTCTTGATATCTTCATTCATTTTCTTAATCCTTCCTCCATTTCAACAAGGCGATTCTCACACTAGGTTTTGAAGTCAGAAAAAGGGCATTCTAAATCTACCAGCCTTTCAATACAAATGTTCAAAGAGGAGCCCTTTGGCCAGTTAAACATGTTCTCCTTCAAACCCCTAATCTTAATATTGACCTTGTTAAATTCCTGCAACAACCATTTGGTAAGTTTAAACGTGCACATGCCACCCGATCGAGTCATATCCAATAGCAAAAACATGGAAGTATTGTCATCATTTAGAGAGGAAAAATCCTCAGAAAGAGGATTAACCTTTAGTGGCTTAGGCTTACCAAATTTTGGATTCACACCATCCTCCTTATGCACAATCCTCTCAATTGACACCTGCTCACTACACAAATTCCCAACACCCTCCCCACCAAGAGAAGACTGCCAGACAAGGGAATCATTAATATCAACAAGATTATCCGCCACATCCTTTACCTGATCCAAAGAAGCCTTCTTACCCTTCCTACCACCTTTTGAATCCTACTTTTTCAACTTTACAATTCGTCTAAACACCCTTCACGAAATCTCCTTAACCTCCTTATCCCTAGCCTCAACAAACTGGTCCTCCTCCTCATGACCAGATGCACTAGACGCCTAGCCATGAAGCTCAACATTCTCCTTAAATAGACATTGATGAGAAGCAATGGAGTTAATATCAGTGCATTCTCATCCTCCACATTCCATTCAACTTCACCATCAACACTAGTCTCTGAGCCAGTGGAAAAAGACTCCTCACTTGTGGCCTTCTCCTTTCCCGTAAAAGACTTGGAAGGAGTATGAGCTCTCACATCCTCCATGATGAGCAATATGAGGCCTTTGTGAAGAATAGGGGTCCTACGATTCTTCAAGTGTGCATAAACTGAAACTTCTAGAGATGACAAAAGAAAAAATGAGAAAGAAACATGCAACCTATATCTAAAATGGTTAAGCAGGGTAAAATGGTGCCCCAGAATAGAAGCATATCGGCCATCAAGAGTAACATATCGCATAATAAATTCCACCACATCAACCCAAATACACTTTAAGGAAGCTCGTTCATAACCCAATGAGGGCATCTTTATCAGCTTCGCTCGTTCATTGTCTTTGAATAATTGGTCCATAATGTCAACGTTGCTCTTCCATTCCTTAAAAAATTTGTGTTCATCCATCGATAACCTAGTAATGAAGGCAATAAAGTCATAATTGATCAAAAACTCCATTCCTTCCACCTTCAAGCATCGATTGTGCTAGTAGCGAAGAAAATCCATAGAGGATTTGGGGTCGTGGCCATGGAGCCTCTCCAAATAGGGCGTAAATTTCCCATGTCTCAAGATTCTCCAAATTTTGTGCGTATTCCTCCATCTCTCGCAGGATAGAGGTTCAATCATGCTTCTATCTCCACCCATCTTGAAAGTCACCATTAAGTGATACCCCAGCTAAATCACACTTGCCAAATTAAAATTAGGCAATACATAACCCACAAATCATGTGGTAATAAGCAAGGTGATAATTTTTCTATCACCCCAAATCACAATCTCTCCATTAGCTATCATTTCACAATAAAATCTTGGCCTCCTCAAGAAGGAGAGAATACTCCTCCCACACCTTAAAATTATGAAGCCTAACAACCTCGTTTGCAAATGAATCCACCAAGGAATTACCTTCCCTATATGGATATGTGTGACACGGATCTCATTAAAGAATCTTAACATCATGATAGAATGCACAATAAGATGTTCGACAGTCCAACTCGGCTTTTGATTTCCAAGTAAGCAATTGACAATATTGAGAGAGTCTCCCTCAACCCATAAATTAGAATAACCCCTATCCAACACATAATTGATGATGATGAAACAAGCTTTGACCTCAGTGTGGTGATTGGTCTGGTTTCCCAATGGGAGTGCCACTGCGCCTAAGAACCCGCCATCTTCATTCCTCAACACCCCCAAAACCTTCAGTCCAAAGATTACTCTTGGTTGCCCCATCAAAATTAATTTTCACCCACCCTAGGGTGGGGGCTTCCACTTAGTGTTCAATCTGGCATTGATACTAGAATTAACAATACTAGAAGGTAGAGAAGTTATCTTCCAATTATTAGTCACCAAGAGATCGTAGCCAAATCGACAAGAAGACGAAAAACACCGGGAAGAATCCTAAAATTGAAGGGAAAAATTTTCCATGATGGCCCTCCAAGTTTTGATAAATACATTGTCCACCTTAAATTTAGCATCTTGGAAAATTATATTATTTCTTTCTTTCCAAATTCCCCAAGTAATATGCGGGGCCATGAGCTCTCAAAGCCTTCGAAAAATAGAGGAAGAAGGAAACTTCCATTGATCAACAAAGCTACAGGGAGAGCCCAAGAACTATTAGGAAAAGCAAAGGTGCGGAATCGCCTTCCTAATGCTAACTTGAAGGGGAATAGTGTAGACAAAAGGTTCAGTTTCAATTGCAATACATTAAAGATGCACATTAACAGGAATAACATAATAGACAATTTGAAAACCACACACAGAACTGGACACCATATTTACGTGGGAAAACCCTTATGGGAGAAAAAAACCCACCACACCAAAGAAAGTCACTTGTAATACAGTAAATTGAATTACATACAATGTTCAGATTCTCCTTCATAGATGTCAGCTCATAGTAGCAAAAAAATCTAATCAAATTTTTACAAAAATAAATCACTCATGTATTTTTACAATGCTCATCAACATACAATGTATACCATAGACTTTCTGAAATGATCACCCATCAAAATAACAACCTTCCTCTGTCATAGTACATTGCATAGAAACCTGCAATCTTATTTTGATCAAATCTGTAGAAAACTATTTTGTTCAGTAGCCAAGAATAGTTCGATTCAGTTTCCTTGTAGAGCAATTTTTGATCTTACCAGACAATGGACAATCATTGCCCACTCAGCACAACTCTCCAATAACTATCAAACACATCAACAATCAACACTTGTTCAACCAAGTCAGCACTTTGTTCGACATGACTGGCCTTCAAGTTCATCATCCAGAGTCACATCGATGGAGACCATCGGGCTAACATTCAGCCTCAGAGGAGGTGTTCTAATGTTCCATCGATAGTTCATGTTCCACTGATGAATTTCCCTCTAGGTGATCTCGTTGGTAGGACTCATGCCAAACACAAACCCATCGGTCTAGCTCATACTGTCGGAAGAATGCACCAAAAACTTGGCCGACAACGTATGTTCCACCGATGTCGTTCATCGGCAGGACTTCCACTGATCCATCCTCATCGGGCTAACTACTTTTGTTGGGCGAGGGCAGAAGAACTTCCACCGATCATTCAAGTTAGGTTGATCACACCCATCGGCAAGACAAGACCCAGGTCCCACCAATCCCGATCTAACTAACACCATCAGTCTAATGTTTACGGAATTCATCGAGCACCAAGGCTAGGTCGACAAAGAACCATCAGCCAGACTCTTCTCGATGATCACCCATCGGTGTAACTTCTTCCATCAGACAAGAGAAGAAGGTGTTTCGCCAACTGTACAAGTTAGGCCAATCAACTGTCATCGGTGAGACAGGTCTTCGGTCACACCGATCTGATCCTTTCAGGACTTTAGAACACAACTGCTCATTGGCAAGACATTCCAAGGGTCTCACCAATTTTCTCATTCATGAGGTTCAAGACAGTAATATTGGGGAACACTTTCCAACAAAATCCCACTTAATGAAGATCTTACTGACACCTCAAGAGCACCATGAAACTACTGAGATTCATGGGCTCCAAGGCTCATAGAACTAGCACACCACCTAAACTTGTCTGTGCTCACTGGTTTCGTCAATGCATCTGCAAAATTTTCTAGAGTATCCACCTTTTCCAGATTTACCTTTCCATCTTCCACCATGTCATGAACAAAGTGATACTACACATCAATGTTTTTAGTCCTAGTATGAAAAGTAGGATTTTTTGCCAGAAAAATAGCACTCTAACTGTCAAAGTAAATTGTAATCTGCCTTGCATCAAACCCAATGTTAGAACACAAACATTTTAACTAGATTACTTCTGTACAGGCATGTGTAGCTTCCATGTATTCTGCCTCCATAGTGGACAAAGCGACTACAACTTGTCGCTTGCTCATCCAACTAACTGCATCACCATTCACCATAAAAATATATCAACTAGTGGATCTTCTACTATCAATGTCCCCTACCCAATCATAATCCACATATCCATGAATGTTGATAGACCTTTTGTGATTTAGAAGAGTTACCATGATAACACAAAGTGTACTGAGATGTACCTTTCAAATATCTAAAAACTATTTTCATAGCATCCCAATGTGTCCTTCCTGGATTCACCATAAAACGACTAAGTAATCCCACTGCTTGGGCAATGTATGGCCTTGTACAGACCATTGCATACATTAAACTACCAATTGCACTTGCATAAGGCACCCTGGTCATGTCCTCCATCTTAGTAGGATATTTTGGACAATCTTCAATAGATAGCTTCATTCCCTGCAAAACTGGAACAACTGGAACAACTAGTTGCTTGCAATCATTCATACAAAATCTATCCAGAACAATGTTAACATACTTACTCTGATTGAGCCAAAGTTTTCTATTCTTTCTGTCCCTGGTTATTTCCATCCCCAGAATATACTTTATTGCACCAAGATCTTTCATTTCGAACTTTGCAGACAATTGAGATTTTAGATAAGAAATCATAGTCTTACCATTTCCTATGAACAACATATCATCAACATAGAGTGCAATGATAAGAACACGATCATTTTCAGTTTTGTAGTACACACAATGATCTAATTTTGATCTTACAAATCCCAAAGACAAGACAAAAGTGTCAAATTTTTGGTACCACATTCCAGGTGATTGTTTTAAACCATACAAAGATTTCTTTAACTTGCAAACTAGATTTTCTTTACCTTTTTCCATAAAGTTCTCAGGTTGGGACATATAGATTTCTTCTTCAAGATCTCCATGAAGAAATGTTGTCTTTACATCCATCTTCTCAATCTCTAAGTCATATGCCACTGCAAGTGACAAGAGAAATATGATAGATGTTGGCTTAGCTATAGGAGAAAATATTTCTCCATAATCAATTCCCTCAATTTGGGAATACCCTTTCACAACCAACTTAGCTTTGCAATTTTCAAAAATACCATCCTGGCCGATTTTCTTTTTAAATACCCATTTAAAACCAACAACTTTTCTACCTTCAGGCAAGGGCACCAAACTCCAAGTTTCATTTTTTTTCAATAATGCCATTTCTTCATTCATGGCTTCCAACCAAGAGTTTGAATCAGACATTTTAATTGCCTCTTTCACAGTCTTAGGCTCATCAACATTTGTAATTAAATCATAAGCATAGTTTGCATCCAACATGGAAAAACTATACCTTTCAGGTTGTTGCTTCTCTCATGTAGACCTCCTCACAGGCAGAGGTTGAGGTTGTGGTTCCTCTTCTTCAAAACTCTCAAAGCTGCTTGAGCTCTCCTCAAATTCATGTACACTTTCAATTCATAGTTCCTCTTTCTCTGAAGTCAGAGGTATTTCAACTACATCCTTTTTCTCTTCATTCTTTTCCTCTAGTTGTAGATCTACTAAAGAAGGTTTTAGCTCTCAAAAAATTAGACTTATGTTGTACACAACCTTTTCAGTCATAGGATTCCATATCTTGTACCCTTTTACACCAATACCGTAGCCAATGAAGATACATTTTACAACTTTTTTTTCCAACTTAGATCTTTTTATATTGAGAACATAAGCGTATGCCTCATAGAAAAAGACTTTAATATATCTAAGAGAGGGATTCTTACCAGACCAAGCTTCCATAGCCATTTTGTCAACAAGTGTCGAAGAGGGAGATCGATTCACTAAGATGTTGTAGCCACAGCCTCAGCCCATAACTTTTTTTCTACACCAACGCTACTCAACATAATTCTTGCTCTCTCCATCAACGTCATGTTTAATCTTTCAACAACTCCATTTTGCTATGGAGTGTAAGGTGTTGTTTTATGCCTTTTAATTCCACGATCTTTGCAATAAATTTCAAAATCTACAGAACAAAACTCACCACCATTGTCTGTCCTCAAGCATTTAATTTTCTTACCAGTTTGATTTTCAACCAAGTTCTTAAACTCTTTAAATTGACTGAACACTTCTTATTTACTTTTTAGAAAGTATACAAATTCCCTTCTCAAATAATCATCAATAAAAGAAACATAATATCTAGATTTCAATAACAAAGGTACATTAACTGGACCAAAAAAATCAGAGTGAATATAATCTAGAACACTAGAAGATTTATGAGGACTAGAATAAAATGAAACACGATGTTGCTTTCCATAAATGCAATGTTCGCAAAAATCCAACTCAAGGTTACAATCATCAAGCCCTTCTACCAAGTTTTTATTCTTCAAAACTTTTAAGCCTTTTTCACCAATGTGGCCTAGCCTTTGATGCCAAAGCATGGTCTTCTCAGTTGGGAGTTTCATCTCCAAAGTGTTTTCCCCTACAAGGACTTTAATCTACTTCTCTACATGAGTAGCCTTGCTTGACTTTCCAGAGACACTGTTACATTGGATAGCATGTGCCTCTAGCTTGGACAGGGTACCAATTCGAGCACCCCTAGCCACCACCATCGAGCCTCTAGTCATTTTACAACCACCACTCGAGAATGAAACTTTTACTCCAGCATCATTCAGTTTGCTTATAGAGATTAAATTTCAAGCCAGACCTGGCATGTGCATTACACCATCAATTCCCTTAATTCTTCCATCAGGAAACTGAATTCTGACTCTTCCACAACCAATAATTTGGAGAGTTGAATCACTTTCCATATACACCTTTCCACCATCAAAGTTTTCATACTTCGAAAACCATTCTCCATGAGATGTCATGTGAAAAGATGTACTTGAATCAATCAACCAGACATCATCTGATGCTTGAGTTTTCAAGGTTGCAATGAGGGCATCACCATCCCTCTGAGAAGAATCATTTTCTGAAGAGTTGTTCTTCTTATTCTTTTTCTCCTCTTTGCAATCCTTACAGACATGACCAGGTTGCCCATAGTTTTGGCATTTCACCTTGGACTTTTGCTAGGAGACTTTGATCTCCCCTATGACTTGGATTTCGACTTCTTTTCCTTTTTCTTTCCTTTCTCTTTCGATCTCCCATGAACATCAAGAGCCTCATTTTCCATCTTAGAAGATTTTCTTCTCATTTCTTCTGACAATAATGAAGCAACCACATCTTCCATTTTGAAAGTGGTTGTCATGCTCCCAAGAGTCAGGCAAGGAACATAATAAAAGCATACAATGATCTTCGTCATCTGTATTTACACCAACAAATGTTAACTATGCAAGGATCATATTGAATGCATTCAAATGATTAGCCAAAGATGCTCCTTCATCCATTTTCAAATAGTACTACTTCTTCCTCAGGAATAAATTATTTACCAAGGAATTGCCCTGATAAATGTCACCAAGTTTCTTCCACAAAGAGGCTATAGTATTCTCTTCATGAACATTCAGAAGCACAAAGTCTACAATACAAAGTCTAATCAACCCTTTGGCTCTTCTGTCTACAAGATCCCAATCTTCTTGTTTCATGCTTGAAGGTTTCGTTCTAGACATAGCAACCCAAAGATCATGATCAAACAAAAGATCCTCCATTTTGAGTTTCCATAACTCAAAATTGCTACCATTGAATTTATCAATCTCAATTCTTTTTGATGTACTTGCCATCTCAATCTGCAATCAAGATTACCTGACACCTCTACAAGACTCCCACAAATGAATTAACACAAAAAACCAACCCTGCCCACAAGGATAACACAACTGGCCAAGCTCTTATACCAATTGTTAGGAAAATAAAAGGTGTGGAATCTCCTTCCTAATGCTAACTTGAAGGGAAATAGTGCAGACAAAAGGTTCAATTTCAATTATAGTACATTAAAGATGCACATTAATAGGAATAACAGAATAAACAATTTGAAAACCACACACAAAACTGGGAACTAGATTTACGTGGGAAAACCCTCACGGGAGAAAATACCCACCACACCAAATAAAGTCACTTATATTATAGTAAATTGAATTAAATACAATGTTCATACTCTCCTTCACAAATGTCAACTCACAACAGCAAAAAATTCTAATCAACTTTTCACAAAACTAAATCACTCCTGCATTTTTACAATGCTCATCAACATACAATGTATACCACAAACTTGTCGAAATGATCAACCATCAAGATAACAACCTTCCTCTGTCATAGTACGTTGCATAGCAACCTACAATCTTATTTTGATCAAATATGTAAAAAATAATTTTGTTCACTAGCCAAGAACAGTTCGATTCAGTTTCCCTTTAGAGCAACTGTCGATCTTACCAAACAATGGACAATCATTGCCCACTGAACACAAATCTCCAATAACCATCGAACACATCAGCAATCAACACTTGTTCAACCAAGTTAGCACTCAGTTTGACATTACTCGCCTTCAAGTTCACCGACCAAAGTCACATCGATGGAGACCATCGGGCTAACATTCAACCTCAAAGGAGGTGTTGCATGTTCCATCGATAGTTAATGTTCCACCGATGAAGTTCCCTCCAAGTGATCTCGTTAGTAGGACTCATGCCGAACACAAACCCATCAGTCTAGCTCATACTGTCAGAAGAATGCACCAAAATCTTGGCCGACAATGTATGTTCCACCGATGTCATTCATCGGCATGACTTCCACCGATCCACCCTCATCGAGCTAACTAAAACTATTAGGCGAGGGTGGAAGAACTTCCACCGACTGTTCAGGTTAGGTTGATCACACCCGTCAGTGAGACAAGACCCAGGTCCCATCGATCTTGATCCATTGTTCTAACTAACACCGTTGGTCTATAGTTTATGAACTTCATCGAGCACCAAGGTTAGGCCGAGGGAGAACCATCGTTCAAACTCTCACCGATGATCACCCGTCGGTGTAACTTCTTCCATCGGACAAGAGAAGAAGGTGTTTCACCGACTCTACAAGTTAGGTCGATCAACTGTCATCAGCGAGACAGGTCTTCGATCACACTAATCTGATCCTTTCAGGACTTTAGAACAAAACTGCTCATCGACAAGACATTCCAAGGGTCTCACTGATTTTCTCATTCAGGAGGTTCAAGATAGTAAGATTGAGGCACACTTTCCAACAGGAACACCCAGTCCAGATTCCAAAGAGAAAGAAACTTGCTGCAAATGAGAGGAATTTTTTTTCCCAAGAAGGAGATAAAAAGCACTCTTTGCATCACACTCACAAAGCACGCACCTATTAGGCAAAGCGAAACCCCTTCTACAAATATTGTCTTGGGTCAACAATTTACTTTACATTAGAATCTAGAAAAAATATTCACCTTAGGGATCAACATCTTATTCCACAAATTCCCCCAAAAAGGGAAAGGGTCAGACTTATCCAAAGAGTTGACAAAGGCTGAAGAAACGGAAAAGAAACCATTAGCACAAGGAGCCCATATAAGATGGAAGATTCACCAACGAAACACCATCACACCACACATCCTCCCAAAATAGTATCCTGGTTCCATCACCTAGCAACCACTTAAGACCTTTGGCAATTCGGTCCCTACAGGGGACACTATTCTTCTAGAAGCAAGACCCCAGAGTGATGGAATCAACATGTAGGAAGTCCCAAATTCTCCCCACACCAGATAGATATTTATTCCCGATCAGAGAGGACCAACTCACCTCCCCATGAAGAAGTCTCTAGATGTTCTTTGAAAGAAGGGCCTTATTAAAAAAACTGATGTTTCTCAACTCCAAACCACCCCACTTCTGTGGCTTACAAAAAAGGTCCCAAGAAATGAGAGGAATTCTAGATTTGAATTCCACTCTCAACCACAAAAACTATTTCATAATCTACTCCATTTTCTCTTCAAAATTCACTAAAATCTTGAACAAAATCAAAGCACAAAGGGGAAGATTCTACAGAGTGGATGAGATGAGTTGAACCCTACCCACCTGACTAAGGAGGGAACCCTTCCACCTTGCTAGCTTTCTATTAAAATTATCCAAGAGCCCAGGCGAAAAAGAGTTAGGAATCTTAGACACACACAAGGGAAGCCCCAAATAAGTCGACAACAAGTCACCACGATTGCAAGATAAAATCCTTGCCAATTTTAATTGAAGAAACTCCAAGGTGTTGAGAAAAAAATATTTGACTCTTAAGGAAGTTGACACGTTGACCAGATGCCTTCTCATAACCACCAATCACCATCTTAATAGCTCTGATTTCACAAACCGAAGATTCACCCAACATGATAGTATAATCAACAATTTTTTGATGAGCGATAGGCTCACACCTAGAGGAAGGGATTAAACCCCTCAAAGAATCAAACACTAATGCCTTCAAAATATTCTTCCCTAACACCTCAGCCATCAAAATGAATAACAACTGGGAAATAGGATCCCCCTACATGATTCCACGAGAAATATAAAAGAAGGGAGGAGAGCCATTAACAAGAACAACAAATGAGGGAGTCGGAATGAGCTACTCCACCAGCTGCAGGAACTTCTAGCAAAAGCCAAAACAATCCAAAACCAATAACAAGAACTTCTAGTTAACCCTGTCATAAGCCTTGAGGAGATCCAACTTAAGGAAGAAATCCAAATTTTTATTTGAAGAAAGATAATGAGCCACCTCATGGATCGTAATGATTGAATCCAAAATTTGATGACCCTGAACAAAATCACTTTGTTGCTTGGAAATAAGGTCGGGAATAATTTTTTGAAGCCTAGCAACCAAGACTTTAGAAATAATCTTGTAAATAGAATTTCACAAACGGATCGGCCTAAAGTCCCTAAAACCATTAGCATCAACAGATATGGGAATCAAAAAAATGAAAGTAGCATTCAACTCTTTAAGCAATCTTCTAGAGCAAAAAATCTCCTTAGTTGCATTGATAACATCCAACACAACAATGTCCCAACAAGATTGAAAGAATAGAAAGGGGAAGCCATCGGGACAAGGGGCCTTTCTACCTTCAAAGGAAACACCACTTTCTTGATCTCATCTAAGGAAGGAATCGCAACAAGATCCTTATTAAGATCTTTAGAAACCATATTAGAAATGACATCCAATAAAGAATCCACACTATGCTGATCCCAAATCACATCATCCCTGGGAAGATTTTCAAAAAAACCACCAACAACACCCCTAATAGCCTCATCATCAGTCAGACTACACCCATCAGCCATGATGGAAGAAATCCTATTGGAAGATTTGTGGCTCAGGGTAGTAAGATAAAAAAAAACTCAGAGTTATGATCCCCAAACTTAAGCCAAACAACACAAGAACACTATCTCCAAAAATCCTCCTCTTTGGAAACAATATCATGCATCTGAGCCAAAAGAGAGTCTTCCAGCAGTTGAAGCTCCTCCCATAAACCTTTTGTAGACACTTAAACATGTCTTAAATGGTATTACAAACTTGAATTCAATATACTAACATCGTTTCATCCTGAAATCCATCCTCTTTTTGCCTATTTGATTAAATAAGCCCAGTTATTCAATCAAATGCCTCATTTTCATCTATTGATATTGTGATCCTAATAAAATGTCAAGTCCTAATGTGAGATGCTAAAATGATGCAATAAGAGGAGATAACATAATAAAATGGCACCTCAATGATTAGCCTAAGGCAAGATAAGCATAAAAACAAGATGACAATTAATTGAAATTGGTTATACCTTTATGCTGCTCTTTCCTTGGTTGGCCCTTTGATTCTTGAAGAGTTGTGTGCTCCTTGGATGACAAGCTATGTTGAATGTGCAAAATGATATGCAAGATGGATGAGGGTATGATGATTATGAGATGAGAGCTCAAATGAAAAATTGACAAGAGTTTGGTAGCAAAAGACTTGATCCCCAAAATGGGAGAAATGAGGGGGTATTTATAGAATAATTGGAATTCTCTAGAGAATTCAACGGTTGAGATTGATCCAACAAGATCAAGATGAAGGGATATGGTGAGTCGAAGACTCACAAGCCCTCACATCTTGACATGTGGAATGTGTGATGTCTTAGGGTGGAATGAGGTGGAAATGAGGTGGAAGAGAAGTACATGAGGTGGATGAAGGACAAGTACCTTTGAGGTACCTTGGGGGATGAGAAGATTTTCTCAAAAAGGAACTTCTTGTCCCCAAATGAGGATGAAAGAGATATTTGAGGGATTTTAGAATTCCTCAAAAATCTCCATGGGAAAAGGGGAAGTAGTTGGAAGAATAAATGCAAATTAAAAAATTTACATTCATTGGAGAGTTTATTGGGTAAAAGAAGGTCTTCAAAAAGTTGGAGATTTGTCACATGTGGGTGATGTGACAAGTCCAAGGTTCTAGAAGTCCTTGGCAAATGTAAAGTGACAAGTCAAGCCTTCTAGAACTTTGCATGGGGATAGGGTAAACCTTGGAAGAATAAAATGTGAATTAAAAATTCACATGGGGAAGAGAGGAACCTAGGATGAATAAATGTGAATTAAAAATTCACATGGGGAAGAGACTCAATGCCAAGAAAGACAAATAGAAAGGTTGACCAAAAAAAGTAAGCCAAATGTGGCTAATGACTTTGATTAAGGTTGTGCAAACACATGATTATGATAATTAATGAGAGATTATGGAGGATGTGACACTTAATCAAGATTAAGTGGTGCACATCCTAATCACGGATTAATTAATTTAATCTGGATTAAAAGAGGGTTATGGAGAATGTGACAAGGAGAGAGAAAAAGAGGAATTAAAAATTGATTTTAATCCAAATGGGTTAAAAGACTAAATTAAATAATTTTTCATATTTATTTAATTTAGAGAAGAAGAGGGATAAGGTAAAGTATTTAATTTATTTAATTACATACTTTAGGAACCTTAGGCAAAAAATGAAATAATGGTTAAATAAATTATTTAATCACTATTAATGAAATAGATGAATAGAGTAGACGATTTTGATCATATGGAAGTGATCAAATTTGGATGTCTACAAATATAATTAATATAATTAGGTTAATTCATATCCTCTCACACTAAAATTTCATCTAGTTTGATTAAATAATGCAAATTATTTAATTTAAAACCCCTCCCTTCATTTCTTCTCATTTAATTATTAAATCTAAATCATTTAATTAAATTTCACTCACCCCTTTTCATTAAATAAATCAATAATTTAATGAATATACTCACATTCCTCATCTTGCACATTAAAATTTAGTTTTAATTACTAAATTTGCTAATTTCCCCTCCCATCCACTTGCATAGGGAATATTCTCCTATTTGGCTCCAAAAAAGGAATGATTTCCTTCAAACAAACTTTGTAACAAGAATTTCAAAGTTGTTACAAAATGTGTTTGTTTGAATCATTATTATCCCTTGATCTTTCATTGATCCATGTGATCTTTAATTCTCATCCATTGATGAGAATCCTTGATCCATGTTCCCCCGTTCATTCAATATTGACCATTCATAGATCAAATCGATCCGAGCCCTTGATTTTTAATTTGCTTTCCTATAAATACATCACTATTTGGAGAGAAATGGATCCATCTATTGATAGAAAAGTTATGCTATTGAAATTCATACTCACTTGCATCCATATTTATCATATTGTTAAAGCATTTTAGATTAATCTTCATCTATTTTAGTTTAATAATCCATTAATGGCATCCATGTTAGCTTAGTTTACACTTATTTTTGCATTTTTGCATCCATGTCTTGCATCTTTGAACTTTTTTATTTATTTATCATAGCTTTCATCCATTATCATCAAGCATCTTAGCATTTAGAACTCATCTTTATCATGTTAAACTAGTTTTATACCATGTTTCTTTCATCTCTCATCAATTTCGTCGGCTTTCTTCAATAAAATCGATTAAAACAAGCTCATATTATCCAAGGGATTGGGAAAAGGTCACCATTCCACATCAATGCAACACCACTCCCCCAATGGGATAATATTCGAGGTCTTAGAATAAGGTTTTGTGAAGTTTTCATGTTTATATCACGTTAGTTTAATGACTTCCTAGTTTTGATGATTTTGAATATCTTAGTGGGATCATGGCTTAGGGGATTAAATAGGCTTTAAATTTATTTGGATCTATCATATTTAGTTCATACTATGACTATGGTCACATTTTGGTGCTAGAAGGAGGGCTATACTAATTGAATCTGACGAATTTCTCTTTAGATTCTCGTGTTCTTGATTTTGCAGAAACAACGACAATTTTTGAGGCTATAGTTGCACCTTTTTCAAGCATCGCCATATAGCGACGCCTTTGCATGAATATTTAAATCTAGAGACGCCTTTTAAATATTGTGACGCTAATACTTTTTGAAACTATCATAAATTTAAAAATAACAACGCCTTTGATATAGCGACGCCATTGTGGTCTTTGTTTGCTGCAGAGTGATGCTTTTCAACTTTCACCAAAGTGACGCCCATGAATTATGGTGATGCCTTTGTGAATTATAGTGACACCATTATGGATAATGACACATTTTACTAGTAAAAAAACAAAGAGCTAATTTTTGCATGTGCTTTAAATTCTCAATTTCATATGCTCTCTTATATCTTACTGAAATCTGGTTTTTCTTTTTTAGGCTAACAGGTTTTGTAGATTTGAAAGCATTTGGAGTGAAGAAGCATACTATCGTTCATCCATACATTGTAAAAAATTGTTTTTACACTTATGGGACAATTATAACCCATCATATGTTGCTTTGATTTATGCTCTAGGACCAACTAATCTTCTTTTGGGTTTAAAATTTACTTTCAAAGTTGGTTAAAATTAGACCCCTACATCCTCATTTTGTGATATTGACTTAAAATTGAAAAAAACAAACACATACTTCCATTGGTGCTTAAAATGAATTCATTTAGCTGTAGGGGTTAAAATGAATGAGTGTTTCATTTTCTTGTGTGTACTTGTAGTGTTTATCCACTCCCCTTGTCCTTCGTGCAATCTTGGGTGAAAAGAAACACTCAAGTATACATTCTTTGCTTTGGTGCACTTGTATACATATCCACTCCCCTTACGCTTCATGCGATCTTGGGTGAAGGGAAATACTCAAGTATACTTTCATTCTTTGTGTCACCCTTAAGAGAGGACTTACTATGAGATAGATCCCGCAAAAAAAATCTCATAGGTAAGTCCTCGCAAGCACGCTTATCGATGGGATTTAAATAAAGGATATGAAACCATGAGAAATTAGCATCAATCTGGGGTGTCCATAACATACTACACCCAATCCCATGCCTTATGTGGAATGGGAATGTTTGAAGAGCCTTAAGTGGCTAAGCGGATGAATATACGTCATGGTGTTCTTAGTTTGTTGTCATTAAGAACCTTGTTTAAATAGTGTCCAACTTTTTCCTTCCAAAGAGTTCTTTAAACTGGTGCATTGGAATTTATTTCCAAGAAGTTACTTGTCATGTCCAATTTTGGTTGAAATATAGAGGTTAAGAGTTTATTCTTAACATACCTCTACTTTTTTTCTTTAATTGCATGTAAAATCATCTTTTCTACTATGAAGGGCATGAGGCAAGCCTACCAAGAACGTACCCACTTGAGCTAGGAATGTTATTTCTTGAGTCACTTTGACACATTGTTTGGTTCCAAAACATCTTAAACACACATCAACAAGTTTGTCAAATTTCAAACCCTTTGGATCACGTATGGATACATTTTTAAAAGTCAATATTATTGCTTGTCCCTTAAGAATTTTGTCCTTAAAGGCTTCTAAATATTTGGACTTATATCTAAATCCACACTTTCCAAAGTTAACATAGGGAACTATGACCTTAGCTACATAATTTTCACATAATGGACTTTGTGAAATGAAGGTTGCTTTGACATATACATTTTAGTTTGAAAATTAATCAAGAATTTATTGATGTGGTAATGAAGCAATCACACTTAATCAAAGGTCAAATCAAAAGAACACTCCACGTTAATCTATGTTCAAAGAATTAACTTCCCAAACAAAATCAAAATCGATACAAGGAAGGTATTGCAAAACATTGGGTCCAAGTTCTATTTTACCAAAATCATTGATTTCTATTGTCAAAAATCATTGAGTTCTATTTACCAAAATCATTGAGTTCTTAAGGTTTTATCACTTTAGAGGTATAACATGTTTCTCACGACTTTGATCTTGTAAATCAAAGATCCCTTTTAGGTTAACATCTTGGGTCAAACATTTCATCCACCTTCATACATTTTACATCAAACTTCACCAAAAAACTTTAGAAAATTTTGGACACACCAACACTCTTTAGACTTAGGTAATCTTTAAACCAATCCCCTAACTTAGCTATGTCATGTGTGAAATGGATCCTTTTCCATGCACTTAGTTGAGTTTGTTATTACATTTTGAACTATTTTATCTTGAAGATAAAATCATCAAAATCCTTAACGATTTACATGTTCATTAACACCTTTTATCCAAGACATCAAAACATCAAAATCCTTTTGTCTAAAAGTTTAGAAATTTCATCTCTCATATCATTCACCCTTTTCATCACCCATTCACATCATTGGTCCAAAACAACTTAGAGGGTCCCTTTTGCCAAAATTTGAGTCAAATAGAGAGTTTCAACATTATAAATCTCAACATACCTCTCCCATAGGTGACCCACAATTTATGGTTACAACAAGATCACAACACAAGAGAATCATGGAACAAGCCAAAACTACATCCACCACAAGTGATTTGAACCTGCAAGAATTTGATCCATGGAGCCATTCTACCCCCTCACAACAAACACAAAGTCCATTGGGACCATATGAGGTAGAATATGTCACAAACAACCCACTTGGGCTCACTAAGGAAGAACTCATCGAGTACAAACAAACTCATCAAACCTTAGAAAATGTGGCTCCAACTTTTCTCGCATAAAACTTGACATAAGGATTAACCCAATCTACAAATCAATCACCTCCATCCTTGGTGCCAAGTCAAACATTAACTCCCAGTCTTACAACTATGATTGCCACTGATTTTGGTCACACTCTCCCTTTGGATGTTAACACACTTTTGGGTACTCAAAACACCAATCTTCCCCAAGACACCACTTGGACACCAACATTCCGTGCCCTACCTCAATCTTCCACCACCATTCTATAACACCTTCTACATTCATACAAACCACTTACATTTCATGATACCATGAAAACCTCGACATTTCAAGTGCAACCATATTCATCCATCACCACAAGTACCCAAAATGTGCCAAATGTTACACCAGGTAATGTGAACCAAGTGCCTCAAGTGGGACAATAAGGGAAATTTAACACCCTCATACAAGGTGTGCAAGGTCAAACCTGAACAAGTGGATCCAACAATCCCATTGACACATTGAAACAAGTGGTCACCCAATCTACTTAATTCAATCCACAAAACACATCAGCTCCACCAATCATCAATCCAAACCAAAATAACACCTTGAGCACAAACTCCATCAACCAAGGTAATACCTTGGTCCCACATAAAACCCAACAAGGGAACCCTCAACACATCGATCAAGGGAACCCTTCAAATCTATTAATCCAAGGTTAAAATGTGTCATCGGTATCACAATACCAAATGAAACCATCATCATCTTTACCATGGGTCCCCCAAAACATGCAAAATCAAATGGGGCCCCAACCTTACATTCCTCTATCCCAATTGACTATCTTACAAGGAATTCTAAACCAAAACAACTCACAACCACCTCAAATCAATCCACAACCCATGATCACCCAAAATCCATCCCAACATTAAAATGCTTCCACATTGCAAGTGTAACAAGCACAATAGGCTTACTAACAAGCGTTGCAAGCACAACAAGCTCAAGCTCAAGCATTGCAACAACAACAAACACAACATGCTTACCAAAAAGTGATGCAATCACAACATGCTCAAGCTCAAGAGTTGCAACAACAATAATCCTAACAATAAATTTTGCAAGCGCAACAAGCATTTCAACAACAAAAAGCCCAAGCCTTGCAACAATAACAAGCTCAACAAAAATCCTTAATCACATAACAACAACAATAGTAACAATAACAAGCCCAACAACAAGCCTTGGTCACACAACAACAACAACAAGCAAAACAGAAAGCTTTGCTAACGCAACAATACACCCAACAACAACAAGTGCTCGCACAACAACAACAACAAGAAGTTATCGCACAACAACAAGAACAAGGTTTATACTATAATCCCCAACAAAACATCGTCAATCCAAATATGTTAGGAGCATATACACCTCTACCACCATTTCCTTCACAATATCAGACACCACCCTACACCATACGACAACCCATCCTATCAAAATACCACTTACAATTAATCTGCCATCCCATAGTATGCAACATATGATCCTCCACCAAACACGCAAGATGATATGTCATCGTAGCTCAAGGCACTCACGCAATGGATCTAGGATATCCAAATGGGAAAAACGAAGAAGCCACATACACAAAAAAACTTATGCCCATACCCATTTGATAGGAACATCGCAATGGTACCTTTCCCTCCTAGTTTTGAGGTCCCTAAATTTGATAAATACAAAGGGAGGGGGAAGCCTACAGATCACATCAAAGAATTCCACGTCATGTGTATGGAGGTTTTCTACAATAATTCCTACTTAATACGTCTCTTCTCACGCAGTTTGGCAAGCCCAAAAATTTCCTCTAGGTACCAAAACATTCCAAGAAATAATTGATTAGTTCATAGACCATTTCTCCTTTAATCTCGACATGGATGTTAGCTTAGAAGAGTTATACACACTCAAGAAAAATAAAGGAGAATCCCTTGCTAATTTCTTGCAAAGATGGAGACAAAGAGCTAGTAAGAGCAAGTGGCCCATCCTTGATGAACAAAAAGTGGGGATTATAATATAAAATGTTGATCCACATCTATCCTTCCAATTAAAGATTCAATGTATCACCACTTATGATGAGCTTGTCCCTAGGGCCCTCAACATCGAGAGAGACCTAATCTCATAGGGAAACATGAAGCGTATAGAGACAACTGCCCATCAACCAGTTCAAATGACAAGCCTTGCATCTGGGCTAAGAAAAAGAACATGATGAATGATGGCGTTGTGGATGCTAAAGTGGTCATAAGTGCTCCTAGTCAAAACACCAAATAAACAACAATCACACAAACTATACAACACACAACATCACCACCACAAAATAACCAAATCAATAACACTGAAACTCAATAGAGACAACCCCCAATAGGAATAACTACCCAAAACACAAATACACACCATTGGGGGAACCTATTGAATGTGTCATGCAAAAATTGGTACAGTCAAACTTGATTAAGCTCCCCAATTTCCAAAACTACCAAGAACCACAAGATAGACCACCTTGGTACAACGAAATGGATCTGTTTGACTTTCACAAAATCAAAGGACACAAAACATCAAATTGTATGAAGCTTAAGAATGTTATCCAAGACCTTATTGACAATGGAGATGTATCTATTGATATACCAGTCGGTAACTAGGACCTCAAGATATGCAAGACCCCACTTCTTGATCACAACAAGGGAAATGACAATGGAAAAGGGAAGAATTACACTAACGTAGGACATGTCTATTCCAATGTGTTCGTCTCTTGTGATAATGTCGTAACAGTCGTTACCATCAAAGGGCCGACTGTGAAGTGTGGGGTCACCACATGACGTGTCAAGGTTACAATCCAAGGAGCCTCATCTCAACCTAGGGCACAACCTACATTGTCAACATCAAACCCTAGCAACTATAATCTACTTGATCAACTAAAGAAGACCCCAACACAAATCTCTATTCTAGAACTATTGAAGCTATCCCTCGCACATAGGGATATATTAGAAAAAGCCTTATCTACTTCCTCTGTCCTTGAGAATATTTATACAAAGTATTTTCAAGCTACGGTAGGGCATATCACTACCCCTCATCTTCTCACCTTCTCAGAACATGACCTCTCCATGCAACCGTCTCATAATCACAATTTACATCTTGAGATCATTGTTCATAAGAATAAGGTTAAAAGAGTCTTAGTTGATGGAGGTTCTGGTCTAAACATGTGCACCTTGAATTGGTCAAGAACTTGGGTTATTCAGAGGATTATATTGAGAAAACAAAGAGTACAACCATAATAGCATATGACGATCAAGAACAAGTGTCACAAGGCATCATCAAGATACCCATCCAAGCGGGACCTTTCATTGTCAAGACTACATGCCAAGTGTTAAATATTGATCTCCCCTACAACATCCTACTTGGTCGACCATGGATTCATGCCATGCAAGCTGTAGCTTCTACCTATTACCAGTGTGTCAAGTTTTCTTTTGAGGACAAAGAAGTTCTATCTATAGAGATCCTGAGCCCTTTTACTATTGCAAGAACCTTTAGGCTAAGTTCTACAAGATCCCCCAGATACCAAATAATGATGAATGGCCTACATCCTCCACCTCATTTGTTAAACCATCTTCACTTGCATCTACCTCGGAATCCAAAACACCCATTGTGCAGAACATACGCGATATCAAGGCCGTAATAAGGGATGATGGTTGTGGGGACTATAAACTAAAGGACATTTTTGTTGTTGGGAGAATTACCTCTTTCCACAAAATCTCATGGAAAACCCATACCTATCAACAAAGTGATTGACACATTAAAGTTTGCATCTACCACCTTCACCAAGTGGAGGGACTTGAACAAAGAGGATGTTAATGAGGAAGATAGCTCTAAACTGCTCTATCAAGACAACCTACCCATGCCCATTCTTCCCATGGAAGATGACAATAAAGGTTTACAGCTAATGAAGGGATGGGGATAAAACAAGAACGAAAAGTTATGACAAAATGATAATGGTTTGTTCAAACCCATCATTCCTGAGAGATGTCCAAAGAATCTTGGCTTAGGATGTACTACTAGCAAGGTTACCCTTATTGGTAAAGGTACTTCTACTAAACGGGCTGAGGCTTCCTCTTGGTTACCAACATCGCATGATACTACCTTAGATGACTTTCCCCTCGACGTTGCTGACTTATTCAAGGATAACTCTCTCTTTATGATATTTGCAACATCTTTCACTCCAAATGGCCAAACCACTAAATTAAGCCTAGTATACCCCCAACTCATCGACTGGGACCAACAAGGACCACCAATTCTAGATCTATTAAAAAATGATGAAGTAATCTCAAAATTCATGGGACTCTTTGACAACTTACCATGTGGAGACCACAAAGAAGGGTTTGATATAGAGCTAGACACACAAGCATACTATGTGGAGACAATTGAATCCTTTAATCACAAAATTCATGACATGAGAATAACATTCAGATCTTTAAGTTAAAAGCACACCGTGGTACTTTCAAATCACAAAATAGTAAAAAGAAAGGATGTATTCGAAGGTGAAAACCTCTCTGAGGCACCCAAGGATGAGGGATTCAATCTCCCCCTTAGTGAAATACATCTAGAAAAATCAGCAGTACTAGTAGAGAAGGCTACCCTAGTGAATGTAGGAATATAAGAGGCACCCAAGATAACCTTTTACACTGAATCATTGCTAGATGAACAAAAAAACTTAGCAACATTCCTGAAAGAGAGAAGAGAAAACTTTGCATGGTCATACATAGATATACCAGGACTTGATCCTGAAGTGGTAGTACATCACTTAGCAGTCTATACACAGATATTCCCCTTTAATAAATTTTTACCTTATTTTTATAATTTAAATATAGTGAAATAATCTTAATTTTCTTATTTTATGATTAATCAATTATTTAATTAAAAAAATAAAATATTTAAAATTATATTATATTATACTTACAACAACCAAATGAAACTCAATTAATGGGAATGATGCTCTTGAAATTGAGAGGGAGGATCACCAAAAGGAATTAGCTCAACATAATATGGACTTCCTTAGATAAACTTATTATTGATAATAAGTTTCATATTATTTTATTATTAACTATTAAGTGTATATTATGATTATAAAATAATACTATTATAGTATTAATATTATAATTTCAATTTAAATACAATTAGGTTGAATATTATATTCAATTATACTTCTATAATATTACATTATTTATTGTTTGTTATTAATAACAATTATAAATATTTAGTAGTGTTTTATATTATTTTAATATTAATATATTTTATAATAATATATTTAACCTATACATCTTAGAATGATAATTAAAGAGATTGTACTATATTTGACTCATATTTATATTACATTTATATTATTTTTAAATAATATGATTTTATGTTTACATAATTATTATTATTTTCTTATATGATTAATTAATTATTTAATTAAAAATTAAATTATTAAAATTTATATTATAATTATTATTTAACATAATGATTTTATAAATTTTATTATATTTCAAATTATATAAATTTAATTAAGTTTTCAACTAGTAATTTTTTTTTTATACTATATTTGTTTTGATTATATTGGAAAAACAAGTTTTGAAGAGACCTGAAACCCTTTACATCACATTAGAACAAAATGTTGCTAAAAGAGATAAACATTGAAGCAAAAGTAGCAGCCAAATGTAAACCAACAACCAAAATACAATGAGCGAAAAAAAAACAACAACAACAACACAAACACAAACTATTTCATATTTTTCAAGGTGTTGGCCACCTCGATCTCCTAGTTGCAGTGCAGGTTAACCATGTCTATTAATTATTGTTTTTGTTCTTCAAACATATTCCTAAGGTTCCCCCTAGTTCTAGTGCATGGGCCTTTGGCTTCTTCTTTGGCATTCTTCTTCCCCTTACCCTTGGAAGATTGGTCCTTCTCAATCATGTCCGCAAAGTACAACTAATCCTCCATGAGCTAACTAATCTTTCCAAACAAAACCTTTAGGGACTCCGCACTATTCTTAACTGAGCTATGAATAACCTGTAATAATTTATTGATATCTTCATTTTTTTCCTTAATCCTTCCCTCCATTTCAGCAAGGTGATTCTCACACTGGGTTTTGAAGTTAGAAAAAGAGCATTCTAAATCTAAAATCCTTTCAATCAAAATGTTTGAAGACGAGTCCTTCAGCTGGTTCAACATGTTCTCCTTTAAATCCCCAATCTTAATATTTTCCTTGTTAAATTCTTGCAACACCCATTTGACAAGTTTAAAGGTGCACGTGCCACTCGACCAAGCCATATCCAATATCTCAAAAATGGAAGTATTGTCATCATTTAGATAGTGAAAATCCTTAGAAAGAGGATTAACCTTCAATGGCTTAGGCTTAACAAATTTTGGATTCACACCATCCTCCTCATGCACAGTCCTCTCAATCGACATCTCCTCACTGCATGGATTCCCAACACCCTCCCCACCAAGAGAAGACTTCCGAACAAGTGAATCATTAATATCAACAACATTATCTGCCACATCTTTTACCTGATCCGAAGAAGCCTTCTTACCCTTCCTACCACCTTTTGAATCCTGCTTTTTCAACTTTACGATCTGTCTACACACCCTTCGTGGAATCTCCTTAACCTCCTTATGCCTAGCCTCAATAGACTGGTCCTCCTCCTCATGACCAAATGCACTAGAGCCCTGGCCATGAAGTTCAACATTCTCCTGAAATAGACATTGATGATAAGCATAAGAGTTAATATCAATTTCATCTCCATCAAAAACGGACCCACGGGAACTTGACTCCTACATGACAAGCTTCTTAGCAGGATCCTTCTTTAAAATCCTGTTCTTTCTTTTTTTATATGGGGCCACCACAAGTGATGAGGAACCACCCAAAGAGTTCTCCTCCTCATTCCATTCAGCTTCACCATCAACACTGGTCTTTGAGCCAATCAAGAAAGACTCCTCACTTGTGGCCTTCTCCTTTCCCTTAAAAGACTTGGAAGGAGTATGAGCTCTCACATGCTCCATCATGAGAAATATGAGGCCTTCATGAAGAATAGGGGTCCTATGATTCTTCAAGTGTGCATAAATTAAAACTTCTAGAGATGATAGGAGAAAAAACGAGAAAGAAACATGCAACCCATGTCTAAAATGGTTAAGCAGGATAAAATGTTGTCGTAGAATAGCAACATATCGGCCATCAAGAGTAACGTACCACATAATAACTTCCACCACATCAACCCAAATATGCTTCAAGGAAGCCCGTTCATAACCCCATGATGGCATATTATCAGCTTCACTCATTTATTGTCTTTGAAGAATTGGTCCATAGTGTCATCATCAGTCTTTCTTTCCTTAAAAAAATTGCGGTCATTCATCAACAACCCAGTAATGAAGGCAATAATATCTTCATTGATCACAAACTCCATTCCTTTCACCTTCAAGCATCAATTGTGACAGTAGTGAACAAAATACACAGAGGCTTTGGGGTTATGGCCATGGAGCCTCTCCAAATAGGGTGTAAAATTCCCATGTCTCAAGATTCTCCAAATTTTGTGCTTATTCTTCCATCTCTCGTAGGATAGAGGTTCAATCTTGCTTATATCTCCACCCATCTCGACAGTCACCATTAAGTGATACCCCAGCTGAGTCACACTTTCCAAATTAAAATTAGGCAATACATAACCCACAAAGCATGTGGTAATAAGGAGGACAATAATTGTTCTATCACCCCAAATCACAAGCTCTCCATTAGCTATCATTTCACAATAAAAGCTTGGCCTCCTCAAGAAGGAGAGAATAATCCTCCCACACCTTAAGATTATGAAGCCTAACAACCTCATTTACAAAGAAATCTACCAGGGAATTACCTTCCCTATATAGATATGTGTGACACAGATCTCATCAAAGGATCTTAACATCATTATAGAATCCACAATAAGATGTTTGACAGTCCAACTCGGCTTTTGATTACCAAGTAAGCAATTGGAAATATTGAGAGAGTCTCCCTCAACCCATAAATTAGAATTAACCCCTATCCAACAAAGACTTGATGTTGATAAAAGCAGCTTTAGCCTCAGTGTGGTGGTTGGTCTAGTTTCCGAATGGGAGTGCCACTGTGCCCAAGAACCTACCATCTTCATTCCATAACACCCCCAGAACCTGTAGGCCTAGGATTACCCATGGTTGCCCCATCAAAGTTAATTTTCACCCATCCTGGGGGTGGTGGCTTCCACTTAGTGTTCAATCTCGCATTGATGCTAGACTTAACAATACCAGAAGGCAGAGAAGTGATCTTCCAATTAGTAGTTGTAGACACTGAAAATTGGTCTAGGCCTACGACGCCATTTTTGACATAGTCCTAATGTTCATAGTCATGATTAAATAATGTTAATTATTTAATTGCTTTTGAACAACACCTTTCTTCTATTAATTAAATAACCATTAATTATTTAATTAATTCATGATGACCTTTCTCGATTAATTAAATAAATCCTATTTATTTAATTATGTCACTAATTTATTTATCCTTTTTCTAAATTCATAAAAATAATTATTCCTCGAATATTCCTTTGTGATTAGATAATCGCTTAGTTATCTAGTTATTCATTAGTCAATTATCTCCTGAGTTATTCCTGACAAACAAACCTTAATCAGTCAGTCTTATTCTTCTACATGCAAACTATTATTAATTAAATAACATTATTTAATTAATTCATTGATTTGTGCGTTCAAACATAATGTTTCTACTTTATCTTTCACATACAATCTCTATTCTTCCAAATTTTGAATAGTCTCAACACCAAATTAAATTATTATTTAATTTAATCTTCATCATGGAGACTTTTTCACTCACGTTGTAACTAGCACAAATCTCTATCACATGGCATTCATCAATCTCGATCGTCAATCTCTCTTTTGAATATGAGCCAATCGTTCGAAAACCAACTTTCTATAAATTGACCTGACCTTTGTCATTATTCTTCCTCTCAAAATCGATATACTTTAGGAAGCTTTATTTAATTTTTGATATTTTGCTAAATCATTATCACATAGGCCATATTTGCATACTTAAGAAATCTGAGGGCAATTATAATACAACGACAAAATGGAGAAGTGCAATCGAGGTCATTCAAAGGAATATACAAATGTTCGGTGAGATCATTTTGTTTATATTGTTTTATATTTTTTTGTTCTTTCTTGTTTAATGTAGGATTAGATTAGTGTTATGCTTTTATTAGATTAATCTTGTTTGTTTTTTTTTCCCTAGCATTACATTTGGTGAACGCGACATGAAGACACCATCTTCAAAACCTATAGAGTCCTTTTTTAATTTTTTTGCAAGTACAAGTATGAAACAACGCATGTGCAGTATGAATCACTGCAATTGATTTTCCGAGATGCATATGACATTCTATGACGTATCTACTATTATATGACGTATCTGCTTCGTTCTGCGATGCATTTGATTGGTAAATCTGTGACGCATCTGACTGGTAAACATTTATTTGTTTTTTTATGAAATTCTATATTTTCGCGTTTAATTTTTAGCTTTTTTGGTATTAATTTCGTGTGTTAGTCAGTTTTAGGGGAGTTAACGTAGTTTTTGCAGGTTGATTCATAGAAGACAAGCCTTCTCAAACTTTTTTGCAGGATGAGTGACAAAGACAAAGAAATGAAAAAACTACTAATCTGTGTTTTGCAAAATCATTGACAAAGACAAAAACTTAAATTATTGACAATTTGTTTGCAGGACCAGATTTGAAGAAAAGTTTAATAATAATAATAAAAATTGCTTGAATAGAGTATAAAGCTGTCATTTGGGTTTTAAAAAGAATCAGTGTCGTCTGTGCTTGGTGCTTTTGCACGTTTGTTAGATTAGAACCCCATGATTTGATAACAAAAGTATCCTCTCCCCTTGTGCACTCGTGCGATCCTAGGTGTAAGAAAAACTATTATTGAATCTAAAATTGGGCCTCCCTTGATGGGAAAAAGTACTCACCACAGGGTGACTCAGATCAGTAGCACGCTAAACGCCAAGCGACTTCCAACCGATATATAAAAGTGGGTATTTGAGGAAAGCTCAAGTATCACAAGGGTTGTCCTAATAAGAAGGGAAAAAATGGTCTCTTGCCACATGGATGATCCCCCATGAACAAAATTCCCATACTTAAAAGCCAATTGTTTATAGTTTAACCAAAAACCCTTCTATTTTTTGGTGCAAGAGGTTGGACCTCTAAAGTCGTGTCACGTTCTTACGGTTCTTAGCAGAGATGAGAATTTTTCCATGGGAGAGTAATGGGAACTAAAGCTTGGCCAACTCGAGAAGTTTGTGTCATGGAGGGGAGCCAGTGTGGTAAAGCTTCTAGTCATCCGCTCTGAAGAAGCGTAGCTGGGCAAACCCAAGTGAGAATTCGGCAAGTATTGTCCTTCACAGCCTTAGGATTGTAATTTTTTTCTGGAATTATACACGTTCATGATACATCAAACCAAAAACACTTTATTTTTTGATTGTCTATATTTGCCAAAATCTGATCACGAAACAGAGTCATTCAAAAACCCAAATCATTAGAAAACCGTATCTATCAAAACAAGTCACATCTGTTAATTAGAAAATCGCAATTGCTAACCTAAGTCACATCTGTTAACCAAAAGCTCACAATTGTCAAACCAGATTCCACTGTCATTCACCAATTTTTTTTTGAGTCGCATATGTCATAGCAAGTCGCATTTGTTAGAAACTTAGCCGCATCCGTCATAGTAAGTCACATTTTCCTATCATCAAACAAAGACCTAATTTAGCAAAAAACCACATATGAACTTTTGAAACGCGTCTGTTAAATTCCGTGACACATCTATAAAACTGAATTGCATTTGCCTGTCAACAAAAAATCTAGAATTCACTGTCACAGTCTGAAACCAAACTATCATCTCAATCTTTGTTTTTCACAGTCAACCTTGGACAGAAACCAGAAGATTGCTCAAACTTTGCATTTTCCATCTTTTAGGTGTCATTTAATTTTAGTGATATACCTCTTAGTTATGAAACTTAGTTGCATATTAGGATTTTTGCATATCTCAGAATAGGCCAACTTTCTGCACTTTGGACAAACCCATGCTTCGACAGTCATTGTCATTGAACCTAGTCAATTTTCAACAATATCTTTTGTCTTACTTGTGAATCTTTCCAGCTCATCAGTCTAGTTTGGGAGTTCACCTTATCATTTGGTCCTAGTCCTACATCAGGTTCCTTGAAAAAGTTAATTATAGCCTTGGTTAAGCTATAGGTGGTAGGCAACCTCCTCTTAGAATCATTTAGAGTCAATTACTTTAGAATTTTGCATATTGTCATCCTAGCATAACATCATTTTAGACATCCTTTATTTTCCAAGAAAATTAGCAGCATTCATTCATTACATCAAAAAATCCCAAAAACATAGACTAGATCATATCATTTTAGACATAGTTTTGCATTCCCCCATATTGAGCAACCTTTTTCATAGTCGAAACAAGGTCTAAAAAGAAATGTAGAGAAATGGCTGACTCATAGGACTTCATCAATCCCTTCACAAACCAACCATTAGGGACAAAAAGACCTCACAAAACCTTGCTTGAAAAATTTGTCACTAGAGACACACATGGATAGATTTATGTAGAAGACGTAGAGGCTACTGTCCAAGATCCTGAATTTGCATCTTTTATGGATGAGTGTTTGGAAAATGATCCTCAAAGATACCTGGAAAAGCTACTAGTAGAAGGTGCCACACTACCTCCAAGATTTGACATCCACAAACTAAAGGCTTCATCTACACAAGCAACACAACCCATGCCATCGAGTGTCTCTATTCCTTAGATTACCATAGCAATACCAACTGGCATACCCATTCAAACTGCCTCAATTATAAACACAACACCATTTGATATAACACATGGCCTAACATTTATTGTGGGAGCATCCTCATCAAACCCCTTTGGCACAAACAGCGAAAGTAAAAGACCCAAAATTGGCACAAACACAACACAGGCTATACCACATATCAGAACCAATACTGCCAATCAACACATAGGGGTTACACAAACATGACATATACCTATACCAAACTAGAATCCATCACAAAATATTGCTTTTCAAAACACTTACATCGATCCAAATAACACAAGTAGATGTTCTGCAAAATCAAATGCAAGCTCTCCAACAATAAATGGATAGTATGTCAATGTCTGAAAAATAAACCATTTCAGTGCAATATTTATGTCCATGTCCTTTTGACAAAGTGCTATACATGACACCCTTCCCACATAGATACATTAAACCGAATCTGCCTAAGTATAATGGGAAGAGGAATCCTCTAGAACACATAAGAGAATTTTCCACAACATGCATGGACATCTCATATGACCCCACATACCTTATGAGACTTTTTCCATGAACCCTTTTTGGGATAGCATTGGAATGGTTCTCTAAACTTCCATACGACATAAAATCATGGGGCGAATTAGTTGAAAAATTTGTGGAACACTTTGCTTTCAACATAGACAATGAAATTACAATAGCTACCTTATGTCATACCACGCAAAAAGATGGAGAAAACTTCACCACCTTCTTCCAGAGGTGGAGAAGATTAGCTAATCGATGTCCGGTTGAGATACCAGAAAAACAAAAAGTCACAATATTCCTTGAAAATCTTCATCCAAAACTAAGAAGTGACTTAAGAGTACATTGTTGTACCTCTTTTCTAGACTTGGTGCAAAAAGGCATAATAATTGAGAAAGTCCTCATTGACAAAGGGGAAATGAATCCAGTTGTTCAACACCAAAATGCTCCCAACGATAGAAACAAATTTTGGGCCAGAAACAAAAATGTAACTAATGACGGTATTGTTGATGCCAAGAACCTACACGCCGGACCTGTCATCACACTTAGAGGTTACAACTCATCTCATGAAATGCTTAACGATGCTGACCAAACTGCCAACTTTGTCCAAAATTCACAACAACAACGACCACATAGGAGATTTCCTAAACGTGAGTTTACTCCCTTAGGGAGCCAATCGAGACAGTTTACAAAGAATTGACTAAACATAAACTTGTAAAACCTCTTGAGCCAAAACAATATGATCCTGAACAGTTTAAACCCTCATGGTGGGATGAAAACACCTATTATGAGTACCATCAAACTAAGGGACATAACCTACAACAATTCCAACAACTAAAGAACATCATACAAGATTTTGTTGAAGATGGAAACATAGAAGTCAATGGGCAAAAACATACCAAAAATAGTGATCACAAGGTCTTCACAGATCCATTACATGATCATGCGAAAGGAAAGGCCCCCAGTTCAGGAACTATGACTAATGCCTCGGCTAACTATGCAAATACCAAGTATGATTATGGAAAAGGTAAGATCATAAATCACATCCAAGCTGCTAATGAAAATATCCATACCATTACCATAAAGAAGCATCCTGAATGTGCTGTCAATACACGTAGAACTAAGATAACCCTTCTAGGTCCTTCATTAGAGCCACCACCACAGTCTTCCAAGCCTAAGTATAATTTACTTGACCGATTGGGGAAGACCCCAACACAAATATCTATCTTGGAACTATTGACCTTATCACCTGATCATCGAGCCATTCTAGAGAAAGCCTTACAAAGCACAACTATCCCCACCAACTTGGATGTTAATTGTTTCAAAGAAAAGGTAAGATATTTAACCAATTCAAATCATGCCACCTTCTCTCAACAATATTATTCAACCGAGAAGACCAACCATAATGAACCACTACACCTTGAAGTTCTTGTCCATCAAACCAAAGTCAGACGAGTCTTGGTAGATGGAGGAGCAAGGTTAAATCTTTGTACCTTGAAGTTGGTTAAGGAATTAGGTTTCTCAGAAGCATGTGTGGACACCACTAAGAGTATAGTCATTAAGGCATACAATGATGAGGAAATATCATCTAAGGGAGTTGTAGCACTCCCTATCAGAATTGGCCCTGTGGTTATGGACACAAGTTTCCAAGTCTTGGATCTCACCCTTCCCTATAATATTTTATTGGGTAGACCTTGGATACACACTATGAAATCCGTACCTTCCCCTTACCATCAGTGTCTTAAATTCCTGTATAATGGCACAAATATCATAATTGATGGTGATCCAGATCCTTTCCAATATTACACAAGCCTACGTGAAATACCACAACGATAGGTCCCGATCAATCAAGAGGTTTCATCCTCCACCTTATCCCTGTATGTTGATCCATCAACTCTTACCAAGTCCATTACATCACAACCACCATCATCCACTCTTAAGGTTGAGATCCAAGATAAGGGTTGTGGAGAATATCACATGAAAACATCTTATTGTGTTAGCTAGTTGGTTCCTCCTAAGTCATATGGTTTACCCACAGCAGATAGGAAATAATCAATTGTCACAATACATGTTCCTCCTATGATGACATTCACAAAATGGGGAGAGTTAAGTGAATAAGCTATGGACCAAGAAGATGTCACCTCCCGGTTATATAATGAAGACAATGAAAACCCTCCATCATCTACTCGAATATCTAAAGATCAATATAGAAAAGGCTTCATGATAATGCAAAAGGAAGGATATGATGGAAATAGTGGGTTAGGGCTACATCAAAATGGAAGGATTAAACCAATCATTGTCTCACAATGACTAAAAGGCCTAGGGCTAGGGTTTCAACCGATTAGGATTGGCGATCCTAGTACCTCGACACCATCACAAGAGGAAGTAAGTGCTTCTGAAGACATTGAGATATCCCTCGAACCATTTGACCCATTCTACTATGACTCCCCTGACTCAAATGAATATGAATGGGATTCCATTTCTTCCACCAGCATAATGGACCTAGATAAGTTATTTGGGGAACTTGACCAAATTCTAAATACCTCACCAAAAATCAACTAAGTCCCTTTCTAAAAAATCCTTGTCAAAAGACGAATGGATTAAGCTTTATTATTGGGAAACCCTTGATCCCACCTCTTGGGCACCTAACAAACCATATTTTGATGACCTAGCCCTTACGATAGTCCCACCCCAGAGTTTACCTATTCCTAAGAAAAAGAACAAAAAGGAGTTAGTCCAAAAATTTTGTGACCGTGTCAAACCATTCTATCCTCACCTTGCCAGCTTCCACATTTGATAAATCCGATGATGAAATGTCCCTTGTATACCCCTAACTTATCGATTGGGATCAACAAGGTACACCCATCTTGGACATATTCGAGAAAGACGAAGCAATAGATGAGTTCATGAGACTACGAGAAGGCATACCTAGAGGTGATCATAAAGCTGACTTTACCATAGACTTGGATAACATGGCATATTTTGGGGAGTTTTTTCACACCTCCAGTCGCAAAAATGAAAAATAAATAAATAAATAAATGATGAAAATGACAAGTCCCTAGGTGAAAACTGAAAGGCGCCTTTGGATGATGAAATAGTAAAAATAAAGGATGCATCTAAGGGTGAAAACCTCTCTGAGGCACCCAAGGATGGAGGTTTGAACATTCTCCTAGTTGCTTAGGAAAATTCACCAATGTTAGTTGAAGAATCAGTTGAGATCAACATAAACACTGAAGATAATCCTCGGGTAATTTACTTTGCAGCATCTTTGACAGAGACAGAGCAACCAGAGTTTCAAGACTTCTTTATAGAAAGATAGATAAAATTTGCATGGTCATATGCTGACATGCCTGGGATGGACCCTAAACTTATATTGCATCATCTACCATTACAACCAAGTATTAAGCTCGTCAAACAGAAGTTAAGAAAGATGCATCCACAAATCGTCCTACTAGTCAAAGCTGAACTTAAGAAACTATTGGATGTCCGTTTCATCAGAACAATAGACTATGAAAAATGGATTTATAATCTTGTGCCAGTGAATAAACCATCTGGGGGCATCCACATTTGTATAGACTTCAGAGATATCAACAAGGCATGTCCTAAGGATGACTTCCCTTTGCCAAACATTGACATGATAGTGGACCTTACAACAGGATATGAGATGCTATCCCTCATGGATGGTTTCTTCGGGTATAATCAAATCAAAATCATAGCTGAGGAAATACACAAGACAACTTTTACATGTCCATGGGGAACATATTGCTGGAACGTCATGCCTTTTGGGCTCAAGAATGCTGGAGCTACATATGAACATGTAATGACGACTATATTCCATGACCTTGTACATACTCTCATGGAAGACTATGTCGATGATCTGATAGCTAAATCATTGACAAGAGCAGATCATTTAAAAGTCTTAGACAGGATATTCCAAAGACTAGAAAATTACAAAGTAAGGCTAAATTCAAAAAATTGTGTCTTTGGCGTTAAATCAGGAAAACTTCTAGGATACATTATTTCTCGGTGAGGCATTGAAGTGGACCTCACAAAAGTAAGAGCTATAATGGACATGCCTCCACCAACCAACATCGATCAGCTAAGAACACTACAAGGGAGACTACAGTCTATCATACGCTTCATAGTACAGTTAGCAAACAAGATACATTCATTCCAACATTTTCTCAAAAAGGGGGTATCGTTTGTATGGACAACCAAATGCCAAGAATATTTTTAAAAGATCAAGGATTACCTGCTTACACCACCAGTGTTAATGCCACCTACAGATACCCGACCTTTGATACTCTATATTTAAGTGACCCAATCAACACTAGGAGCCTTACTTGCACAAAATGATGATGAAGGTCATGAAAGAGCAGTGTACTATATCAACCGTACTTTGGTGGGATATGAGCTAAACTACAATCACATAGAATGTGCTTGTCTTGCAGCAGTTTTTGCTACTAAAAAACTTAGGCACTATATGCTAAACCACCAAACCATGTTGGTTGCCAAGATAGATCCATTGAAATATCTCCTAAGTAAAGTAGCACTAATAGGCCGATTGGCTAAATGGGTAATGATACTTAGTGAATATGACATCCAGTATGTGGAACAAAAAGCTATAAAAGGGTGAGTAATTGTTGATCAGTTGGCAGACACACCAATTAAGGCTGACCATCCTTTAGTTGCATATTTTCTTGATTAGTTCATCTTCACCATTGACAAAAGAACCACATGGAAATTATACTTTGACGGGTCTCACACTAATCGTGGTTTAGGAGTAGGTATACTATTTGTTAGACCACAAGGAGACACTACTCCTAAGTTATTCAAAATTGCTTTCCCTTGCACAAACAACATAGTGGAATATGAGGCCCTTGTGAAAGGATTAAAAATGGCAGTCCAATGGAAGATTAAACATTTACGTGTTTATGGAGATTCTTAGCTAGTAGTCCGGCAAGTCAATGACGAGTATGAAACTAAAGATAAAAAACTTGCCCCCTACAAGCGCATGGCAGACAGTTTTAAGCATTATTTTGATAACATCAACTTTCAACAAATACCCCACATTTAGAACATGGCAACAAATGTTATGGAAATTGTTGGTTCATTATTGTATATACCTAGCAACGTGCCTAAATTTGAGTTTTTGGTAGAACAACTTTTAGTCCCTGCCTATGACATCCCAGATTCTGTGATGGTGTGTGCGATTGTTGGTCCCACTTCCTCTAGGTACAAGGACATATATGACTACCTCCATACCCAAATCCTACCCTTAGACTTGTCGAATAACCAACGTAGGACATTTATCCGTAAGTCTTCCAAATATACCATCAACAAAGATACCCTTTATAGATGTGCCTTAGATAATACCTTGTTGAGATATCTCAATGCTGAAGAAGCACAAGCAACCTTACATGCGGTACATGAGGGTATATGTGAATCCCATTCCAGTGGTCCTACCTTATCCAAGAAGATAATGAGATTAGGCTATTATTGGCCTACAATGCAAAATGACTCATATGTCTTCGTCAATAAATGTCGACAGTGCCAGATACACAAAGACTTGATACACATGCTAGCACAAGAGCTTCGACTGATAAATTCACCATGGCCTTTTGCCTAATTGAGACTTGATCTCATAGGTAAGATACATCCTCCATATTCCAATGGCCATAAGTTCATCATTACTGCAACTGAATACTTCACCAAGTGGATTGAAGCTATTCCTATGACCTACATTACCGACACACAAATTTATAATTTTATCCTAAATTACATCATTTTTCAGTATGGTGTCTCTCAATCCATCATCACAGATAATGGCCGTCCATTCAAAAACCAATAAGTTTTCCATCTCTGTGAAGAATTTCATATCCAACACCACTTTTCCACTCCATATTACCCACAAGGTAACGACCAAGCAGAGGTGTCTAATAAAAAAATCATCAAAATCCTCAAAAAGACTGTCAATGACACTGGTTGTGACTAGAATTTATAACTCAATCCTACTTTATGAGCTTACCACACAAGCATTCGTACTCCCACCGGTGCCACTCCATATTCCCTGGTATTTGATTATGAAGCTATCTTACCTATTGAGGTTGAAATTCCTTCCCTAAGGGTATCTCTGAAAAGTCATATTGATGATGAAGAATACCGTGTATCAAGACTTCATGAGTTAGAATTCCTTGATGAGTGAAGACAAAAGGCACTGGACCATCTACAAGCATATCAAAATTGTCTTCATCATAGCTATAACAAGAAAGTTTTGAATCGACACTTTGACATTGGTGACTTGGTCTTAATGGTGAACCCAAAGAATCAAGCTGAAAGAGAAAAACCAGGCAAGTTTGAACCAAACTGGTTAGGGCCTTACATTTTTACAGAAGCCTTTGGATTAGGAGTGTATCAAATCTCTACCCCTGAAGGAGAACCACTATTATCACCTATCAATAGCTTTCATTTGAAGAGGTTCTATGCACAGCTTCTGGGAAACTTTGTCTTAATTACAAAATACAAAGAAATAAAATTAAAAAACAAAAAAAATGTTACCTTGATGAAAACTTAGCAAACAAACTTATTTGTAACACCAATTTTTTTTGAAAAAAATCATTAAAATAGTAAAGATAAATAATTCGTCCAATAGTGAAAACCACTTCGGTGGTGCTTTGGATAAGTACCATGGTCAAAACCTGGCAAACAAGCACCATGTGTAGTTGACTTCGCTCCTTCATCTACCATCATTCCAATCAGACTTTTCCAGCACCACCCATAATAAATGGTTGTCCTTACCATAACTTGGAACGATTGACATCAAGTCCATTCCATCTCCCCATCCCATCCTTTAGGTCTTATACCCGACTGGGGGAAAATCCTCGACCTGCATCATTTGGAATTTGCACTTACCATTCCAATGTCACAAAAATGTCTTGAAAAAACTCAAAAACATCAGAAAATCATCTAAAAAAACTCAAAAACATCATAAAATGTCTTGAAAAAAAATAAAATCCAAAAACATCATAAAACTCCAAAAGACAAAAAAATCAAAACATGTCAAAAATCCCCAAAATAGATTCAGAGTCAGTTGTGTCAAGTCAGTCGTAGACATAGTCGAACTACGTGGCCTTTGTGATTGGACGTAGGTAAGGCCATCACTTGATGCACCCCTGAGGCATTAGGTTTGTCTGTCTAGGTTTGTCACATATCACACACATCAAATCATGACTCGTTCTTTGTACATGTCAAAGTCATTGGTCGTGTAGAACTATGAGGTCTCTACGTGTATAACGTAGGCAAGGCCATTAATTGATGAGCCCCTGAGGCCACACTAGGTCAGTCCATTAGGGTTTATCATATTCACTATCACACATGTCGCATATCATCAAGTTAAGTACATATTTATCAATCATTTATGTCAGTCAAAAGTTATTCGAACTACTAGGTCTCTACGTGTATAATGTAGGCAAGGCCATCGATCAATGAGCCCCCGAGGCCGCACTAGGTCAGTCCTTTAGGGTACATCATGTCAGTCAACATAAGTCATACATTGTCAACACACATACAACAGTCAAAACATTAAGACAAATCATGCATCAACAAGACAAACATGTCAGCAATATCATTAAGTCAAACCAAAAAAAATGCCAAAAACAATCAAAATTATGTCTTATACAAGATATGTCCTTCTTGACAACAAACATTATCAATCATCATAGCCTTATGCAGCTTGTCACATCAATGGCATCAGACTCAACCTCGTATACGGTACGTGTCTTTCTGAAACCAGGCTTCGTCATGTCTTAAACAAATAGTCACATAATCAAAATTAGACTCAACATCTTATATGGTATGTGTCATCCTTGCCATCAGGCTTTGTCAAACAAACAACAACAGATCAAATTTTGGCTAATATTTTTATTGGCTTTTTGACATTTATGGCTTATTTGGTTTTATCTTTTGGCTTTGTCTTTGAGTCTGACTACTAGCTTTCTCGATGATGTCCCATGAAGGATTTAGAGAAGCAAGGATGTTTCAGGACTATTTTTCTTTGACTGTTGTTTGTAGACTATATTTTAATTACTTTTCAAGTTAGATTACTAGCTTTCTTGAGGATGTCCCATGAAGGATTTAGAGGAGCAATAATGTATCCTGAATCTGTCTTTTTCTTTGATTGTTGTCTATGGTTTGTCTGGACAAAAAGATTGGCGCAATTTTTCCCTTAGTATGAGTCTAGACACTCCTTGTCTGTGAATGTCTATTTTTAGCAAGTGGATGACTTTGTACACCTTGGTCTTTCTCATATCATGGTGTTTACTATCCATTTGTTCCATGTCCCGCCCAATGATGATTTTCATGCAAGGCTTCGTTTGTATTTGGCAAAATATTGAAGATTATACATTCTACCAATACCCATTTTTTTCAATATTAACATTTTGAAGAATCCACGCTAACATTTATTCTATCCTGCATAATGACAAAGTCCTGTGACACACAAAAAAATTAGGCAATCTGCATATGCATATATTTTACAACCATTATGTCAACATTGTCATATATCTATATATAGTACACCATACATTTATGCTACATTTAAAAACAATACAAAAATATGCATATCCATCACATTTAGATAAACATGACATACATGCATTTACCAATCACAAGATTGTGTAATTATACATATATCCACATGACATCATAAATAATAGCATCATATTGCATCTCATCTTCATAAGCATAGAATACATTCATCACATGTGTCAATACTGTGCATCCATCATCATATAGAATAAACATATCATCATATAAACACATCATCATAGGAAATTAAACATCATAAATCACATCATGTACATACATCATGTAGAATACTACATAATCATGAGAAAAATTCATCATCATATAGAACAACTGCAAATCATATAAACACCGCCAAAAATGATATATATATATATATATCACTCAAAAAGAATGTGTCATAAGTACAATGTCAGAATGTATCAATCTAGAGGGAGCTCGCAGGCTTTATGATCAAAATATAATGTGTACAAAAATAAACATGTCACTATCCAACACTCCCACTGCTCCCATGTGGAGTCTGAGGGGGTGACTATCGATGATGCACTCTATGTGTTGAAGGAGGCCTGTCATATGGTTCTGTCCTAGGTGGACCCGCCACATCATTTGTGCATTGTGTTTGACTGTGAGTCCTACTTCAGGAACTACCACTATGTGCCTGTGAATAACTCGGAGCTCTCCTCTCAGGCGGTACCTCTACCTCATATAGATCCCTATAATACCTCTCTCGCTCACCAGTCCTAACTAACTCTTGTGCAAAGGCTGCAGCTGGCCCAATACATAATGCCCTCAACTCAATAAATCTAGCTTTTGTCTCCTATCACTAGATGACTGCCCGATCCCTATCCAGAAGGGCACTATCCCTCTCCATCTGCATAGCATCTCGCTTTGCAATAACAAACCTAACCCTCTCTTCCAAGGCCTCTACACGGGCCTGCAAATCGAAAACACTATCCCTGGGAACCTCCTCATCCTATCATCATCTCTCTCCCACCTCAGCATCCCAGTCCTCCACAATCCTATCTCAGACCTCCCTCTCCTGCTCCCCCATCACCTCCTCCTCCTCATCAACACCATAACCTTCCAAAATACGAAGAACATCAATATTCATATCCTCCCTACCGCCCTCCTCCTCTGCATGCTCCTCCCCCGCTGCCTCCTCAGCTGCATGCTCACCCCCAATCTTTGCCTCTCCTCCTCCACCAAGCTTTAACATGGGAATATCCTCACCTTCGCCCTCCGCCTCATGAAGAGGTGATAATCCACCTCCTCTCCTGCCTCTCCTACCTCATCGACCGCCTCTACCACCTCTGCCATCATCACCACCCCTCCATCCCCACTGTATATGTTGTAGAGACTGAATGTCTACCTCTACAGTAGCAATGAGAATCATGGGCCCTCACAATGGAACCTCTCTTGAAGAACAAGTAAACTCAGCTCATCCTCAAGGCTCATCTTGCACCTCTCCGAACTGTCTCAACACTTGATCCATCAAATGTCTCTCAATGATATGCACACTAGACACTGTTTGACCAATCAAATACTGAGTCTTCCTACAAAATGGAAAGTGTCTATCCTCATCTGTCCATCGAACACAATCCATATACGACCTCCAAATAAACTGAACCAAAGTATTAAGTGCATGTCTCCAGTGACCGGTATCTCCAACATGACTCTGGGTAATGTTCCCCGCATAACGAAAAATATATGGTGATCTAGCATCAAGATTAGTAGTAATTGGGGGATGGAACACAACAATGTGTTCCCACACCCAGATCATCAACAGGGTGGTACGACAACTCATCGACTATGCGTCTCTATAAGCTATGTCATGCAAGTGAAAATATAACATGGCCACTAACATGGCCCCCATGCATATACTACCTCCCACTCTAACATGCCTACCAACATCTCTCCCCACCCAATAGGGAAACCATGACCTCAACGGTCAGGAAGAACTATACCCGTAATCAATGTATAAAGCATACAATCAATACCCTCATATCTCTCTGCTAGTACATGACATCTAATCTCATAATGCTCAATGTCGAGCCACCTAATATTATCATATACATAAAATCTAGTTATCTCACTATAACCTCTCTGAGTATCAAACATCACCCTCTCACCCCTAATGGGAAGTCTCAAAATCCTATATACGTCCTCTAGGGTGACTATGGCCTCTCAAGTAGGCAAATGAAAAGAGGAGGTCTCAAAATTCCACCTCTCATGAAGAGCAGTCAACATACCTCTGTTTTCCCAAATAGTGGGCATGGTGCAGACATGGTGCAACCCTAACCTACAAAGGCATCAAAATACTATGTGTCAGAAAGCAGAATATGCATTTTTGCATCACAATTTTTTTCAAAAGTTTGACAGTCAAATGCGTCGCTTCAACATTAAATGTGGTGCACAATATCAACTGCGTCATAATAATTTTCATATGCATCACACAATCTCAAATGCATCGCATACACATGCATATGCATTACAAAATTTCAAATGCGTCACAAAATCAAACACACCTATCTATCAGACACATGCGCCATTTTATTTGCAATTACAGTGTAATTATTACTACCTATCCTAACATGCAAATGTGATGCAAAAATACAAATGCGACGCAACACCCTACATGTGACACTGGGAAAATCAAATGTGATACAATTATTCAAATGCGGTTTAGACTAAATCAAATGCATTGATTTCCTACAATGACCGAAAATGACCTAGACGTATTTGTAGATATACGTCATTCCGCAAGCACATGCGTTGCATATGAATGCATATGTGTTGATTCTCAAACGACGCATATGAAAACTAAAGTTTAATTGCCTAAAAAAGCGTGAAATAAAATTTCAAAAGACGGTTTAGGGGTACATACTGGGGTCCTACGTCGACGGGGCCTCTGGATGCAGTACCTGCGATGCTTGGTGTATGGTATAGGTGACATCTTCGCTACGAGCTCAAAGCTAAAATCAAGGTTTTTCTAATTGTTTAGGGTGCAAATGAATTGAATTTTCACCCCAAATCTTATATATACCTAGGGTTTTGGAGGGTTTTCCTCCAACCTTCTGTACTGGACATAATTTTCCAACTTTCATTAGCCATTTCTTTGCCAAATCACTTCAAAATCAATTTCCTTCACCACCATCAAACTTCTGACTATCAAATTACCTAATCGGGATAATTTCCAAAATTTTCAATTTTTTTTCAAAAATTTTCATTTTTTCTCGAGGGGGCATACCCTAACCTATTTCACACCGAGGCACGACAGGGCATGATTTAAATAATTTTCTTTGACACAAAAGCCAAAATGACATTGTATCAAAGAGGGGCAAACTGTAAACACTGAAAATTGGTCTAGACCTACGATGCCATTTTTGACATAGTCATGATTAAATAATGTTAATTATTTAATTGCTTTCTAACAACATCTTTCTTCTATTAATTAAATAACCTTAATTATTTAATTAATTCATGATGACCTTTATTGATTAATTAAATAAATCCTATTTATTTAATTACGTCACTAATTAATTTATCCCTTTTCTAAATTAAATAGTTTATTATTTAATTTACCCTTTATCACATTTCTGACTATAATCATTTAATTCATTTCAAATTATTTAATTATTCAATAACCTTTTCGACAATGAATTAAATAAATCTCTATTTATTTAATTTAATCTTAAAATTTTGAATGTTGAATTAAATAATCATTTAATTCATAAAAATAATTATTCCTTGAATAGTCCTCTGTGATTAGATAATTGCTTAGTTATCTAGTTATTCATTGGTCAGTTATCTCCTAAGTTATTCCTGATAAACAAACCTTTTGCTTTAATCAGTCAGTCTTATTCTTCTACATGTAAACTATTATTAATTAAATAACATTATTTAATTAATTAATTCATTTGTGTGTTTGAACACAATGTTTCTACTTTATCTTTCACATACAATCTCTATTCTTCCAAATTTTGAATATTTTCAACACCATATTAAATTATTATTTAATTTAATCTTCATCATGGAGACTTTTTCACTCATGTTGTAACCGACACAAATCTTTATCGCATGGCATTCATCAATCTTGATCGTCGATCTCTCTTTCGAATCTGAGCCAATCATTTGAAAACTAATTTTCTATAAATTGACCTGACCTTTGTCATTATTCTTCCTCCTAGAATTGATATACTTTAGGAAGCTTTATTTAATCTTCGATATTTTGATAAATAATTATCACATAGGCCATATTTGAATACTTAAGAAATCTAAGGGCAATTATAATACAACGGCAAAATGGAGAAGTGCAATTGAGGTCATTCGAAGGAATATACAGATGTTCGGTGAGATCATTTTGTTTGTATTGTTTTATATTTCTTTGTTCTTTTTTGTTTAACGTAAGATTAGATTAGTGTTATGCTTTTATTAGATTAATCTTATTTTTTGTTTTTCCCTAGCATTACAGTAGTCACCCAGAGATCCTAGCCAAATCAACAAGAAGATGAAGCACATTGGGAAGAGTCCTAAAACTAAAGAGAATTTTTTTCCATGATAGCCCTCCAAATTTTAATAAATACACTGTCCACCTTAAGTTTAGTGTCTTGAAAAATTCTATTATTTCTTTCTTTCCAAATGCCCCAAGCAATATGCGGGGCCATGAGCTCCTAAAGCCTTCAAAGAATAGAGGAAGAACGACACTTCCATTCATTAGCAAAGCTACAGAGAGAGCCCGAGAACACCCAGTCTAGATTCCAAAGAGAAAGAAACTTGCTGCAAATGAGAGGAAAAATCATACCTAATAAGGAGATGAAAAGCACTCTCTGCATCGCACTCACAAATCACACACCTATTAGGAAAAGCGAAACCCCTTCTACAAATATTGTATTGGTTCAACAATTTACTTTGCATTAGAAGCCAAAAAAAATATTCACCTTAAGGATCAACATCTTATTCCACAAATTCCCCCAAAAAGGGCAAGGGTCAAACTTATCCAAAGATTTGACAAAGGATAAAGAAACAAAAAAGAAACCATTATCACGAGGAGCCCATATAACACAATCTAGATTTGAGAAAAGGAGAACCTGAATACTAGCAAGGAAATTATGTAAAAAAAGCAACAAAGGATCCCAATTTTGGAACTCTTTCCACACACCATTATGAATATAATCAACCACCATATGACCAAAATTATGCTTGCATATGTCCACTAGAGGAGGATCCCATCTAAGATTCACCAATGAACGAATATCACACCAAAACATCCTCCCAAAATAGAATCCTAGTTCCATCACCCAACAACCACTTAAGACCTTTGGCAATCAGGTCCCTACAAGGGACAATACTCCTACAGAAGCAAGACCCTAGAGGGATAGAATCAACATGCAAGAAGTCCCAAAATTCTCCCCACCCCAGACATATATTTATTCTCAATTAGAGAGGACCAACCCACCTCTCCATTAAGAAGTCTCTAGATGTTCTTTGAAACAAGGGCCTTATTAAAAGAACTGATGTTTCTCAACCCTAGACCACCCCACTTATTTGGCTTACATAAAATGTCCCAAGAAACAAGAGGAATTCTAGATTTGACTTCCACTCCCAACCACAAAAACCATCTCATAATTTGCTTCATTTTCTTTTCAAATTTCACCGAAATCCTGAACAAAATCAAAGCACAAAGGGGAAGATTTTATAGAGTGGACGAGATGAGTTGAACCTTACCCACCTGACTAAGGAGGCAACCCTTCCACCCCACCAACTTTCTATTAAACTTATCCAAGAACCCAAGCCAAAAAGAGTCAGGAATCTTAGACACACACAAGGGAAGCCCCAAATAAGTCGACTACAAGTCACCACGATTGCAAGATAAAATCCTTTCCAATTTTAATTGAAGAAACTCCAGGGTGTTGAGAAAAAATAGTTGACTCTTAAGGAAGTTGACACACTGACCAGATGCCTTCTCATAACCACCAATCACCATCTTAATAGCTCTGATTTCACAAACCGAAGATTCACCCATCATGATAGTATCATCAACAATTTTTTGATAAGTGATAGGTTCACACTTAGAGGAAGGGATTAAACCCCTCAAAGAATCAACCACTAGCGCCTTCAAAATATTTTTCCCTAACACCTCAGCCATAAAAATGAATAGTAACAGGGAAATAGGACCCCCTGCATGATGCCACGAGAATTCTAAAAGAAGGGAGGAGAGCCATTAACAATACTAACAAATGAGGGAGTCGAAATGAGCTGCTCCACCAGCTACAAGAATTTTTGGAAAAAGCCAAAATGATCCAGAACCAACAACAAGAACTTCCAGTTAACTCGGTCATAAGCCTTGAGGAGATCCAACTTAAGGAAGAAACTTGACTTTTTATTTGAAGAAAGTTAATGAGCCACCTCATGGACCGTAATGCTTGAATCCATAATTTGATGACCCTGAACAAAACCGCTTTGTTGCTTGGAAATAAGGTCAAAATAATTTTTTGAAGCCTAGTAGCCAGGACTTTAAAAATAATCTTGTAAATGGAATTGTACAAATTGATCGGCCTAAAGTCCCCAAAACCATTAAGATCAATTGATTTGGGAATCAAAACAATGAAAGTAGCATTCAACTCTTTAAGCAATCTTCTAGAGCCAAAAAACTCCTTAGTTGCATTGATAACATCCGATGCAATAGTGTCCCAAGAAGATTGAAAGAACAAAAACGGGAAGCCATCAGACCCAGGGGCCTTGTTAACTTGAAAGGAAACACCGATTTCTTGATCTCATCCAAGGAAGGAATCACAACAAGATCCTTATTAAGATCTTTAGAAACCATATTAGGAATGACATCCAATAAAGAATCCACAATATGCTGATCCCAAATCACATCATCCCTGGGAAGATTTTTAAAAAAACCACCAACAACACCCCTAATAGCCTCATCATTAGTCATAAGCAACCCATCAGCCATGATGGAAGAAATAATATTGGAAGATTTGTGCCTCAGAGCAGTAAGATAAAAAAAACTTAGAGTTATGATCCCCAAACTTAAGCCAGAGAACCCGAGAACACTATCTCCAAAAATCCTCCTCTTTGGAAACAATATCATGCATCTGAGCCAAAAGAGAGTCTTGCAATAGTTGAAGCTCCCCTGATAAACTTTTTGTAGACACTTAAAAATGTCTTAAATGGTAATACACACTTGAATTTGGTATACTAACATTGTTTCGTCCTGAAATCCATCCTCCTTTAGCCTATTTGATTAAACAAGCCCAGTTATTCAATCAAATGGCTCATTTTCATCTATTGATCTAATTAATCTAATTATGGTAATTCATATCCTCTAACACTAAAATTTCATCTAGTTTGTTTAAATGATGCAAATTATTTAATTTAAAACCCCTCCCTTCATTTCTTCTCATTTAATTATTAAATCAAAATCATTTAATTAAATGTCATTCACCCCTTTTCATTAAATAGATCAATAATTTAATGAATATCCTCACATTCCTCATCTTGCACATTAGAATTTAGTTTTAATTACTAAATTTGGTAATTTCCCCTCCCATCCACTTGCATAGGGAATATTCTCCTATTTGGCTCCAAAAAGGGAACGATTTCCTTCAAACAAACTTTCAAATTTGTTACAAAATGTGTTTGTTTGAATCATTCTTATCCCTTGATCTTTCCTTGATCCATGTGATCTTTAATTCTCATCCATTGATGAGAACCTTTGATCCATGTTTCCCCCTTCATTCAATATTGACCATTCATAGATCAAATTGATCCGAGCCCTTGATTTTTTATTTGATTTCCTATAAATACATCACTATTTGGAGAGAAATGGATCCATCTTTTGATAGAAAAGTTATGCTGTTGAAATTCATACTCACTTGCATTCATATTTAGCATATTGTTAAAGCATTTTAGGTTAATATTCATCTATTTTAGTTTAAGAACCCATTAATGACATCCATGTTAGCTTAGTTTACACTTATTTTGGCATTTTTGCATCCATGGCTTGCATCTTTCAACTTTTTTTTAATTTATAGTAGCTTGCATCCATTATCATCAAGAATCTTAGCATTTAGAACTCATCTTTATCATGTTAAACTAGTTTTATACCATGTTTCGTTCATCTCTCATTGATTTCATCAGCTTTCTTCAATAAAATCGATTAAAACAAGCTCATATTATCCAAGGGATTGGGAAAGGGCCACCATTCCACATTAATGAGACACCACTTCCCCAATGGGATAAGATTCGAGGTCTTAGAATAAGGTTTTGTTAAGTTTTCATGTTTATATCATGTTAGTTTAATGGCTTGCTAGTTTTGATGATTTTAAATATCTTAGTGGGATCATGGCTTAGGGGATTAAATAGGCTTTAAATTTATTTGGATCTAGCATATTTATTTCATACTATGAATATGGTCACATTTTTGTGCTAGCAGGAGGACTATACTAATCAAATTTGATGATTTTCTCTTTAGATTCTCGTGTTCTTGATTTTGCAGAAACAACGACGCTTTTTGAGGCTACAGTTGCACCTTTTTCAAGTGTCACCATATAGCGAAGCCTATTTAAATCTAGTGATACCTTTTAAATATAGCGACACTAATAAATCTAAAAATAGTAATGCCTTTGATATAGCGATGCCATTGTGGTCTTTGTTTGCTGCAAAGCGATGCTTTTCAACTTTCACCAGAGCGACGCCCATGAATTATAATGACACCTTTGTGAATTATAGTGATGCCATTATGGATAGCGACACTTTTTACTGATAAAAAAGCAAAGATCAAATTTTTGCATGTGCTTTAAATTTTTGATTTCATATGCTCTCTTATATCTTACTGAAATTTGTTTTTTGTTTTTGAGGCTAACTGGTTTCACAGATTTGAAATAATTTGGAGTGAAGAAGCATACTATCATTCATCCATACATTGTAAAAAAGTGTTTTTACACTTATGGGACAATTATAACCCATCATATGTTGCATTTATTTATGATTTATGACCAACTAATCTTCCTTTGGGTTTGAAATTTACTTTCAAAGTTGGTTAAAATTGGATCCCTACATCCTCATTTTGTGATATTGACTTAAAATTGAACAAAACAAACACATACTTCCATTGGTGCTTAAAATGAAGTCATTTAGCTTTAGGGGGTTAAAATGAATGAGTGTTTGCTTTGCTTGTGCGCACTTGTAGTGTGTATCCACTCCTCTTGCGCTTCGTGCATTCTTGGGTGAAAAGAAACTCTCAATTGTATGTTCTTTGCTTTGGTGCACTTGTATACGTATCAACTTCCCTTGCGCTTTGTGTGATCTTGGGTGAACAAAAATACTTAAGTATACTTTCATTCTTTGTGCCACCCTTAAGAGAGGACTTTCAATGAGATACATCTCAAAATGGAAAACTCATAGGTAAGTCCTCGCAAGCATGCTTACCGATGGGATTTAAATAAAAGATGTGAAATTATGAGAAATTAGCATCAATCTGGGGTGTCCATAACATATTGCTCCTAATCCCATGCCTTAAGTG